>QGKV02000649.1:1638797-1652029 GCA_003260655.2 Brassica cretica | reverse complement strand
TTCATTATATACTTTAAATTTCTCAAAATCTATAAACAAAACAATATATTACATATAAATTTGAATAGCATATGTCAAAATACCTAAAATTAACATATAAATTGGTTTGGTTTGAATATTTGGATTGAGAATCAATAGATATTTTTAGTATTGTTGGTGTTTTGAATATACTTTAGCTATTTTAGACATGTATTTTTGACTATTTATATATATTTATAAGTATTTTGGACAACTTAAAAGTATCTTATATATTTTGATTTTCTTAATATATATTAAATCTAAAAATATATAATATATATATATCGGTATATAAATCAATTTCGGATATAATTGGGTACCCGAAATACTTCGGTCCGGATCGGGTTCGGTTCGGTTTTTCGGATCCGGGTTTTTTGCCCAGCCCTATATCTCATCGATTTTTTTTGTATAATAAATTTTAAATTAATGGATATATATATATATATAACTTTTAAAAGAATAAATAAAAACAGAGATAAAGATCTAGACATAGTTCTTTGTTAGAGATATAGCTTTTAGTTAATTATTTTTTGAAAAACAAATTGATTTTCCTATTGAGCTAAGGGTTTCAGACTTTGTTTGCTTTTTCTTTTTGCATCCTATATAAGCAGAGAGGGCTGCATGTGCGAAAGTATCAAACACAGTTTCTGAAAGTTATTAGTCTCTTCTCGAACCACGAAATCAAATTGATCAAACATGTGGAGTCAAAATCCAAGCTTCAGGTTTGAGATAGAGAAGTTCTGGAAGAAGAAGAAAGGTGATCACATATAGTCCAAGGTATTCGTTGCTGGCGGATGCGAATGGTAAAATTAACAACAAGAAGACTCTTTAAAACCTCTCTTAATGTTATTCGATTATATATGTATAGCACTAATTGAACAAGGTTTAATATTTGTTACAGGTTTCTCAACGTTTATCCCAAGGGACATCTTCACGCTTATGATCACTCTTCTGTGTACCTGCGAGTTGCAAACCCTAAATCACTGCCAATTGGATGGAAAAGGAATGTTAATTTTTACTTCACCGCGTTGAATCATTGCAATATAGAGCGCTGCAGATCTAACAGTAATGAAGTTCTATCCTTCCAGTTCCATGTTTGGCTCTTTTTTATTCTCAACTGTTATTCGTGATTTTTGTTTGGAATATACAAACCAATATATGAACTAGAGAGCTAGGTTTAGTGTATACATATAGATTTTAGAAGTGTATAGTGAATATTAGTTTATGTGTAGATCGAGAGTAAACACGTAAGAATTAATGTTTTGAATTTTCAAGAAGTAAAAAAACTATATGCTTGAACCGATAGTTGGTGATTTAAAATCGCAACTTATAAGTCTTTTGATGTTTTTTAATCTTTTTTTGGCATCATTTGGCTTAACTGCTTAACTTTTTGTTTGTGCAAATTAGCTTCATTTTAATGAAATTCACATATTTATCAAAAAAAAAAAAACTATATGCGTAGAAAAACATGGTTGATGTTTTTTATTTTCACAGTTGTGGAAAGCAAAGTGTTGGACGCTGAGACTTCATCATGGGGCTTCCCAAAGGCATTTCGTCGTAGCCAGCTTAAGGAGAAATGGTTTATGGGAAACGACAGTCTCAGCATTGAAGTCTACATTAATGTGATTGAAGCTGTGGACGGAGAAAGCGATGATGTATCAGAGAAATTAAGAGGCTCCCGATATCAACGGTTTTCAGGTTTCTGCTTCTCAGGTACGTTACAAGAATCAGATTTTTGAATAAACAACTTTGCATGCGTTGTAGGGTTGCTTCATGACGTATAGATTTAGGTTCCTTCTTTGAGTAATATATTAACATAGTCTCCTTAGCAGGTTGCTTTAGTGAAAAAGATATTCGCAGAGCATCCAGATATTGCATTAGGTTTCAAACCAATGAACCAAGTGGTGAAGACAGCATACATGAATGTCCTTCTTGGCCTTATCAATACACTAAACAAGCCTTCAGAGAGCCACTCAGAGGCTGATTTAATCATCTCTCAAGGCGAATTGAATGAGCTGGAAGAAGTGGGTTAGGATTGACTGGTTGAAGTCAAAGCTTGAGAATAATTTCTTGGAGAGGAAGAAGGATGATGCTGATGGTTCGAGGGTCCAACAACGTGAGGAACGTGTGAAGAATCTTGAGGATGTTTCCTTGGAGAAGAAGAAAGCAGATGATGCTGATGGGTTTAGAGTCCAACAATTCGAGGAAAGCGTCAAGAACGATGGTGTCTGTTCTCAAATCGAAACTGGACAAGGAGAAGGCCAAAACTGCTTCTGATGATTTTTTGTTGCTCTAACGAGGCAGCTTGATGTAACAATCTAGTTGTTAGTTTATTAAGAAGACACTGCAATGGTTTTGTTTTGTGTGTTTTTTTCTTGCTTTCTGAATCCTAAGCTACGATAACATAATCTCATATATTCCTGACCTGCGGCTTAGCTTGATCAAAAATTTTAATAATTTGTAACAAAAATTCTATAAGTTCTGGTTTGATCCAAAAGTTCTACAAGTTTTGGTTTATTCGCGTCTAACTCTGGTAGTTTATTCACAACATGCTTTTTGCTGAAAAAGAAAAAAAAATGTATTTACCAATATGTTTCTTTCCTAAATAAGAATGGACTTGTTCTGCAATCAGTTCCCAAGATGGGGTTATTCAAAAAGTTGCCGCTTAGCAACTTAAGGAAGAAGAGTTTCTGGATAATTACAAACTGAGTAAAAGTGATTGAAATTGTTCATGAAGGAGAGGTAACTGAGAAGGAGATGTTAGGTTTCAATGGTAACTGAGAAAGATATGTTAGAGCATGATAAATGGGGGTTCTTAGGGTGGGGTTTTTAGTTTTTTAGTTAAATGTTAAGAGACGGTTTCTTATATTCCGCTAATAACTCCACCTTAAGAATCCCATTAATCATGCTTAGGTTTCTATTATGAACTAGCAAACATGTTAATAATTTTATTAATAAAAATAATTTAAAAGCGCAGATCAAAATCTAGTGTTTAATTATATTGTAACAAAAATTCTATAAGTTTTGATTTGATCCAAAAATTCTACAAGTTTTGGTTTATTCACAAGATGATTATTCATAGCAATGTAGTAATTAGTTAATTACCCTATACTAGAATTCAATTGAATTCTTCCGGTAATTCCCTCATCAACATTTTTTTGTATAATAAATTTTAAATTAATGGATATATAGAAATAATAAATAAAAACAAAGATAAAGATCTAGAAATAGTTTCTTTATTTATAGATATAGCTTTTAGTTAATTATTTTTTGAACAAGAATTTGGTTTTCCTATTGAGCTAGGGGTTTGATCAGACTTTGTTGCTTTATCGTTTGCCTCCTATATAATAAGCAGAGAGGGCTTCATGTGTGAAAGTCTCAAACATAGTCTCTTCTCGAACTCTTGAAATCAAATTGATCAAACATGTGGAGTCAAAATCCAAGCTTCAGGTTAGAGATAGACAATTTCTCG
The DNA here is from genome assembly GCA_003260655.2 of Brassica cretica. Lineage (NCBI taxonomy): Eukaryota > Viridiplantae > Streptophyta > Magnoliopsida > Brassicales > Brassicaceae > Brassica > Brassica cretica. The sequence goes on along the minus strand of QGKV02000649.1, from coordinate 1,648,539 downwards.
AAGAAGAAAGATGACATATTGTCAAAGGTATTCGTTGCCGGCGGGTGCGAATGGTAAAACAACAAGAAGACTCTTTAAAACCTTTTCTCTTCTCCAAGATTTGATGTATTCGATTATATACGTAGCACTTATTAACAAGGGTTTAATAATATTTGTAACAGGTTTCTCTACGTTTATCCCAAGGGAGATCTTCACGTTGATAATCACTTGTCTGTGTACCTGCGCGTTGCAAACCCTAAATCATTGCAAATTGGATGGAAAAGGAATGCTAGCTTTTACTTCGTCGTGTTGAATCATCGCAATAGAGAGCGCTGCATATCTGCCAGTAATGAAGTTTTATCCTTCCAGTTCCATGCTTTGACTCTTTTTTTTTTTTTTCAACTGTCTTTCCTGATATTTTTTTTTGGAATATACATANGTTGTGAATATTTTTTTTTTCACAGTTTTACAAGGCACATTTGAGGCTGAGCATCCAGGATGAGGATGCGAAAAGTTATTTCCTCTTAGCCAACTTAAGGAGGAAGGGTTTATGGGGAAGGACAGTCTCATCATTGAAGTCTACATTAATGTGATTGAAGCTGTGGACGGAGAAAGCGAAGATGTATCAGAGGAAGAGACTGTGGATATCAACGATTCTCAGGTTTCTGCTTTTCATGTAAGTTACAAGAATCTGCTTTTTGTATAAAAAACTTTGCATGCGTTGTAGGGTGTCTTCCTGACGTATAGATTTAGGTTCCTTCTTTTAGTAGCATAATTAAACATAGTCTCCTTTGCAGGTTGATTTAGTGAAGAAGATATTCGCAGAGCATCCAGACATTGCATTAGGCTTCAAACCAAAGAACCAAGTGGTGAAGAGAGCATACGTGAATGTTCTTCTTGGCCTCATCAACACACTAAACAAGCCTTCAGAGAGTCACTCAGAGGCTGAGCTACTCATCTCTCAGGCGAGTTGTGTGAGCTGGAAGAAGTGGGTTTGAAGATTGACTGTTTGAAGTTAAAGCTTGATAATGTCTTCATGGAGAGAAAGAAAGATGATGCTGATGGTTCAAGGGTCCAACAACTTGAAGAACGTGTGAAGAATCTTGAGCAGATGGAAGAGAAGATGGAATCTTAATTTGAAGAGAAAGGTTGATGAGGTTCTTTTGGAGAGGAAGAAAGCAAAAGCTGATGAGCCTCGGGTCGGAAAACTTGAGGAACGCGTCAAGAACCTTGAGGTGATGGAGTCAGGCTTCAAGATGGACTGTTTAAAGTCGAAGCTTGAGGATGTTTCCTTGGAGAAGAAGAAATCAGATGATGCTGATGGGTCTAGAGTCCAACAACTTGAGGAGAGCGTCGAGAATCTTGAGACGATGGTGTCTGATCTCAAAGCGAAACTGGACGAGGAGAAGGCCAAATCTTCTTCTGATGAATTTTTGTTGGTCTAACGAGGCAGCTTGATGTAATAATCTAGTTGTTAGTTTATTAAGAAGACTCTAAAATGGTTTGTTTTGTGTTTTTTTTTCTTGCTTCTCAATCCTAAGATACGATAACATCTCATATCTCTATGATTGGCGGCCTAACTGGATCCGAGCTTTTAATCATATTGTAACAAAAATTCTATAAGTTCTGATTTGATCTAAAAATTCTACAAGTTTTGGTTTATTCGCGTCTAACTCTGGTAGTTATTCACAACAAACTTATTCACAGCATTCATGAATTTACTCGTCGGCCTCACTGATTTACTAAACAAGCGTCCACAGAGTGTCTCGGAGAGTGAGCTTAGCTCAGCGAACTTACATAATAAGGCTTCAAACTAGATTGGTGACGGATCTCAAAGTCGAAAAAGGAGAAGGCCAAATCTTGAGTGTTGGTAAATTTTTGTTGGTCGACATGGTTGCTTGATGTAAATAACAAGTTGTTAGTTTTAAGATTTTCTTGACAAGACACTACTATTTCTTCCTGCTTTTTCTTGCTTATCTAGAGATTTGGCTTCTAAATAAAACGACATGGTTATATCAATGGTTTCATTCTCTGTATCTGAATCACTATTGTACACGTTTTCGTTGGATCATGTTTTAGGTTAATGCCCAGATCATCAATGTGAGATGTTCCTCCTCTGTTTGGTCTAATCTTGATTCCAATCCTGAGAAACAATCTCGAGCTCTCTTCATGGCATCCAAAGCGGAATAGTTGGCAGGAAACAAACAGGTTTCTGCCGCAGGAGTTGAGACCACCCTGATCAGTATCTAAATCTTGTGTTTTAATTGGTCGTGAAATTTCTTAAAAATTAATATTCTTTAATGAAAAAATAATATTACTTAACAGTTTTTTTTTTTAGGATTATGGAAAGTTTCTTAATGATAACTATAATGGAAAAACACTAAAGAAATTACATTTTAGTCTTATCATAAAAAGAGAATATTTTGCTAGGGTTTTGAAGAAGTTTTCCTTTCTTCTTTCTGCGTCCTCTATAAATAAAAGATTTTTTATGCGTGAAAGTATCTTCATACAAAGTTTCTCAAAAATTCGTCTTTGCTCGAAATAACAAAATCTACCAGATTTCTTTTGGATCAGCTATGTGGGATCAAAAACCTAGTTTCACGCTTGAGATAGGTAACTTTTCGAACAAGGAAGCTGTCATAGCGTCGAATGTATTCGAGGCTGGCGGATGCGAATGGTAAAACAAAGAAGAATCTAAACTTAAACTTTACTTGTTAAAGTCTCTCTGTCTTTTTGTTCTCGGAGATTGATTATTTGATAATTTTTGTACCATCTTTGTTTTATACTTTCTTTCACTCTTTCAGGTATCTTTCAGTTCATCCAAAGGGAGTTTCTGGTCGTTTTAATGGTCACTTGTGTTTGTTCCTCAACGTTGCAAATCGTAAATCCTTGCGAACTGGATGGCAAAGAAGTGTTAAATTTTGTTTCCTTGTGCTGAATGAGTCCAACAAAGAGCTCTATAGATCACCAGGTAATGGAGTTACATCTTTCCCTGTTTGACTCTTTTACTTTAATTCTTTTTGTTTTGAAATGTCATGTGTTTGGAGTTTACAAACGTGTAGCACTAAGAGACTAGAGAGCACCTCTTGGATATATATGAATTGAGAGGTCTGCTGAGAAAGTAGTGTTGATAGTTCATTTCAGCAAAGAGATGCAAACTGATTGTATAATATCCCACAAACTCATGTTTGAATCTTGAAGAGGTAGCAACTATACATAAGCATTGAACTAAACTTTTTGTCTTTTTGTAGTTGAAAAGGCAAGCAGCTTGTTTTGCGCTTGGAATCCAACATGGGGTATCCGAAAGATCTTGCCTCTAAGCATGTTTCAAGAAAAAGGGTTTTTGGAGAAGGACGTACTCATCATTGAAGTCTACATCAAAGTTGTTGAAGCTTTTGATGGAGAAGACGGAGATTTTGATGGAGAAGGCGGAGATATCACTGGTTTTCAAGTTTTTGCTGATTATGTAATGTCTCTTCTTTTTTGTTTTTTTTTTATAAAACATTTTATTTATATTACTGAGCAACGAATAACACCTTTTCTTGGCAGGTTGCTTCGGTGAAAAAGATATTCGAAGAGCAGGTCTTGAAGACAGATTACAAGAATGCTCTAAGCAAAGCCTGCAGCAAGTTGAGTGAGCTGGTGGAAGTAGGATTCAAGCTGGACTGGTTGAAGTCAAAGTTTGATGAACTTTCCTTCAAGAGGAAGAACGCAGACGGTGTTGATGATGAGTCTTTGGTCCAACAACTAGATGAACGCATCAAGAATCTTGAACTAATGGTATCAGGCTTCGAGAAAGACAGTTTGAAGTCAAAGATCGAGGAGAGCATCAAGAATCCTGAGCTGGTGGAATTAGGGCTTAAACTGGACAGTTTGAAGTCGAAGCTTGAAGAGGTTTCCTTGGAGAAGAAGAAATCATATGATGCTGAGGAGTCTTTGGTTCAACAACAAGAGGAACGCATCAAGAATCTTGAACTAATGGTATCAGGCTTCAAGAAGGACTGTTTAAAGTCAAAGCTTGAGGAGGAGATCTCCTTGGAGAGGAAGAAATCACTTGCTGCTGATGGGTATTGTTTCCAAAAACTAGAGGAACGCATCAAGAATCTTGAACTGATGGAATCAGGCTTCAAGAAGGACTGTTTGAAGTCGAACCTTGAGGAGATCTCCTTGGAGCTGAAGAAGTCGTATGATGCTGATGAGTCTCGTGTCCAAAAACTTGAGGAAAGCGTCAATAATCTTCGGTTGATGGAAATAGGGTTTAAACTGGACAGTTTCAAGTCAAAGCTTGAGCAGCTTTCCTTGGAGAAGAAGAAAGCCTATGATGCTTCTGAGTCTCGTGTCCAAAAACTTGAAGAAAGCGTCAAGAAGCTTGAGCTGATGGAATTAGGGTTTAAACTGGACAGCTTCAAGTCCAAGCTTGAGGAGATTTCCTTGGAGAAGAAGAAAGCATATGATGCTGATGAGTCTCGAACCCAAATGCTCGAGGGACTCGTCAAGAAGCTTGAGTTGATGGAAACAGGCTATAAACTGGACAGCTTCAAGTCCAAGCTTGAGGAGATTTCCTTGGAGAGGAAGAAATCATGTGATGCTAGTGAGTCTCGGGCCCAACAACTCGAGGAACGCATCAAGAATATTGAGCTACTGGATTTAGGACTCTTTATCAACTGTTTGAGTTCAAAGCTTGGTAATACTGATGATGAGTTCCAACAACTCGAGGAGCGCGTCAAGGATCTTGAGGTGATGAAAGTGGGATCTAAGCTGGATTGTTTGAACACAAAAATTGAGGAAAACGTCAAGAATACTGAGCTGATGGTGTCGTGTATCAAAGTTGAACTAGACAAGAAGAAGGACAAATCTACTGCTGAAGGATTTTTGTTGGTCAACTAGGCTTTTTTGCTTGATGTAGAGATTCGGCTTCTAAATAAAACGACATGGTTACGTCGATATATTATTTCATTCTCTGTATCTAAATCACTTACGTTTTCGTTGGATCATGTTTTTGGTTAATGTGTTCCTTCTTAGTCTAATCTTGATTACTAAACAATCTCTTTCTCTAAATCTTTATCTCTCAATTGAATAATATCACCATCATCAATATGGAAGGGGCACATGGATGTAAAGTAGGATGTGTCTACACAAACAACACTTTTATCATTATTTATGGCGATTTCAAAACAGGATGTGTCTAGTAATCGGCTCTTTTAGACCGTGCTACCCAAACAACTAAGTGGTATCCAAAGCCGAATCGTTGGTAGGAAATAACAATAGCGGAGCTATAATTTTTTCAACTGGGTCAATTATATAAAATATTAATTGTAGAAATAACACCAAAACATTAATATCAAAAATATTTTTAGATTATTGTTATTATATATAATTAAAAATAAATAAAACGTAGTTACTATTGCTGAGACAAATTTTATAATTTTTGTAGAATTAACATGTATAAATATCATTTATTGACTTTTTAATAAGTTATTGTTTTATACAATTTTTACTTGTGTAAAATCTGAATTGCTAGTTTTTTTTTAATATATTTTAAAATATAAAAACTATAATAATTTATCTAAAAGACAAATGCATAACATGACGTTACCAATCTCTTAAATTTTTAGTATGCACAACATTTAAACAAGGAAAATGAATACATATAAATGATATTTTGTTTTAAAATTGAAATGATAAAATAATTATATTTAGTTGGAGTAACATTAACTTCAGATAAAATAGGGGTCAGTTATTAGAAAAATTACGGGGTCAATGCTATAAATTTTGCCATAACACTTTCGATAACTAAAACTAAAGTGGGGTCAGCTGACCTCTTTCCTTCCGCGTGCCTCCTCCCCGGGAAATAAAGACGGCGAGCGTGAAGTTTCCCGTTTCTCCAAATTAATATTTCTTTAGTACGGAGTATACAATATTTTGACAAGATACTGGAAAATTTCTTAATGATAAGTATTATGGAAAAACACTCGAAATTTTACATTCTGGTCTTATCATATAAAGGGAAAATATTTTAATTTAATTAATTATTTTACTTTGAGTATCCCTATTGGGCTAGGGTTTTAAGGAAGTTTTCCTTTCTTCTTTTTTGCGTCCTCTATAAATACAGGACTTCTTATGCCTGAACGTATTATCATACAAAGTTTCTAAAAAATTCTTCTTTGCTAAAAAATAACCAAATCTACCAGATTCTGTAAGTCGAATATGTGGGATCAAAACCCTAGTTTAAGGTTTGAGATAGATAACTTCTCAAACAAGGAAGCTGCCATAGCGTCTAAGATATTCGTGGCTGGCCGATGCGAATGGTAAAACATACAATTCTGTCTTCATATTCTCGGAGATTGATTTATTTGATTGTTTTTGTACCTAGCACTGATTACAAATCGGTTTCATCTTTGTTTTATAATCTTTCAGGTATCTTAGAGTTCATCCCAAGGGACATAATGATCGCTTGTCTTTGTACCTCTACGTTGCAAATCGTAAATCCTTGCAAACTGGATGGAAAAGAAGTGCTAAATATTACTTCCGTCTGCTGAATGAGTCCAACAAAGAGCTTTATAACTCATCAGGTAATGAAGTTATATCTTTTCTTGTTTGGCTCTTTACTTTTATTCTTTTGTTTTTGTTTTCTTTTGGAATTTCATGTGTTTGGAATTTACAAACGTTTAGCGCTAAGTGACTAGAGATAACCTATTGATTTGCAAGATCTCTTTTGTGATGAGCTTACATAGGCCTCACTGATAAATGCAATAGGCCTAAACTCATATTTGGATCTGAATGATGAACTTAACTTTTTGTTATTTTGTATAATGTTCCACAGTATACGGTGGAAAGAAAAGTACGGTTTTTTGCGCTAGCAATCCAGGATGGGGTGTCAGTAAGACCTTGCCTCTAAGCAACTTTCAGAAACAAGGGTTTTTGAAGAATAATAAACTCATCATTGAAGTCTACATTCAAGTTGTTGAAGCTTTTGATGGAGAAGGCGGGGATATCAATGGTTTTCAAGTTTTTGCTGCTCATGTAAGTCAAAAAAGGATACATCTCTTCTTTTTGTTTTTGAATAAAAAAACATATGAATTCATATGGATGAGTAACAAAAACACGTTTTCTTGGCAGGTTGCTTCAGTGAAAAAGACATTCGCAGAGCACGTGGCGAAGACAGAATACAAGAATACTCTAAGCAACGCTTGCAGCAAGTTGAGTGAGCTTGCCGAAGTAGGAGTCAAGCTGGACTGGTTAAAGTCAAAGTTTGATGAAGTTTCCTTCAAGAGGAAGAACGCAGACGGTGCTGCTGATGATGAGTCTATGTTCCAACAACTCGAGGAGCGCATCAAGAATCTTGAACTAATGGGATCAGGCTTCAAGAAGGACTGTTTGAAGTCAAAGTCCAAGAGTAAGAAATCACATGCTGCTGATGAGTGTCGTTTCCAAACACTTGAAGAAAGCGTCAAGAATCTTGAGCTGATGGAATTAGGGTTGAAACTGGAGAGTTTGAAGTCGAAGCTTGAGGAGGTTTCCTTGGAGAAGAAGAAATCACATGATGCTGTTGAGTCTCGGGCCCAACTGCTCGACGGGCGTCTCAAGAAGATTGAGCTAATGAAAACAGGCTCTAAACTTGAGATATTGAAGTCGAAGCTTGAGGAGATTGCCTTGGAGAGGAAGGAATCATATGATGCTGATGAGTCTAGGGTCCAACAACTCGAGGAACGCATCAAGAATATTGAGCTGATGGATATAGGATTCAAGCTGGACTGTGTGAATACAAAGCTTGATAATGCTGACGAGTCTCGGGTCCAACAACTCGAGGAACGTGTCAAGGACATGTCAAGGAAAGTGGGATTCAAGCTGGATTGTCTGAATACAACGATTGAGGAAAGGTCCTTAGAGAGGAAGAAATCTGATGACGCTCGGTTCCAACAACTTGAAGAAAGCGTCAAGAACATTGAGCTGATGGTGTCGTGTCTCAAAGTCGAACTAGACAAGAAGAAGGACAAATCTACTGCTGAAGGATTTTTGTTGGTCGACTAGGTTTGCTTGATGTAGAGATCAAGTTTTTAGTTTATGGGTTCTTATAGAAGACACTAATGTGGTTTCATTTTTCTCCTGTTTTGGTTTTTAGTTTTGCACTGTGAATCCTATAGTCTAGAGATTCGACATAATCAAAATATTTTTTTCGTTCTGATTTAATCCCAAAATTCATCAACAAATCGATTCTTCTCGTATCTAACTAAATTTTCACATTTACTTTCTACCTGACATTAATTTATATATTTATATATATGGGAAACTAATTATATTATCTATATACTATTATTTGAAAAGTGAATTTGCTGATTTATCACGTTCCCCGTAATTTTAGGTTTAATCATATTTTTAACTTAATTATTAATTTTAACAAATAATTTTAGTGATTAGCTGATTATTTATCATTATCTTGATAATAATTAAACAATTCTAAGGATAATATCATAGTTAAATTTATATTATATTTACTTTAGCAATATTAAAATATTATATATGTATAGTTATATTTGGTTTAGTAATATTAAACCGACTCTATTTTAAAATACATAACACATAAGATAGAATGAGTTATCTATCTTTTAAGATGATTTTTTATAACAATGAAAATCACTCATTATGATCATTTCTGAAAAAAATGACAAAGAATTCAAAAATATTTATATTATTATTTTTGAAGTGTTTTTTTCGCTCTCGCGTTAAAAGCCTTTATTATCCTTAATACATAATTAGATTATATTTTTAATATATAATTACCCATAAATTTAAAACAAATTTCACTACTTTGAAAATCATCATTATCTAAAAAGATTATATATTATGTTATCCAAAAAGATTATATATTATGTTATCCAAAAACATTTTACATCATAATATTTTAAAAATAAATATAAATCTATGTATATAGTTTTATGTATATATGAATTTTTTCAATTTTATTTTACGTAATTAAATATATTTTATTAAAATATTTTTTATCATATATAAAAATTTAATATTTTATTTGAGAAGTGAATTAGCTGATTTGTCATAATCCCCATAATTTTAGGTTTAATCATATTTTTAACTTAATTATTAATTTAATATTTTATTTGAGAAATAAATTTGCTGATTTATCATGTTTTCCATAATTTTAGGTTTAATCATATTTTTAACTTAATTATTAACTTTAACAAATAATTTTAGTGATTAGCTGATTTTTTATCATTATCTTGATAATAATTAAACAATTCTAAGGATAATATCATAGTTAAATTTATATTATATTTACTTTATTAATATTAAAATATTATATATGTATAGTTATATTTGGTTTAGTAATATTAAACCGACTCTATTTTAAAATACATAACACATAAGATAGAATGAATTATCTATCTTTTAAGATGATTTTTTTATAACAATCAAAATCACTCATTATGATAATTTCTGGAAACAAATTGACAAAGAATTTAAAAATATTTATATTAATATTTTTGAAGTGTTTTTTCGCTCTCGCGTTAAAAGTTATAATGTTTATAGTCTTTATTATCCATAATACATAATTAGATTATATTTTTAATATATAATTACCCATAAATTTAAAACAAATTTCATTACTTTAAAAATCATCATTATCTAAAAATATTATATATTATGTTATCCAAAAATATTTTACATCAGAATATTTTTTTTATTAAATATAAATCTATGTATATAGTTTTATGTATATATGAATGTTTTCAATTTTATTTTACGT
>QGKV02000649.1:1618938-1638699 GCA_003260655.2 Brassica cretica | reverse complement strand
TATTTTTATCATATATAAAAATTAAATATTTAATTAATTATTAAATATTTCAAAAGCATGAAAATAATTTATTCTAATAGTTTTTGAATTGATAATACATCTATTTACAATTTTTGTAAAATTATTAAGTCCGCAAGAGCGGGTAAAACACCTAGTATATTTGTATTTTAGGAAAATAAAATCTATGACGACAATAGTTATACTTTACATGAAATATTTATTTTTGTATAATTAAGTAGTGGATTTAGTTAATTATTTATTCTTCAGATTACCTTCTGAACTAGGGCTTGAGAAGTTTTATCCTAGGCTTCTATTAATCTTTATCAATATATATGGAAACTAATTATTTTATATATTTTGCATATTAGGAAATCTATGACGATAATAGCCTAATTTACTAGAAAGAATAGGAAAACTAATGAAAGATTTAGTTAATTATTTATTCTCCAGTTTACCTTTTCTGTAGCTAGGGCTTTGAGAAGTTTTATCCTAGGCTCCCTCTATATAAACAAGGGGATTCTTTACCACCGAACCTAAACAAGCAGAGAGTTTTTTTAGAAGTTCGTCTTTTGCTCGAATAAAGAAAAAACTAGGAAAAAGTTTGGATAGATATGTCGAATCAAAAGCCGAGTTTAAGGTTTGAGATAGAAAACTTCTCGGAGCAGGACAATATCATAGCGTCTGACACATTCGTGAGCGGCGGATGCGAATGGTTTGTTCATATCTCTTTATCTCCCTGTCTTGAGGAATAACCTGATTTGGATCTATCAGTATTTATTGCACTAATTCGAAAGGTTTTAATCTTTTTGTTTCATGATTCATATTAATTAATTCAGGTATATCTTCGTTGGCCCCAACGGAGATTGTGCTGCTGATAGTCACTTGTCTTTGTCCCTGCAACTTGAAGATTCTACACCGCTGCGAGGTGGAGTTAAACGGAGTTTTAATTTTTACTTCGTTTTGTTGAATCAATCCAACAAAGAGCTCTACAGATCAACAAGTAATCATGTTTTATCCCTGCAATCAAGTTTTATCAATGTTTGACTCTTTTAAATATATATATATATATTTCTGTTCATATGTAATTTGTGTTTTGAACGTACAATAAGATCTCTTTTGCTTGCTGCAACATGCAATAAGCATAAACTCATGTTCGAGCTAGCAACAATACATTGCATTGCAATTGGTCAAGAAGTTTGTGTGATTATTATTTTATTTTCTTATAGCTGGACATTTACAAGCACGCAACATGGCTTGCGGTTGGAATTCAGAAGGGTGGATCTACGAGAAGACATTGCCTTTAAGCAAGTTTCAGGAAAAGGGGTTTTTGGAGAAGGACAAACTCATCATTGAATTCTACATTCAAGTTGTTGAAGCTTTTAATGGAGAGGGTGGAGATGTATCCAACAAGAAGAATAAAAACAAGACTGTTGATATCAACGGTTTTCAAGTTTTAGCTTCTCAGGTAAATTAAATGGATATGTTTTTCAATAACCAATTGCTTTATAGTTTAAAATAAACATATTCTTTTCCATGGCAGGTTACTAAAGTGAGAAAGATATTCACAGCACACCCAGACATTGCTTTAGATTTCAAACCAACGATACAAGAGGTGAAGACAGCATACATGAACGTCCTCCTCAGGGTCATTAAAACACTTCATAAGCCTCCAAAAAGCCTTTCAGAGACTAGACTGAGCAAGGCTAGTAGTGAGTTGAGTGAGTTAATGAAGGTAGGTTTCAAGCTGGACTGGTTGAGGTTAAAGCTTGATGGGGTTTCTTTGGAGAGGAAAAAAACAGGTGTTGATGGGTCTCAGGTCCAGCAAGTAGAGGAACGTGTCAAGAAATTTGAGAGGAAGAANACATTAAACAAATTATGACATAAAAACCTTATTTTTTTCCTCGAACACATTCTTAAAAGGTGAACAGTATTGTTTTCACAGTTAAATTATTTTGACTTTTATCTTACATATGTTTTTGAAAGCTTTCAAATCAACCATCAAACTGATACATGTCTTCTTTTTTTTTTAACACAAAACTGATACATGTCATTTTAATGTTTTTAGTCGTATACTTAAGGAAAACTTACATTTTTATAATTTAAAGTCGTTTTAAAAAATTCAAAATATAACATATAAGAAAAAATCTAACATATAAGAAAAATATAACATATAAGGTTTCCTCATTTTTGTATTTTAAACTCGTTTTAAAAAAAATATATATAACATATAAGGTGTCCTCATTTTTGTAATTTAAAGTCATTTTAAAAAATTCTAAATATAACATATAAGAAAAAATCTAATTTTTTATTATATGGTTAATGTGATTGTTTATTTTTTTAATAATATAAAATTAAACAAAAATGAAGAAGAATGTAAAAATTGTTATCAAATCTTTATTATTCATAATCATTAATTGTCATATAGATGTAAATCATATTAGGTAATTATGTAGCTTTTATTTAAGGAAAGAATACACACTTCTTACATTTTAGGATAATATAATGTTCTCTAGTGGACATTAAACAAATTATGACATAAAAACCTTATTTTTTCAATCGAACACATTCTTGAAAAAAATGAACAGTACTGTTTCCACAGTTAAATTATTTTGAATTTTATCTTCGATATGGTTTTGAAAGCTTTCAAATCAACCATCGAATTGATACATGTCATTTTAATGTTTTTAGTCGTATACTTAAGAAAAACTTACATTTTTGTAATTTAAAGTCGTTTTAAAAAAAAAATCAAAATATAACATATAAGAAAATTCTAACATATAAGAAAAATATATCATATAAGATGTCCTCATTTTTGTATTTTAAAGTCGTTTTAAAAAAAATATATAACATATAAGGTTTCTTCATTTTTGTAATTTTAAAGTCATTTTAAAAAATTCAAAATATAACATATAAGAAAAAATCTAATTTTTTTAATATACGGTTAATGTGATTGTTTAATTTTTTTTAATAATATAAATTTAAGCAAAAATGAAGAAGGATGCAAAAATTGTTATCAAATCTTTATTTTTCATAATCATTAATTGCCATATATATGTAAATCATATTAGGTAATTTCGTAACTTTTATTTAAGGAAAAAATACACACTTCCTATATTTTAGGTTAATATAATGTTCTCTAGTGTTATATAATTATGGAATAATGTGACATCATTAGATTAAATTATACTTTATATTAGATGCTTTAAAATTCTTTGAAATAGAATTTGGAAGGCATTTAGAGTGCCACCTAGAATTTGAGGTTTTTTTTAATTAATACAAAATTAAGGTTCTAACTTTTCAAATGCTTCTCGATTAATATACAGAGATTGCAAAGTAAAGATCTAAATTAGTTGATTCTATCTCTTGTCACAACTGTTAATATTGTTACATTTCAAATCTAATAAGCGGTTTGATTGATTTGGTCGCCTGTTAATAAAACATTACAGTTAGTATTGCATCTTTCCTCTATCAAAACAGAGGATTTGCTTTGAGCCTCTGTTCTTAAAAGTACATACCCAAACCCTAATAAACCTTGGTGGAAGTTTCAGTCGAAAGACGTTAACACCCCTATTCTGTATAATGGGCCGAGACTAGGCCAAATTAAGCCCAATAACTCTTTTAGAAGATTGGAAAAGTCTCGATGAGTCGGTTGTGTGCAGCAGTACTTTTCCTCCGTTTCCGTTTTCCCGATATGCTCGGCCTAGCGTGTTAGCTAACGCGGCAGGCACCACCGGAGTTTCACCTTTCTCTTGCCACGACCAATGGCTAACAAGTCACTGAATCGTCTTCTTTGGAAATTCTGTAAGCTCTAATTACACTCTCACCCTTGTTAAACATTAGAGAAATTCACTTGATATTTTAGTATTTTTAATATATGTTTTGATATGAAAGTTTTGAACTTTATTGGAGAAAGTTTCAGTTTTTTATATAAAGGATTATTATTTTTCAGTTGTGCATGATTCACCGTTGAAGAAGAGACGAGAGCTATGCCAAGGAGTACTCTACAGTGTAATCAAGCGGTTTCAGTCACGTTTACCAGAATCATCAGGCAAGGAGTTAGAAGATTCACATGAGCCCAACAAAACGCCAAACTTGTCTGAGTTGGAGAATAGGAGACAAACTGAGTCAGGAATGGACAGTGATAGCTCTGGTGATGAAGACACAAGTGATGGAAAGTGGAAACTAGACTTAGCTTNAACTGATACATGTCTTCTTCTTTTTTTAACACAAAACTGATAAATGTCATTTTAATGTTTTTAGTCGTATACTTAAGGAAAACTTACATTTTTATAATTTAAAGTCGTTTTAAAAAATTCAAAATATAACATATAAGAAAAAATCTAACACATAAAAAAAATATAACATATAAGGTTTCCTCATTTTTGTATTTTAAACTCGTTTTAAAAAAAAAATATAACATAGGCGTCCTCATTTTTGTAATTTGAAGTCATTTTAAAAAATTCAAAATATAGCATATAAGAAAAAATCTAATTTTTTTATTATATGGTTAATGTGATTGTTTATTTTTTTAATAATATAAAATTAAACAAAAATGAAGAAGAATGCAAAAATTGTTATCAAATCTTTATTATTCATAATCATTAATTTTCATATAGATGTAAATCATATTAGGTAATTATGTAGTTTTTATTTAAGGAAAGAATACACACTTCTTACATTTTAGGATAATATAATGTTCTCTAGTGGACATTAAACAAATTATGACATAAAAACCTTATTTTTCCAATCGAACACACTCTTGAAAAAAATGAACAGTATTGTTTCCACAGTTAAATTATTTTGAATTTTATCTTCAGTATGGTTTTGAAAGCTTTCAAATCAACCATCGAATTGATACATGTCATTTTAATGTTTTTAGTCGTATACTTAAGAAAAACTTACATTTTTGTAATTTAAAGTCGTTTTTAAAAAAAAAATCAAAATATAACATATAAGAAAATTCTAACATATAAGAAAAATATATCATATAAGATGTCCTCATTTTTGTATTTTAAAGTCGTTTTAAAAAAAAATATAACATATAAGGTTTCTTCATTTTTGTAATTTTAAAGTCATTTTAAAAAATTCAAAATATAACATATAAGAAAAAATCTAATTTTTTTATTATACGGTTAATGTGATTGTTTAATTTTTTTTAATAATATAAATTTAAACAAAAATGAAGAAGGATGCAAAAATTGTTATCAAATCTTTATTTTTCATAATCATTAATTGCCATATATATGTAAATCATATTAGGTAATTTCGTAGCTTTTATTTAAGGAAAAAATACACACTTCCTATATTTTAGGTTAATATAATGTTCTCTAGTGTTATATAATTATGGAATAATGTGACATCATTAGATTAAATTATACTTTATATTAGATGCTCTAAAATTCTTTGAAATGGAATTTAGAAGGCATTTAGAGTGTCACCTAGAATTTGAGATTTTTTTTAATTAATACAAAATTAAGGTTCTAATTTTTTAAATGCTTCTCAATTCATATATAGGGATGCAAAGTAAAGATCTAAATTAGTTGATTCTATCTCTTGTCACAACTGTTAATATTGTTACATTTCAAATCTAATAAGTGGTTTGATTGATTTGGTCGCCTGTTAATAAAACATTACAGTTAGTATTGCATCTTTCCTCTATCAAAACAGAGGATTTGCTTTGAGCCTCTGTTCTTAAAAGTACATACCCAAACCCTAATAACCCTTGGTGGAAGTTTCAGTCGAAAGACGTTAATACCCCTATTCTGTATAATGGGCCGAGACTAGGCCAAATTAAGCCCAATAACTCTTTTAGAAGATTGGAAAAGTCTCGATGAGTCGGTTGTGTGCAGCAGTACTTTTCCTCCGTTTCCGTTTTCCCGATATGCTCGGCCTAGCGTGTTAGCTAACGCGGCAGGCACCACCGGAGTTTCACCTTTCTCTTGCCACGACCAATGGCTAACAAGTCACTGAATCGTCTTCTTTGGAAATTCTGTAAGCTCTAATTACACTCTCACCCTTGTTAAACATTAGAGAAATTCACTTGATATTTTAGTATTTTTAATTTAAAAGTACATACCCAAACCCTAATAAACCTTGGTGGAAGTTTCAGTCGAAAGACGTTAACACCCCTATTCTGTATAATGGGCCGAGACTAGGCCAAATTAAGCCCAATAACTCTTTTAGAAGATTGGAAAAGTCTCGATGAGTCGGTTGTGTGCAGCAGTACTTTTCCTCCGTTTCCGTTTTCCCGATATGCTCGGCCTAGCGTGTTAGCTAACGCGGCAGGCACCACCGGAGTTTCACCTTTCTCTTGCCACGACCAATGGCTAACAAGTCACTGAATCGTCTTCTTTGGAAATTCTGTAAGCTCTAATTACACTCTCACCCTTGTTAAACATTAGAGAAATTCACTTGATATTTTAGTATTTTTAATATATGTTTTGATATGAAAGTTTTGAACTTTATTGGAGAAAGTTTCAGTTTTTTATATAAAGGATTATTATTTTTCAGTTGTGCATGATTCACCGTTGAAGAAGAGACGAGAGCTATGCCAAGGAGTACTCTACAGTGTAATCAAGCGGTTTCAGTCACGTTTACCAGAATCATCAGGCAAGGAGTTAGAAGATTCACATGAGCCCAACAAAACGCCAAACTTGTCTGAGTTGGAGAATAGGAGACAAACTGAGTCAGGAATGGACAGTGATAGCTCTGGTGATGAAGACACAAGTGATGGAAAGTGGAAACTAGACTTAGCTTGGCTCACCAAAGCACTTGAGCCAGCTACTCAACTACGTAGATGGGCTCTTCCAACAGGTAGTTCTTTTTCTTGATTCTTGATTCTTGATTCTTGGTTCCATTGCTGAGATAGTGTGTGTTCTGATCTCTCCAGGAGAGAAATCAGCTCCTGGTAGTAGATCTTTGTCTGAGATCATTGCTAGTATTCAGAAGAGTAAGCTAGGGATCGAAGGTTGGACTCTCGGTGATCTCACAATAGGTCTCTATCTTATTTACCTTAGACAAGCATCCTTGTCTCCCTTTGAAGACGTGAAGGGCGTTCAAGTTGTTTCAGAATCTACAGTAAGAAAAAAAAATACATTATTCTACTTAAGATAACTATATCGCTTTTACCAAAACTCTTAAGTAACTCTCTTTTTTGCAGGTTTCTGATCTCATATACAACGCGGAGTTAGCCAAAGGTTGTTACAGGGAGAGTGTGAGTGGTCTTGCTAAGAACACCATGCTACGAGAGAACAACATTCTTAAATTCGTGAAAGATTCAAGTGTTATGAGGCCTGGTTACTACGTGGGAGTTGATCATAGGAGGAAGCTTGTGGTATTTGGGATACGCGGGACGCATACTATCTATGATCTTATCACTGATATTGTCTCTTCAAGCGATGATGAGGTCACGTTTGAAGGCTACTCAACGCACTTTGGAACCGCTGAGGCTGCACGGTGGTTTCTTAATCACGAGTTGCAGACTATAAGAAGGTGCTTAGATAGATACGAGGGATATAAGTTGAGGCTTGTTGGTCATTCTTTGGGAGGTGCTATAGCTTCTTTGATGGCGATTATGCTGAGGAAAATGCAGAGGGAGGAGCTGGGATTTGACGGTGAGATCGTTTCAGCGGTTGGATATGCGACGCCTCCTTGTGTTTCCAAGGAGCTTGCGGAGAACTGCTCTGAGTTTGTGACGACTATTGTGATGCAGGTCGGAAGTAAACACTGTTGTTGGTTAAGTTTTGTTGAGAGTTAGTTACTCTCTTGTTTTTTGGAAACTTCTCAGTGTTTTTTGCCGTTTTCAGGATGATATTATACCGAGACTGAGTCAAGCTTCTTTGGCGAGGTTGAGAGATGAAATCCTTCAGACAGATTGGTAAGCAAACACTTCTTGGCAAGGTTCAAGTTCAAAAGAAATAGTTAGGCGGTAACAAGGCGCTTTGAATAGGACTAGCTACTAAGCTTATTATGTGTTTTAATATGGGTTAACAGATAATTTATTTATTTATATTAGATATTTAAATTTTTAGGTTTAATTATAAAATTATTTTGATGAACTATAAAGAAGAAATTCGACAAATTTGTGAATTTACATTAACATTATAGTTTTATTTGACAGATTTAGATTACTCTAGTCTAGATCGATTTAAACCTATTTTAATCGGTTTAGAACAATTTAAACCGAAATAAGGCGCATAAATCGGATTTAAGAAAATCGTTTCGGTTATGATAGATGTACAGGCGCAGCCTATACCAACTTATACCAATTTTTAGAACATTGCTTCTTGGAACTTCATTACTCTTATCTACAATAACTTTGTTTACCGCCATGATTTGTAAATCCAGGACAAGTGTGATCGAGAAGGAAGAGTGGAAGAGCGTATTAGACCTGGTAACAAACGCCAAACAAGTCGTCTCCTCTGTGCAAGACGCAGCTCGTAAAGTTTCTGAGTATGCAAAATTTGGAAACAAGAACGACTTTCCAGGTAATACAACTTGAACACTGAATCACTAGAATCATGAAGACGTATCAACGCTTCATGAATCTCATTATGTCTTGTTTCTGACCAGAACTTCCTTCATCCAAGAACCATCAGTCTGATTCTTTGAGCACTGAACCTACGACTAAAGATGTTGTTAAGTTGCCAGAAGAGTTGTATGTACCTGGCGCGGTGTACTATCTGATGAGGAACGTAAGAGGTAACATGAAAAGCTCAGCAGGGAAGAAAGTAGAATACTTTAGTCTATGGAAGAGAGATCCAGGACAACATTTTCAGAGGATACTTCTCTCAGGTAATTTCATTACGGACCATAAATGTGATAGCCACTACTACGCTCTAAGAGATGTGCTCAAAGGGTTTCCTGGTTTCATCGACGAAAGCATTTTTAACAAGAGATCTAAGTGATCTCATCATCTCTGGTTAGAACGCAATGTTTAGTTTGTCTGCAAACATTTTTTAAATTTTTTCTAACAGTTTTAAAGAATAAGTTGTCAGTTTTACTACACTTTGAAGAGTGTGTATGGTTCAATGATAACAGTTTGTATGCAAACAATTTTAAGAATAAACCATCAGTTTATCACTGCTTCGTGATAAGCTGCCTGCCTTTAGTTGGTTTTACCTTTTTTTTACTTACATAAGAATATACTTTGCATTAGTATTGGTTTGTGCCGAACAAACGGATAATATGCATCATCCCTCATAATACAAAAATGTTTTAACACAATCTGGGGTCTGTAGTCATTTTTGTTTCTCTTTAACCGTTGTTATATGCCACGTTAGGATGTTAATGTACATATTCAACACATAATTAACACCAAATCCCAACAAAAAAGTTCAAGCAGGTGGCTTTGTGAAACATGAATCTCCAGAAGGTAAAATTCATAACCGGCCCTTAATAATAAGAGGGTATTATAAACCCAATAGGCCCGTTTAGAAGCGTAGTCGGCTAACTTTTACAGTATCAAGGCCTGGGAAAGAAATTGTGAGGTGGGTCCCATGACTTTTAAGTCGGCATTTTACGTGGACCTGAAGATCAGACCCGACTAAAAAAATCTCAGTTTGGATAGGAGCCGAACTGATCTTTTTATCTTATTGGGTCTTGTTGTAGAGGATCCGTAAGTCTTGGATCCGAACCCGAAACCCTATAGATACGCGAAATTTATAGTATATATTAGATATATATGAGTGTTTCAATATATTTTTGGTATCATGTGTATTTTTTTTTTAAGTTTCGAATATGGATTTTCGGGCATAGTTTTGGATTTCGGGTAAAATTTAGATTTTCAAAAATATAATTCAAATAATCAGATTAAATTTCGGGTATTTTCATGTTTTCAAGTCAGATTTTAGATAAAATTTTGGATATTTTGTATTTAAATATTTTTAGGTTTTTTGGATATTTTTATGCCGAATCCTGACAGGACGTGAATCCGATCCAGAACCGAACCCGAACTGAAAAATTCTAGTTATCCTATTGAGTCTAATTATATAGATCTGAACCGATCCAGATCCGATATGACCCGAACCGACAAATTTCTAGTTATCCTATTGAATCTAAATATGTAAGACCCGAAGGATCCGGAATCCGACGGATCCGATCTGAACCTAATCCGAGGATCCGAGTGTCCACGCCTAGCCACAAGTGTGATATTTCAACGGTCAAAGACTTTGATCGTACACTGAAGCTACGGGCCCGCGTACGCTAATTTCTGCCGTTTCAGTCCACTATTGTATAATTTGTATTCGACAAAGTGACTACAGTTCGTGTTTGTTCCATGTCAGTTTACTCGTCACTGAGCTTAAAATAAACGCACTACGATGGCGAAATTACTATTTAAGAAATAATAATAGTAGTATACATGCTACATCCAATGAATCTTCGATCATGAACTTTTTTTTCTTTTTCTCAGTGTTGTTTTAATGTATTTTTACTAAAAATACATCGAAATATGTGAATGACTAACATACGTTTCTTGATGAATATCTAAGTGGTGATATCATGCTTTGACCACCTTCTTGAGTTCTTTCGATCTGTTCTTTATAATATTAGAAAGAATTAACAAGTTTGGTCTTTGGTAATGGGCTCGAAGAGTTCGGATAATATTTAATAAGCATATGCATCGCCGAGTTATTGTTCATAACTCACATGTCTCAATAATAACCTTTTGATCAAAAAGTTGGTTTGGGAACAATTTCCATCTATCCAACATGTTAGATATAGTAATCAATGAACGTCTTCGCGAAGTGTTGATCAGGTGCTTCTTAATTAAACATGTTTTTTTCTTTCTATTAGTCATAACTTGTTTAAAATGCATTTGATTAGGTTACCTCGAGATTACAAACCACAAAGTCCTTTCTCAAAAGACTAAAAGAGCACTTGTGACCTTAGGTGTGGACAACAATGGAAGCTTCTTGGTGGGGAATTGGGTTAGAAATGGATGAGACTGATTAGAGTTGGCAAAGCAAAATAAAAAAAAATCATTAAAATGAATTGAATTTAAAAGCTTGCATACAATTTAGGGAACATTTTGTCGAATAAGGCTACTACTATTTACATGGGGGATTGGTGCTTACATGTTAGGTAAGCATGTTTATTAAATGCACGATTAATGCGTGGTCGATTGATATATTAGCAATAAATTTCTAGATGAAATGATTTTCGATAATTTGCTATTTTGCTTCTCTGACAGACAACCATAATATACATCCCTCCTATGTTCTGCAAATGTTCTTCTAGAGAGATTTGTTTATCAACAGTTTGATTTCATCTTTATATAGATTCCTTATAAAATTAGTTTCTTGTACTGAAAATAAAGTTGACTTTTATTTTTTTATCGTTTAGACCATTTACCTTTTAGCCTTCATATAGATGCTACAGATAAATAGTTAAAATACTAAACACGCAAACCATTGTTGATTTTGTGATTTATGCTTACCTTTTTTTTTGCCAAAGATGGAGAACATCTATACTCTAATTAAAGTCTGTATTACCTTCCAGACTTCCACACAGAAAATAATTCGTAACCAGCCAAATAAACATGCATATAATGAATAAGTGTGTCGTGTGAATCGAAGTCAACCCTTGGATGGCACACACGTCTGCATTTATTATATTTACAAGTTATGGGATTATGAAAATTTAGTGAATCCTCATATCTTTTCCCTGTGCTTGTGCAACATGCATTACCTTCTTTGCGTAGTTTTTCATGGAAGAAACAATAGGTTATTGTCGAGTGGTCATTCCTCAATTAGCTACGTCTTCTGAACTCGTTTTATTTTTAACGTTTATGAAAATCTAAGACAAGCAATCATTGTGCGTGAATTTCACATTATTGAAACAGAAACATCAATATTGAACAAATCACTATAGAAACCTGTCGTTAAACAAGCAACCACAAACTAAATACTACTCCCTGTCGTTAACGATTAATGTTAGCCGCGATCGCCACCACGTGCAAAACAAACAGGCATGCAAACATGTTTATTGATGATAGCATGTAACATCCAAATGTATTGCTATGATTTGTTGTTTGTTGTCAAAATTAGAAAAACATCTCATTTTTTTCTGCGCATAAGTAGTCACCATCTTATCTTAATTCTTCATCATTCTAAGAGCCAAAGCCTGAAGCTCACCTAAATCGCTATTACAATAATTAACTGATCTCTTTTTGTTAGGATATCCTTCGTGAAACCCTAACCCACCGTGACCGTATACGCCACCTCCGGTTTGATGAGACTCTCGCACGTTAGCTGTAGTAGTGACGTTACTGCTCGTGCTGCTTAAAGATTCTTCTAGCGAGCTCTGTGGCGAGACCTGATTATTAGGGTTTACGTGACCGTAGTAAGGATGATGATGGTCATATGGTGTCGCGTACGCACAGCAGATCGGAGACCCACTAGATTGTTGCCAAGTCGTGAATTCGTGAGTATTTCCTGAGCTGTTTCTTAGATCTCCGGCAGCTGACGTCTGATGGCCGGCGATTTGTGCCTTCATTTGCATGACTTGTGCTTGCAAGTAAGCAACCTATGTATAAACAAATCAAACGCTGATTGTTAAACAAAATTGATTCAAACGATGACTGATTGCTGTAACGTTTTTTATAAACTATAATAAAAATTTATTGAAAATTAATTTAGTATTTGAAAAAAAAACTAGTGTGAAAACAAACGTTTTTATGAGAAACTTTGATGATACAAATACGTCAAGATTGTCTTGGAAATCTAGCTCCATGCACTAAATATCATATCAATCAACTACCATAGAAAATCTGGACTATAAAAATTGATGGACTACTAGTGATTGCTCAATCAATTTACTACCTATAAAGATATTCTAATCATTATCTATAGAATATCTCTATACTACCTGTTGTTGGAGGGCAAAAATGTGAGAGACACAGCCATAAACAGGATCATGAAGACGAGCCTGAGCTTCGTAGGCGATGGTGACAACAGCTTCACATCGATCATGGATTGGGACATTGAGCAAGAGCTTAGACACGTTGCTGGCTCCAAACACCTTGTGAATAGCTGCGAATCTTGCTGCTCCTTGCTCCGATGAGAAGTAAGGTGCGAATATACAATCCGATGCACACTTCCTCCTCAGGAACTTGCACGCACCACACGGTGAACCTGTCCCTGCCGTTGTACCGTTACCGGAAGTTGCCATCGGCTAAACAAACAAAACGGTGATGAATTTATGTTATCTTGTACAAAGGAAAAGAAAGAAGGAATCTCTTGTTTTGTTATTTTCTGTATCGTTTTTGTAGTTTCTTAAGATGTTGAAAAGATTGGAAGAAGTTATGATTTTAGAATTGGGATCGTCAGAGATGTGCACGAGCGAACTAGGAAATAGTGGTTGGGGAAAAGAAAAAGAAATGCAATGATGATGGAGAAGTGTTTGGTGCCTCTGGGTGGATTTTATAATAGTGACATTTTGATGAAAGAGAATAGGTCTTTTTCCTTGGGCCGACTTATTTTGTAGGTTCACTCAATGATCAGTTACAAACACATATAATATGATACAATTTTAATTTGTTTTTTGGTCTACCATGTCCATCTTTACTTATTTCGTTTAGAAATTTGTAATATGTGATGAACATTATACATTTTCTTATAATCCAGTGTCTCAAACAAACGCTATTGGTTTGAAAGTTTGAAACTCAGATAGTATTGAAGATTTATCTATGCGACATGTAAAAACCTTTAAAGGAAACCCACATAATAAAGACACTAGATGTATTCAGTAGAACGATCATGAACTTAAGATAGTATACATACAAATGTATAAGAGGATTTTCCTTATGTATGATCAAAAATCAATTTGCTTGCACAAAATTTCATTTTAAAATAAAAGAATGCAATTAATGTCCCAAATTTTTCGAGTTAGCCAAAGGGTGTGAACGGTAGACAATGGAGGGTCACATGTTGGATTATAAGGAGACAATCAACAATGGAGATTGCAACATGGGACTAATATTTTTTTATTAAAATAGTGTAAGTTTTAATCAATTATTGGATATTAATTAAATTAGTCCAACTTCTCATTCTTTTCATTCGTGGATTTCCACAGAAAAATATCCAAATTCTTAGTAATGTGGCAGTCATAGGTCTTCTATCACCTTTCTCGTATTATTTTATACACGTATACGTTTGATTTCTGGAGTTTCATCAAAGCTAACTCAATTAATTAACTATTATATTCCATCATCTTTCTTTCTTTAATCTTTCAACTGAGAAGAAAACATTTATAATAAGTTCTTCCGCCGAACGCCGGACATTGGAACTGCCGCTGTTTGTCGTGACGTGAGGAGAACGGGCAAACCGGCAAATGCCGGTAAAGGTGTACCGACAAATGCTAATGCCATTAATGTATTTGGAGGGCATTTTTGTTAGTATAATTGTTAATAACATAATTAAA
The DNA here is from genome assembly GCA_003260655.2 of Brassica cretica. Taxonomy (NCBI): domain Eukaryota; kingdom Viridiplantae; phylum Streptophyta; class Magnoliopsida; order Brassicales; family Brassicaceae; genus Brassica; species Brassica cretica. The sequence goes on along the minus strand of QGKV02000649.1, from coordinate 1,624,278 downwards.
AGCTATAAAAACTCCCTTTATGACAAAACAAAACACAAAAGCTCTTAAAACTGATTGATTGTGCTGGATTTGCTTAGGTGGCTTAGGAATATTTGGTTATATAGACTCAGGGCCGGCCCCGAGATTTAGGGGGGCTGTAGGCGGTTTCTAAAAAGTTCCAGCTAAAAATTTTTTTTGGTAAATTTGGGGACCTAAAAAAAATTTTGGAGGCTTTTTTCTATGTAATTTTTTCAAAAATTTTTGGGGGCCTAAGGCCAATGTTTCGTTAGGCTTTGCCTAGGACCGGCCCTGTATAGACTGAGTCTGTAGCTGGTAACTAGCTAGGATTCAAATCACCTGAGGAGATTATCAGAAGTTCAATAATGATTTACTAGCCAAAAGAATTAATATAATTTACTTACGGATTTTGTACACACGAGAGAGAGAGAGAGATCGTCTGATATGATGCAACTAGGATATTGTGTGCATGTGACTTTCACTTAATGCTCGTGTTCTTACAGTTTACGTGGATATGATTATAGTTAGTAATAGTGCATTACTCATTAGCCACTTTTTACAATTCATCAACCGAAAATTATAAACAACATTCGTTAATATATGTTAGTAGAATCTTTTCCATCTTTGATTAAAGTCGAAACATGCAAGTATGTCAGCAGTTAAAACCTTGTAATTTACGGTAACATACAAGTCTAAACTCCTTTATCGCAAAACAAAACTCCAAAGGTTCCTCCAGCATATCCCCTCTGCGAAGGCAAGTAGTTTACTGATTACGAACTGAAAAGTACCTCCAAATGCAGTTAGTAGCGTGGCTCACAATAAATATGTAACTATCAAAAAATGCACCAGCCGGGAATCGAACCCGGGTCTGTACCGTGGCAGGGTACTATTCTACCACTAGACCACTAGTGCTTTGTGCTTAATTTTGTATTACATACTAATCTTCTCTCCACTCTAAACAGTACAACTTATTTTGTTTTTGCTCTTTGGTGGAAGTTAACAAAGTTTCTCACATCTGATTGCATTATAATCTATGTTGGGGAAAGTAAAAAAAAAAACCGTATATTATAATTACTGTATACTTATGTATGTCACACGTTCGAGAGATCAATCACCTCAGACAAAACAAAAGAGATTCTTGGGTTGGAAACAACGGGTGAGAAGACATAACTCGAAGCATGTGATCTTGAGATGGAGACAGAAGTCAATGTGACTGGACAGTTAACAAATCCTATAAGTTTAAACAGTTTTTGCCAAATAATATGGGTTTGCTCAAATCAGTTCCTCACTATTACTAGAAATAACAGCCAAATAAAAGATATTATAGTTAGAATTGACAAAGAAAGCAATTATTGAAAGAAATATAATTGTTGCGACAGACCAGATGCACTCCTGGGCCAGATGCTCTACTAGAGCCAGACCGGATGTCCGTGCTGGAGGCCAGACGTTCAACTAGAGTCAAATGTCCGTCACCAGATGTCCAATCCCTCGCTTAGTATGATATTGTCCGCTTTGGGCCTAAGCCCCCACAGATTTGTTTTTGGGTCGTTACTCCCAAAATGCCTCATACTAAGTAGAATTGGACCAGCTATATATATTAGACTTTATTCTGTCTAATATCCGATGTGGGACTTGGATTGCCTTTTTATTTATTATTATGACAATCCTCCCCTCAAACCAAGGACCAGAGAACTTTGGCTCTGATACCAATCTGTTGTGACGGACCAGATGCACTCCTGGGCCAGATGCTCTACTAGAGCCAGACCGGATGCCCGTGCTGGAGGCCAGACGCCCGTGCTGGAGGCCAGACGCTCAACTAGAGTCAAATTTCCGTCACCAGATGTCCAATCCCTCGCTTAGTATGATATTGTCCGCTTTGGGCCTAAGCCCTCACGGATTTTTTTTTGGTTCGTTACTCCCAAAAGGCCTCATACTAAGTAGAATTGGACCAGCTATATATATTAGACTTTATTCTGTCTAATATCCGATGTGAGACTTGGATTGCCTTTTTATTTATTATGACAATAATAAACTTGGGGGCATATATGTAAGAAAAATAAATATAACATGTACATCATGAAACTCTCACCTTTCACATCACTCAAACACAAATAAACTCATTTTAACTATTATTCACAGATAAGGGAAGAATTGAACGGGAGGTAGAGATTACGGAGGAAAGTGATAGATTCTAAAAAGGGAAAGGTAATGATGTATTGGAAAATTGTTGGGAAAGATGTAAAATGTCAGATTAAATTTGTTTATGGAAACCACAAACATCCCAAATGTATTGACCAAACATTCCATTTTCTTGTTTCCTTCACATCACTTGTTTTATAATTTTCTAATCTTGTCTCCTACATTCTTGGCTCTTGATCTGCATGTACTATGTACATTCATTATTAATATATAACGTATGTACATACATACATATAGTTGGCATGGAGTTTCATGGCCAAAAAGCACTGATGTGTTAATCACAAGCCATGCATAAAAAGGAATACACTTCATATTTACTGATCCTCAATCCTCATGTACTCCCATTTATTTCTCAGTTACAAAATGTTTGTATTGGAACAACATAGAGATTTTTTTTTGGAAATGTTTTCTTTTATAATCTAACACACGCATCATGAAGTGAATCGGTGACATGCATGAGAATCAGTAAATATAATTATATACAAAACTAAGCACTATTTGTGATGGTGAGTGTAAAAGATGAAAACATTAACTATTCCTGAGTCAATTGATCATCATCCATCTCTATATGTTTCATAGTACCACTTTGTCGCATGCGTCTGTGTCTCATCAACCCATCTCTATAGTAATGCAATCTTTATCACTTTTTCCTTTCTTAATACTCGCATACAGATGCAACCCACTTTCTCTAATCTTTTCTAGCTCCTACTTCACGTAATTCTAGTACGTATTTATGGACCATTAATATATGCTGACTATATTTATACTTATACAGTTTCATTTTTACATGTTATACGTATGGGAGGGTTGAAAATAGAGTTAAAGACCAATTATAAAAAAGACAAAGTGTACTCAATGCAGTTAGTATGAATTTCCCTCCATTCTTCTTCCTAGTGACCTAGGAGACAGCCAGGAGGTTTGCCTAGAAGCAGCCCGTTGGTGTTTGTTTATCAATACAATTTCTACTATGTGGAAAATACGAATAAGAAAAACTACAAATTCATTTTTGATCAACACTTGGTAAAAGCACATGGAGAAATACGGAAAATAGATTCTTGTTTAAATGCAATCACAATCTCTTGCTCACTGCTCAGCTATACATACAATCTTACATAAATCTTGTAGTTAAATTATTAATCAAAGTTATTTACAGGCACCCAAGTCGAAGCTCCAAATCAAGAACTTGTTTGGGATTTCTCAAACGCATCCCAAGTTCCAACCCCATGACTCCATCTTTCTTGTTCATCAGATCTCCACGACTTATCTCACATTTTGCAGCATGACATGAATCCATGGCAGTCTTCTTGAGATCTCTGCTACGTACATTGTTATTGTTCTTCTCTCTTTCCACCATCAAACCTTCATAGCTAGTAGCATTATCCAAAATATCGAACCGAGTAGTTATGCATATCTTGTTGTGTAGGGAAGGCTCATGATGAGCTAGCGTTGTTGAAGAAGAAGAGTTAAGATTAGGGTTAGGGTTGCGAACAGGTGTGTGATGATGGTGAGGATCAAAGAGCCAAGTAGGTATCTGTCTGAGTTTTGCTTTGTCTCTTCTGTGAACATTCATGTGCCCTCCAAGTGCTTGAGCAGATCTAAACTCTCTCCTGCAGAAGCTGCAAGTGTAGTTCTTGGGAGGCCACGGGATCAGCCCTGCTTCGTAGTTCTTGTAGTGATTCATGATGATTCTGTCGTTACCATTAGTGTCTCCTTCTTCTTTTTCTTGGGTCTTGTTTCTGCTGCTTAAACTTGCCAGATGTGTCCTCTTCATAGTCTCTAACAGATGCTGATGATACTCCCCTGCGAGATATAATCAGAGGATGTTATATAAGGAGAGAATATACTAAAATTCAGAAGTAATAAAAACAAGAGTAGAGGAAGATGAAAACCGTTAATAGATAGAGATTTATGAGTTTTCTGAGGATCTAAGGAAGAAGAGCTATGGAGGAGTTGTGTTATATGGAGTCAAAGAGAAAGAAACGAGAAGGTGGTTTTATCCTTACTTGAGGGTGTCTTTTGGTGTACGGATGATCATTTATTAGGTTTTAAGTCTGTTACATGTTTGGTCAGATATATTAGAGAATAATGAGTATAGCTAGGCTATGATCGATTAGATTTGATGAGTGGAAATGATAAAGAAAGAGACAAAGAGTAGTTTCATGATTAATAAACAGAGGAGAGAGAGAGGAATTGAATGGAGGCTACTTATTATTACTCATGATGCTCATACCTACAACGTGTCTGCTTATTACTATAATTGGAAGTTACTTGAGACCAATGTCACTGTGGTATGGAGACTCTGTGTTGCATTAATATTATGTGACAATATCTTGCAGGAGATCACTTGCCACTTCATTTTCATCATATTCCATCTTGGGTCCCCCAATTCTCTTCATTATGTATACACATATAAATATAGATAAATATGTATGTATCTATAGCTATATGTTAAATGCATCAACAACACACATTTCCTCTTCTGGTATTGAGAGATGGTATGATCATAATATCATAAATTGCAATGGTAGAGAGCCAAAAGAAAGCAAATAATAAGTAGAAATTGTATACCATTAAAGGAAATTGTATACCATCAATGACGTTTTGATGTCCTTAAAGAGTTAAGCAGCTTATACCTATTAATTAACAAACTTACATTTGTCGTTGAACTAATTAACGAACCAGTAACACTAAATTAATGCGTCACAAACAAAATTCACTTGGCATCTTTTAAAAAAAATATATATATATACAATTTTATTGATTCAGCCGAGAACGGGAATAAAGGTCCGATTATAAATTCGATTCGAACAAAATCATCCAAATCAAAGTTTTCATAAAATAGCTTGGCTCAACTCAAATTTCCGATGCTCCGCTAATCCGGATCTAAAATCTCTAAACATCGTTTTCAACCATAAACGACGACCACTAGAAGATAAAATTCACCTCATTCTTTCATGTGCGCCGAAGACTTTTTATGTCACTTCTAAAATATTTGGCTTCCAGTGAGCTTGTCAAAGCTTATAATCTTCACCTCCGTTGAAGTGGTAAACGAATAAAAGAAAAGATCAGACCACTAACCTCCGCAGTGGAAAAGGAATCAAGAAACGGGTTTGACAACACCACTGCACTCTCACTTGGCAACCT
>QGKV02000649.1:1604570-1618838 GCA_003260655.2 Brassica cretica | reverse complement strand
GACTTTTGTTTGGTTTTGATAATGTTATGACGACAGGGTGGGGGGAGTATTAGGGATTTCTCTGAGGAGATTGCTCGTCTGTTGAAGCTTAATGATGAAGAGGATGATGCTACTAGCTCGTTTAAAGAACACACTGTATCAAAGGTGGACGCTTTTGATCAGGGGTTGTGTTCTCCGGGACAGTTGGAGTGGGCTGCTGAGCCTTTTGATCAAAGCTCTTTCGATGTGAACTTCTTGGGTGGGTTTGAGGTGAGCTTAGCTAGTGTTTTAGCCTAGTTACAGGCCTAGCACAAGTTTCTGAGTCAGTTTAGTAGTGATTATGATAGTCTTGATCTATCTAAAGTGTCTTTTATAATGTTTTGCTTAACCATTTGTCTCATTGATGTTACAGTAACACCACTGATTCTGTATTCTGTTTGATATTTTGCATTCTTGTCTCAGCTTTGTTGTTTCTTACAGTTCTTATTTTTTGTTTCTCAGGATGCTGTTAATAACTCGGGAACACATTGTGCATTTCAAGAGTTTGATCCAAGCATAAACACCGCTCCTGATTTTCATGGCCAGAAGCTCAGCCACTTGGATATAACTTCTCAGCTGGATTACCATCTCTCAGAAGCGCGCCAGGAATTCAACAACGGCACCCCTTCTGTTAAGCTCGATGTTCCCGACGAGTCTGAGTTCACTACTCCATCAAGTGTCCGCGTGCCTCCTTCTGCCTTTTTGGGACCAAAGTGTGCGCTGTGGGATTGCACGAGGCCTGCTCACGGATCTGACTGGTACATGGACTACTGCAGTGACTACCATGGGAATCTAGCTCTGACCGAAGATTCACCTGGCACGGCACCTGTTTTAAGACCAGGCGGGATTAGTCTGAAAGACAATCTCTTGATTGATGCTCTTCGTGCAAAGACTCTGGCTAAGAATGTAGGCATCCCGGTCTGTGAAGGAGCTGTCAACACAAAATGCCCGTGGAACGCAGCAGGTATTGCTTGCTTGTCTTCTTCTTTTTGTCTCTCTGAGAAGAGAAACCAATTGTTTTACTTCGTTATCCACCTGACATCCGTTTTGTTTACTTGCAGAGCTATTTCATCTTGAGCTGGTTGAGGGCGAAACGATCAGAGAATGGCTCTTCTTCGACAAGCCTAGAAGAGCATACGATAGCGGAAACCGAAAGCAGAGATCGCTTCCAGATTACAGCGGACGAGGCTGGCATGAGTCAAGGAAACAGCTGATGAAAGAGCAAGAAGGCCAGAAAAGATCTTACTACATGGATCCACAGCCTCCTGGTCCCTTTGAGTGGCATCTGTTCGAGTACCAGATCAACGAGTCCGATGCGTGCGCCTTGTACAGACTCGAGCTCAAGCTAACGAACGGAAAGAAGAGTCCCAAAGGAAAAGTTGCGAAAGACCCTCTAGCTGATCTGGAGAAGAAGATGGAGAAGATGGGAAAGTTGACACCTGAGGCGGCTTCAGACAAACCTTCTCCTACAACCAAAGGTCGTGCAAAGGCTGCCAAAGGAGTTAAAGCAGCAACTGGCAATCTAACTGGAGAGACGTGATGGTTTTAGTATCTGATGAGAGAGATAGATAAGGATCATTATAGTTAACCTCTTTGATGGTGTTAATAGGGAGAAGTCTGATCTTTGCCCTTTTTTCTTGATGTTTTGTAAAAAAAAAAGTTTAGCTTCTCGTCCCAAACCGTTGGGGTTTCGTCGAAAGAAAAAGAAAGTTGTGACCTCTCTTGTATCATGTTTCAGTATTCCAACGTTCTTCTGTTCTTAGACTATACGATGTCGTTTCACTCAACAGTGTGTTGGTCGGAACCAGTGTTTTTAAAACCGGACCGACCCGATGGTTAAACCGGATTCGACCATGAACCGGTTATATAGCCGAGTTGGTCTAGTAATTGGTTCGACCATAAACCGGTCACATAGCCGGATTATATTTCAAAATTATTAAACCAATAAAACCAACTAAAACTATCAAAAATCTGTAAATCATCCATATAAACAAAAATTTAATTTATATTTATAATATTTTATGTTCAAAATTGATTTATATTTTAACTATGCATCATGTTTACTAATATTACTTTTATATTTACATACTAAAAAAATATTAAATCATATTATTGAACCAGGTTTGATCTGATTGAACCATATTGAACCGTGACCCAAAATATTTTTGGTTGAGATTCCGGTCCGGTTTTAAAAATACTAGTCGGAACCAAGGAATAAAAGTATTAATGGGTAGTATGGCCCAATAGAAATATTTGAAGCCAAAAGCCCACTTATCAATAGTCCGGCGACTTTGACTAAAACGACAGCGTTTAAATTATTTACGCGGGTCAACCAACGAGTCAATGTATTTTTTTAGTAACCGAACATAAAACGAAACTGGAAAATGGAAAACAGCAAACATGTCGAGAAACAAAGTTACACTGCTGCACTACGTGTCGTCTTTTTTACTCGCCGTCGTCTCCGTCAACTCCTCAACCACTCCCCTCGTCGGAGTTCATCCATTAGGTTTGATTTCTTCGATTGACAAATTTAGAAACTTTTTCTTTTAGATCTCTGATTCCTCTCACGCTCTTCTACTTAAAGCAGATGAAAAATACTTCGAGTCAGATATAATCAGATGCAAAGATGGTTCCAAATCATTCCCTAAAGACCGTCTCAACGACAACTTCTGCGACTGCCTCGACGGTACCGATGAGCCTGGTACGTAACTTTATAGCTGCCTAGATAAAGATCTGATCATGTCATGTAGATCCATTGATGACGTCATGTTTTTTTTTTGGTACTTCAGGAACTTCGGCATGTCCGAACGGCAAATTCTACTGTCGGAACATAGGAAGTTCTCCAAAGTTTGTTTACTCTTCTCGTGTGAACGATCGGATCTGTGGTCAGTAAATAATTAAAACGCTGTCGTTTAAGCTCTCTTAGTTCAGTGCATTGATTGGCATTAGTATTTCTCAGATTGTTGCGATGGAAGCGACGAGTATGAGAGTAGCATTAGTTGTCCCAACACATGTGTAATGGGTGGTAACGTTAACTACATCTACAAACCTAGAACCGAACGTAAATCTATTGACAGGCAACTCGGTTCTGCAACAACCGATCCGAATAGTTCGATAACTATAGCGAATCTTCAAGACATGGTCAAGAATCTCCAAGGTTTCTCTTTTTGCATGCAAAAAGCTAAATTTGTTATGTTTGATAATGGCAGACGAAAACCCCCAAAATGTTTGTTATCTGCAGGTATGAAGCTTGTCTTCGCACTTCAGTTTGTTTTGATCGGTTTCTTGGTGATCTTGTGGATGCTTAGGCGTCGTGTTCGGTCTTCTAAGAGGCGACGTTATCTGCTGAAGAGTGTGCATCCCAATAGATCAGCTAACTAACTCTAGGGAAACTCTTTGATTATTACATAGTTTTTTTGNGAAATGGTTTCATTAGTATTCGACATACATTTAGAGAAAGAGTTAACTGAACATGTTTCAGTAATTATCCCTGACCTAGAATACTAGCCGAAGATTAAAACACGTACATACCGAAAGTCCGAAACTATATGATTGAAAAGAATACGAAAGCTTGAAAAGGAAATAATGGCCAAGTGTCCTACTTGTGCGAATGGTCTGGGGACAAAGCAAATATAGAGAAAAATAGTACACAAAATAAATCACATGGACTCACACATCAGCATTATATTCTCTTCCTCCTTCCTTTGCTTTCATTTCACAGCTATATACTCCACTTTACTGTTCCTCTCGACATTGTTTCTCCCTTTCATTATATCATTGATTTTATGGATATTTATTTAGTGACAAGAGAATCCATTCAATTGGTGGAGAAAATAATTAAGAGAGTGTGATGGATGATATGATCCCCATATATAACGTGTGATGAGTAAGTAATGTTGATTTATTTCACTGAAATCTATATATAACTGTATGCTTCTCATTGATCATGTAATCATCTATTTCATTTACCTAGGTTTATAATCTCTCATTACATAATTGACTATGGTTTACAAATATATGTTATGTCACAAACTATAGTTATTTTATAAAAAGAATATTAAAATATTTTAGAAAAGCATCAAATTTCTATAAAAAAATTGCACATTTACTCGCGATCGAAAGCAACACCGACCATATATAGCACAATCCGCCCGGGTATCGAAAATCGTTGGACGAGTGAGGAATTGAGAAGGTCCATTAAGATAGTGAGAATGACTATTTTAAGCAAACTATAAAAAAAAAACGAAGGGACACAAGGACACATGCTTGCTTTGATTCCTCTCCAAAATCTCTTGCATAGATTTTTAATCAATGGAGGAGACTTTGCACTTTACAGTAATACCATTGATACCTTAGCCCATTGTCTCAAGACAGCTGTTCCATAGCTGTCTGATCTCCATCTCCCCCGCCCCCCACCCCCCATGTGACCTTACTCAGAGGTAATAAAAACACTTTGATCACATCCAATTCATTATGTTCTTTTTACATTTATACATCTCATTCACTCTCTATCTATATGTCTCCCTCATTATTTATCCCACATCTTCTCTCCCTTCTATTTGTATAGCTACTATTTGTTAAACATAGCCATTTTGGTTACTCCCCTTCTTCCTCTCCTCCTTTAGTTTTATTTATCCATCTTCATATGGTTTAGGAGGTTATTGATCTGATTCCACTTTCCATTTGCCTCAAATTCAGATTTTTTTTTCTTTCCTTTGTTTACATTCTAGGGGTTTTAACGTTTTTTCTATTGTAATTAAACTCCTAAATCCTTGTAAATTCATATTTGTTTTCTTTTGAAGAAACTGCGATTAAGGTCGATCTTCTTTTCTTTTTATTAGATAAAATATAGAAATTCTCTTCAATGGCACAACTCCCTCCTAAAATCCCCAACATGACACCACATTGGCCTGATTTCTCTTCCCAAAACCTCACCGCAACCGCTTCAACCGCCGTACAAAACCCTTCATGGGTAGACGAGTTCCTCGACTTCTCAGCTTGTCGCCGTGGAAACCACCGTCGTTCCATAAGTGATTCCATCGCTTTCCTCGAAGCTCCATTCGTCAGAGGCCACGGTAGCACCCAAAACAACCACTTCGATAAATTCGACGATGAGCAATTCATGTCCATGTTCAAGGACGACAACGACTTGCATAATAATCCTTCACATAACAACAACAACGCGGGGACCACTGGCTCTTCCTCGAATACATCCACGTTGTCCGATCATAACAGCTTTAACGGCGACAAAGAACCACCGTCCGATCATAATATGAAACATAAAAACGACGAGGTCCACAGCCAATGCAAGACGGAGCCTGAGGACGGTACGGCGTCAAATAACAATTCAGGCGATAGCTCAGTCACCAGAATTCTTGATCCCAAAAGGGTTAAGAGGTAAATTTTTATTTATATTCACCGTCTTACTATTGCAAACATAAGATCATGCATGCACGTACAAATATTAACTGAAAATAAACATCACATCAATAACAATATTTCTACAGAATATTAGCAAATCGGCAATCAGCACAGAGATCAAGGGTGAGGAAACTGCAATATATAACGGAGCTCGAACGTAGCGTTACTTCGTTGCAGGTACATTTACATTTTACAGTTTCATAGCCTATTTAAATAATTTTATATGATTACAGTCTTAAATCGTTTTGGTTATAAAAATGATATTGAAGGCGGAAGTGTCAGTGTTATCGCCAAGAGTTGCGTTCTTGGACCACCAGCGTTTGCTTCTCAACGTGGACAACAGCTCTCTCAAGCAACGAATCGCTGCTTTAGCCCAAGACAAAATTTTCAAAGACGGTAAATTTTTTTACGGTTTAATTTCATACATCTATTAATTTCCCTAAATTTATGAAATAAAATTCAAATTAAATATTTTAAATAGTATATAAAACTATATCAAGACAAATTTTTGATAGAAATATTTAAATAGTATTTAAAACTATATACTAGAAATTAATGACAAAATAGTTTATATTTCCCTGCCAATACATAACTGTGTGGCTTTTTATCACTATAAGGATGTATACGTTTTTGCGTGTCTGATGTATTTTCTTTAAATATGTATTTTTTTTTCATTTTTTCCTTGAGGTATTCAACTATCACTGATAGTATATGAGCATCTATTTTTTTTATACATCACTTGCAGCGCATCAAGAAGCATTGAAGAGGGAAATAGAAAGGCTTCGAGAAGTGTATCAACAACAAAGCCTCAAGAAAATGGATAATGCAAATCATTCACAGGCCACAGGAACAGGAGCTAATTCGGCCGTTGACATCAAGCCGTCTAATGAAAAAGAGGAGCTCTTCAATGTATGATAAGTCATCAGAATCAACATTATTCTACTCACTTTTCTTTGCAAAAGGTTCTTGACCGTATAAAATTTATTTCGGTCAAGAATATATATTAGAAGACGGCATTTTTTATTCTTATCACCATTTTTTAAAGTTGTGATAAATTCAGTTTGATATCGATGTATCTTATCTTTTATTCTATGTCATTTTTCTGTGGGGTTAATGTAAGGGGAGTCATCAATTGTTGTTTGTACAAAGAACTACTTGATTTGTTAAGCTTTTATATATTTGGAGTGTACAAGGAGGATTTGTGTACTAATTAAGATTCATTCTAAATAGTTGTTTTCATCATCTTCTATCTATATTACATTTCTTCTAAAAAAAAAGAAACATTGTTCCAGTTTGTTTATCAGATTGGTTTTTTGATAGTTTATTAGATTGGTTAAACAAGAAATATGTTGAACAAACTAAAAAAGAGAAACTAATATTCTTTTTTGTTTGTTGCATGTAATGTAAATTTATTCAACAAAAACCCTATTTACAATGAATATAACCTTTAGAATGTTTGAATTATTTTGGAAACTCTGTTTTCGTTGACAAACTGAAAAAATAATTGAACGGCTAAAAATAATATGAAGCTATTAAATGGTTCTTACTTGTACCACCTTTTTCTGTCTCAACAATTTTTACACATATAGGAATATGTCATTTAACGACATTTTAATATTTAAGTAATAAAACAGTGCGTAGATTATGTCGACTAGATTTTGACCCGCGCACCCGCGCAGTGTAGTTTTCAAAAATATGTTAATATTAGGACTGGATAAAAAATCAAAATCTGAAGAACCGAACTGATTTCGATCCGAAAGAGTAGTACCAAACTCGAACCGGAATTGATTACATATCCAAATTATTCAAATTTTGATATTTAGATAACCGAAAACCGAATCCGATTCGAACCGAAGTATTTCGGATACCGAAATGTATCCGAAAAAGATTTATATACTTTTATATATTAATTATTTTTAGATTTAATGTATATGAAAACATCCAGAATATATATGATACTTTTTAGTTGGTTTAAATGCTTGAAAATATATACAAATAGTCAAGAGTAAATATCTAAAATAGTTAAAGTATACTCAAAGCACCAAAAATACCTAAAATAATTATTGATTCTCAATCCAAATATTTAAACCAAACCAATTTATATATTAAGTTTAGGTATTCTAACATATGTTATTCAAATTTATATCTCATATATTATTTTTTATCGATTTTGAGAAATTTAAAGTATATAATAAATTTTAAAATTTTAAAAATAATTTAAATAGGTTATTCGAACCTGACCTGAACCCGTATATATCCAAATAGAGTTCAAACCGAAATTTAGAAATATCTGACTGGGGCTGAAATCTTTGACCCCAGAAATCTGAAACCAAAACAGACCCGAACTGAACCCGAATGTCCACTCCTAGTCACTATTATATATCGTATATATATCATCGTATAATTAATCGTATTTTTTTACGTATCATCATATAATTAATAGTATTTTATATGTACCTTCATATAAATAATCACATATATTATATTTTAAAAATTTAATGTGAAATATAAACACTATAATTTAAGTTTGTATATGAAATTGAGCTTTTTATTGTATTTTTCTTATATATTGAAAACATTTTTTTGATTATGGTTATTGGAAAATATTTTAGTAAAATTAAATTTTTGAATATATGCATATTTTAAATCAATTTTTGATATAAATCAAATTTAAATTATTATTTTGATTTGAAATATGTATATAAAGTTTAAATTTTATTTTATGATTATTTTAGACAAAATATGTTTTTAGGTAATTAGATTAGTTAATTTTTTGTATATTTTAAAGCTGGTCAAAATAGATAGTTTTTCATAATATAATGGACTTCCAATTTTTATTAATAATATAAGTTCATTACTTTTTCTTCTTAATATACTGGTATCTATGTTTCCAAATAAGATTATATTTTTTCTATACTGCTATTAGCTTTTTCAAATAAACCACTATTTTTAAATTGTTATTCATATTTCCAAATAAACATTTTCTGTAAATTTCTATCCTTATTTTCAAACAAACTTAATTTTTACTTCAGTTTTAATAATACAGATGGTAAGAATAGGAATAGTATAGTACGTCCACTTATGCAAGGAAAAGATAAATGCATGAATTTTTTATCAACCAGCACATATGAAGGCTAAACTTATGGAGTGAAAAGGAATCGAAAGAAAAAGAGGAACGCGTGTGGACACATATGAAGGCTAGCTAAGCTGTGAGTTCACGTGATGTGTTCCTGCACTGGACCATTACGCGTTCTCGTTACATGATTGTTTTTTTCTCATTCTTTTTGGTATTTTTTCATGATTTGGGGCTTTGAAGATTCTTTAAGCAAATGGTAGCATGGAATCTCATTGGACCAATGAAGACAATTGATAACCGACAATGATATAATGTCATTTTATTTTATTTTTAACTATTATATGAGATGGTCACAGCGGAGAAAGTAACAAAGAAAGCTCCAACGCCTGGAAATTCAGTTTTAACAACGGGATACACATCATACACTCCATTGCCTTTTTTTTTTTTTGGGCTTCAATGTAAACCCCTGAATTCACGTACATTTTTGTAACTTTCTTAGTCAACACGTTCCACCTCAGATACAATTGAAATATTGTTGAGAAGAGTAGTGTTCATAATATAAATTGATAACTGATATACTTGTTATGTCTTATTTTACCACGAAATATACTAGAATTTGGTCAGATTTTTAATGTATTTATATCTGATGTAATTGTAAAAATCAAATGAGTAAAAAATATATTTTTATATCAATATTGTTTTCAACAACTTACTAAATAATATTTTAGAAAATTTAGCTCATACAACTATTTTTATTTTTTTAACTGTAACTTTAAAAAAGAAATAAATAACAATTAGTAATTTTTATGATTATAGATAGAAATTATAAAGTTTTTTTTAAAAAACTTAACTTTTGATCCCAAAAGAAAAATTAAAGCTATAGAAGTCCAACCAATCACCCCGCACAGGCTTATAGATCTCAAAGTCCTTTATTGAGCTAAAAGACTCAATTTTAAGTATATGGGTCAGTGGATTTTAAAATACGGCCCAAACTGATTATAACCGGAAGTTACCGAGTTCAATAACCGGTAAAGAGTCAAAAACTTCACATTATTATTCACCCGCGCCTTTATAACCGTCACGGAAAACTCCAAAAACTTTTGACTCTTTCAGATTCACTCTCTTCGTCTTCCTCTTCTTACAGAAACTGTCCCTTAGATCTTCCATAACCGATCACTTACTTCTAACTCCACCTCGAAATCTCCGTCTCAAAATGATTGGTTATACTCCTTCTCAGTTTCACTTCCACTACCTCCTAATGCATCTCTCCCTCGTCATCACCGTCACTACTGCGCAGTTCAATGGACAAGCGTCAGAGACGGATCTCTGGTGCGTGGCGAAGAACAACGCAGAAGATTCGGCTCTTCAAGCAGCAATCGACTGGGCTTGTGGTCCAGGTGGCACCGACTGCGCCGGGATCCAGCAAGGTGGGCCTTGCTACGATCCGTCAGATATAGTGAAAACGGCGTCGTATGTTTTTAATAGCTATTACCTGAAGAATGGTCCCGAAGATGAAGCTTGCAACTTTAGTAACAGTGCAGCTGTTACTTCCCTTAATCCTAGTAAACCTTCCACCTTTTTTAAATATGGGTCAATAGGGTCAGCAAAAGTATAGTTTTTTTTTTTTTTTTTTGTTATGGAAAATAAAGTTCGATTTTAAAGTTTGGTGCTTTCGTTTGTTTTCAGGTCAAGGAACATGCAAACTCCCTTCAAGGTAATTAAGTTAATGTTAGTTTCAGGCTGTTTTGGTCCTAATTTGAATTCAGATCTGATGTTTTGTAAATGATTCTTAGTTGATGGGTTTCACTAGTTACGGTTTTAGAATAATGAACTTACTATAAGTGGAAAGAACATTTGAAATGTACACGTTGTTCGTTTAATTGAGAAATGGTACACTCATGACTGATACGCTTGAAGTCTATGTTTCAGTAAGAGGGTGAGTAATGGAAATATAGTGGATGCTGCTACCACTTCAACGCAGGGAACAACTGCACAAGAATCCTCAGATTTTAACCGAGCGGGACGGATCTTCAGCAGCATCTGGTCGTTGCCTTTCATCATTCTAGGCCTTGTTATGATCAATCATCACTTTTAGCAACCACATGGTTGTTGAATTGAAGCTAATCCTTTTTAGTATCACGATGTATCTTTTTACTAGCATATAAATATAGTTCCATTACACAAAAAATATCCACACAGAGAAAAAAAACAGAGTTTCAAGGCCTACAGTGTATAAAATTAAAATTTATCGACGTATGTATGAGTTATATGCATTATACATGATCCGGTACACGTTCTTGGTCAACACAAGAATGGTTGATCCTGTTCGATGATCTCTCCCTTGTCAAGATTTTTCTAAACGAATCTAATCGTGAAACTGACGACACGGCTGTTTTCTCACCCGATGAAGAAGATGCCGCAGCTTCCACCGACGAGACTTCGTCCAAAAACGGCGGCGCAGTCGGTGGTGAGGAGGCACCGTCACCACCTACTGGTCCTTCTCTAGGCTCAGGCTCAAGTCTCGGCCTTGGCTGAACTTCAGTCCGACAAACAGGACACGTGGAGCAAGCGGTGAGCCACTTGTCAACACAATCAACATGGAAGACGTGTTTGCAGCTCGGCAGCTCTCTAGCCGTGTCTTGCTCCTCCAACATGCTTAGACACACGGCGCATTCGGTAGCCGACGCCACGTCACGGACGGTGAAACTAGGGAGAGAAGCGATGAGCGTCGGGTCGAGGCCACGTTTGGGCGTCTGAAAAGGGTGGCGTACGACGACGGGGAGGCCGCGGAAAGTCTCTCTGCGGCGGCGGAGAACGAATCTTGCGTAGAGATGGAGAATGAAGACGAAGAGGATCACTGCTGATAGAGAGACGACTGCTGCGAGCATGATCTTGCTGTTGCGGTCATAAGTAGAAGGGTTAGGCCAGAAGGAGTGGTGCCCATGATGGTTGAACCAGTAATGATCTCTATTGTCGGAGCTCATTGTGAATGGGGAAAGAAAGTGAACCGAATTGGTTACTAACTTTTTACGTATTATATAAAGTAATAAAAGGATTTTTAAAATGTTTTGTTTTCATATCTTTTTCAAAGGTTTGATAACTTTAGTTGGTGGGTGAAGAAAAATATGTAAGGAGATAGCTATACTTATAAGCGGGGTTAGAAAATTCACAATTGTTGACTTAACATGGATATTGTTCAATATGTGGCTATTCAAGAACCAAGAAAATTTTATATACTTTAGGTCTACTATTCAATTTTAGACTATATGTATTATTGGTATAGGTTTGGAATTTTAGAAATCGTATGCATAAGTTTGGAATATATCAAAGTTGTAGATTGAATTGCCTATTGTGATATAGGTGTATTAGGTGGTTAGCTCGTTACGTAGGCTTAATTGTCTATCATCAATACAGTATACGGAGAGTTAGTTTGTTATTTTGGATGGTGCGATTCGGTTCACCTAAGCTGATAGATTCATCCATTGTAAACATATAATAGTTGTATCTATTTAACTTTTTGATGTTTGATTAAAAAACTAATATGTATGGACCGCAGGACCAGTAAAGTCATGACTTCCTCATGCATTACAATTTGGTACATTCAATGAAATAAGATTGCATTCAGGAAAATTTAAAGATGAATAAGTTTGATTTTTTGTCAACAAAAATGATAATTCAAGTTTATCCCAATATATGACTCGAATATAATGTGAAATGTCCATGGTCAGGAAGAAAATTAAAAGTGTAAACGTGTGAGTATACGTGTAGCTTCTGGCTAGCACATATATAGTTTGACTTGAAGAAGAGTACTGTTCGATGTAGACACGCATTGAGAAAATATTACAAAGTTGTCTGAATTTATTTGACAAGTTCAACACTTTTAATTTTCTTCTTTTCACACATTAATCAACAACGGCTTTTTCAATAATGTGATCTTGTACAGTAACATACAAAAGATTTTAGTAAGAAGACTATAAAGGAACAAAAGTAATATCGTACGTGAGCAAGAGTACGTATCATCATTCATTGTCTTTCAAGATCTACTACACGATCTTGGTCAACGCGAGAATGATCGTTCCTGTCCGAAGATCTTTCCCTTGTCAAAATCCTCGGAAACGAATCTAACCTCACAACCGATGACCCGCCACTCTTGTAATCCGACGAAGATGCACCGTCGCCAACTGGGCCTTCTCTTGGCTCAGGCTCAAGCCTTTTATTCGGCTCGACTTCGCTTCTACAAATAGGACAAGTGGAGTGCGTTGCGAGCCATGTGTCAACGCATGTCACGTGGAAAACGTGTTTGCAGTTCGGTAACATCCTCGCCGTATCTTTCTCTTCCAACAAGGCTAGACACACTGCACATTCCGTCGTCGCCGAGACGTCATGATCACCGTTGACTCCAACCACGAATGTAGGAAGAGAATCAATGACAACTATGTCGAGGCCATGTTTGGGCGGCTGAGTAACGAGGGTGAGAGAATGGCCTTGGAAGTTGGATCTACGGCCGCCGCGGAGAACGAATCTTGGGTATAGATGATAAGCGCAGACTACGAGGATGAAAATAGAGAAAACAAGGATGATGACAATTAAAATCTTGCTGCTGCCATGGTAAGAAGCCGCGTTTTGCCAGAAGTCGGGATCGGTTCCGTGATCATTATTTATGTTGTCAGAGCTCATGATGATATTTTGTTATTTCTTCGATGAGTATGAAGAAGTGGGACAACACAAATATGTTAATAACAAGTATGATGGGGGAGATTGAAGAGATCTTAGTTGTGTAGTTAACTTATGATACGTAGAAATTTTGATGATTTTGTCACCTTCTTATTATATTCTGTAGTCTTACAATATGATTGGTGGATGGGGGAAACAGGCAGTACTTCGACAGAATTTATCAGATACTATCAGCAATCCTAGGGCCGTAGTTGACTTTACTCAGAGTTATTTAACTTACAAATTCCAATCAAGTCTACGCAATTTAGTTAGGGTTGCAGTTGATATAGGCTTCGAATGGGTAGCGCAGATCAAGCAAAAATCAGATCAAACAGAACAAATACATATCATGCAGATCAAACAGAACAAATGTAGATCAAAATATTTTAATAAATTATTGTAATTAAATACATGTTGAATTTTTTAATAAAACTTAAATATCTGAACAAAATACAACTTACTATAAATAAGTTATAAGTATAGTGTTGACAAAAATAACAATAAATATCATCATTCTAATAAATATAGTGAAATTGTAAATTATATGAAAATTCATCACAATTACAAAAATTATAAAGAGTATTCTTGTTTTGCTCTTATTTTTTTAATTTTTATTTGACTTTCGGCTCTTTCTTATTATTTGGTTCAACTATAGAATTAATTATTAATTGGGATAAAAATCGAGAACCGAAAACCGAACCGAAACCAAACCGAAAAAATAAACTTGAAACTAAAGTTCAAAAAATAACTGAATGGTTCCTATATTTTTAGCTGAAAAAATGAAATCGAGCCGCAACCGAACCAAAAATCGAATGGTATCCGAATAAACGAAACCGTTTGAAACCAAACCAGACCCAAACCGAATTTCATAAATAATCAAATAAAAGATATAGTGAATACAGGATTTTAATATTTTATTAACTAATTTTAGATCTGCATTTTAGTGGAGAATGGATACTGAATCATCATGTTTAATTGGATGTTGTATTTTTTTAAATAATGTAAGTTAAATATATAAAATAAAATATTAGTTTTAATTA
>QGKV02000649.1:1586382-1597053 GCA_003260655.2 Brassica cretica | reverse complement strand
AAAATGTATTATATGGCCGGCCACAAACACAACCCTTTTGAGTTCCGTGAATCTCTTGAGCTTTCAATAACTGTCTTATATGTTATCTTAAGCAAATCTTTAATTCTATATATAGTGCTAATAAAGCCGCTTTGTGGTTTGCAAGTCACTAAATCTTGAGAATATATGTATGATAAAAAAAAAAAAACACTGCGTCACAGAGTTCATGTTCTGGCTGATAATCTGAGCAGAGACTACAATGCTCAAATGCTGAAAATCTGACTGAGAAAAAGGGCCCTAGAGCAACCCCACTTGCACTAGTCATTTAGTTCATGCCATAAACCTAATAAGAGCAATAAAAGACTATCACCAGCTGTGGCAAATGGCACATCCTTTGTGTCATTTGCAATAACAACCACACTTGCACTAATCATTTAGTCCATGCCATAACCTTATAAGAGCAATAAGATTATCACCAGCTATATACATTGTAACAATAAACAAGAACCATGATCACATAAGATAAACCAAACACATTCTAAAAAACAAAATATATTCATTTGCATTCAAGAACAAAACATAACATACAATTCAAACAGTCTAAGCAAAGACAAGCTCAACGCTTTACCAGAAAACTCTATTTCAGCATTACAAAGTTCTCATCATTTCTTCTTCCCTTTACCAGCACCTTTATTTTTCTTCGTGGGCGACACGATCTCTCCTTTCAGAACAGGAATCTCCATAATCTCCGACAACCCCGCGAACCTCTTCCGGAACTTCTCAACTTGATCAGCATCAACCATCAAAGCCGAGCGGTTCCCGACGTAAAACGGATGGTTACCAGACCAAACATCGACTACGTACTCTTTCTTGGTCCCTCCGTTGGTCATCACGAGCTCTCCGTTGCAGTAAACCTTGGCGTCCTCGTGAAACTCTGGGTGCATATCCTTCTTCCTGCACGTCACTCGAACCACCGCCGGTTTACTTCCCCGGTTAGCGCCAATCGATGCCGCCTTAACCGGCTATTCGGGGGAAAAAAAAAGTTTAGTGATTTTTGGAGGAATAAGAGAAAAGTTTCGAGATTTACCTTTTTGATTACGAGAGAAGGAGCACATGGATTGATCTGGAGAAACGAGTTAGGGAGAGAAACCGCCATTGTCTCTTTTTTTACAATAAAAGACAGAAGAGACGGCTTTTAATAATAAGGTGGAATCCTAATATTTTTAAATTTTTTTTTTTTTTAAGATAGCTGCCGGTAATGCTGCTCTAATAGCCAATAACATCAATAAGAAAGGCCTCAAAGTTGACTTTGGAGAGAGTTGACTGTTTCTCATTCTGTTCTGTAGTAATTTACTAATTTAAAAGCTATAACGAGATTTAATTTAAGTATTGATAAGTGATCACTAGCAGTCTTTAGCTCTACTAAATGACTTTCTTACCCTCAGACTATCATCGCTTCAGCTATTGCACATCTCATTTAAGTTCTTAAAGGTCAAAAACGTAAATAACACCGAAGCTCCATCTTCCCTTATCTACCGTGAGGCTAGTTTAGTTTGGTTTTTACACTGTGCACAGATTCCACCGATAAGTGATCCGCTATTGGATCGATTATGCTCTTAAGTATGTTTTTAAGTAGAAGACTTGGAGAATGGGCCCACAAAAAACTTTAAGATTATTCTGAAAACTGTAAGTTTTGAAGCTCAGATCTTAAAAAAAGTCAACAACATTTGTTCCAGGTCAAAACCATCTCTCTGAAGGAAGCATTCTTCTTCTTCAGCTAATCTTTGTTTCACAGACTTTAATTTCAGATGAGTTGGAGGAGAAAGAAGATCCAAAAAGTCAATGAACCACAAAGATTGTTCCTGGAGAACGGAAGCATCCTAACTAGAAGAGCTCGTCAAATGTTGCAACGGTAAAACAAATCCCATCACAACTTATTCTCCCGACCAGATCCTTGAAGCCACCAACAACTTCAACAAGAGCAATCTTGTCGGAAAAGATGATTGTGATTACCATTACTACAGAGGAACACTCGATAATGATGATAACAGACTAGTTATGATCAAGAAAAAAGCATACGGAGGGCGTCATGTAAGGAAGATTTGCCGAGACATATCAGTTTCATCAATGGTGAGTGGTCACAAGAACTTCCTCAAGTTGTTGGGATGCTGTCTCGAACTCACTTGCCCTGCCCTAGTATGTGAATATGCGGAGAGCATAACGGTGAACGCTCATCACCAAATCGATCCAACACTGACGTGGAATAAAAGGATAAAGATAGCAAGAGACATCTCGAACTCATTAGCCTACCTTCACACCGCCTTTTCGACGACATTCATCCATAGGAATGTACACCCTCGTAACGTATTCTTGGATGTCAAAGGGGTTGCAAAGCTAGGAGATTTCCGCAACTGCGTCACTATACCACAAGGAGAGTCTTTTGTACGTGAGTATAAGCTAGAGGGAACGTACGGGTATCTTGATCCTAACTATATGTCAAAGGGAATGATCACAGAGAATGTTGACGTCTACGGCTTTGGAGTGTTCATGTTAGTTCTCTTGAGCAGAAGAACTCCAGGTCTGGACGATGAGCTACATCCAGATTTTCTGACTAGGTTGGTGGAAGATGGTAGATTCGTTGAGATTTTAGATCCAGTTATGTTGGAAAGTGACTTTGCAGAAGGAGAGCTATGTCGGATGGAAGCTTTTTTCCTACTTTCACTCAAATGCATCGGTCTTAGAGGGCAAGTTCCAGAGATGATGGAAGTGTCCAAGGAACTAAAGAGGATCGAAAGATCCTAGACCAAGTAATGTTAGGCATTTGATTACTATATAACCTCTAAGTATCTTGTAGATATACAATAAAACCAAATGAATTAACTTTAATTCCACTAACCAATAACACCACCTGAGTATCTTGTAGATATACAATATTGTTCTTGAAAGTATTCAAGAGCCCAAAAAATATATATATATATTGTCATTCCTGTATAGTAAAAGCTATTACAATGTGTTCCGTCTTCATAAACTATTTTAACTTTAGGCTAAGTAAACTTTCTTACCACCTTTGTCTTTATACTTTCTTGATGCAACATCTAGTGACTTCTCTATCAGCTTAATCTCTTTCGCCACTTCAATCATCTTTGGTCTGTCTTCTTTCCTCTTCTCGCAGCATCTCAAAGCCATCTCAAGAAATGTATACATCGATTTTCCACCCAACTCATCACCTAGTTCCAAGAACAACTCTCCTTTCTCATGTAAAACTCTCATATAGTCATGAATACTATCAGAAAATCCGAATGATCCAGCGAACACAGCAGGTCTACCACTCAGAATAACCAACGAAAGGATTCCAAAGCTGAACACATCAGTGTATCCAGACACTATACCCGTAGAGAAATAAGACGGATCAATGAATCCAGCTGTTCCCATCACTTTATCTTCAATCCATGACTTACCTTCAGGGAGAGATATAGAGAATGAGAAATCAGACAGCTTGGCTGTCCAGTTCTTGTCCAAGAACACATTGGTCGGCTTTATCTCTCTGTGTACAATGATCCTCGGAAACGCAGTGTGAAGATAAGTCACAGCATTAGCAACTTCTTTTGTAATCTTCAACCTAACACTCCAAGGCAATTGTTGTTGTCTGTTCTCACTACAAACACCTCCATGCTCATCCATAGCACCATGTTCTGCATATTCAAACACCAGAACCGGAAGAGGAAACTCAAGACAACATCCTAATAGCTTGAGGAAGTTATTGTGGTTGCTGACTCTAGCAGATATCACAATATCATTGTAAACCACTGACTCATGATCTTTTAATAGATACTCCTCTTTGAACCTCTTGATCAAGTAACACCTATCTTGAATGATACCCTTGTGCCATGCAAAGAATCTTTGACGAGATACATAAATGCTCGGATCAAAGTTGTTTGTGGCCTTGAGGATTTGATCAGAAGAGAATATGGTGACGGGAACTGATGTACCGTTGCAGTCAGAGATCAGCTCCTTTAGGAAAGTGCTTCCGTTCTTCATAAACAACTCTACCCTTTTATCTTTTCCCTTCCTTCTCCACAGCCTCATCATCCTTAGGGCGTATAGAGCAATTCAGAGAAACTATTATAGAAGCAAGAAAAAAAATTAAATTAGCCAAAGCATTAAGTAGGTTAGGTGAGATAGAAGAGTGTTGGCTAATGAGGAATCAACAAGTATCATCATCTGATGAAGATGGTTGAAAAATTGTAGAGAGGCATCAATCATGTGATTAAGAAACGTGAAGTCAAGACTATAGTTCTCACTAGACGCCTCTGTCTTTACCGTTGAATAGGTCAAAAGATTTTATTCTCGGTTATTAGGTAAAGATTAACTTTTAGAATTGGCAATTTATGTGTTTTTTGGTTACTGGATAGGGCATAGATTCTCAGTAACACTCACACTAATTACACTTTTACTTTGTTTCCAATGAATCACTCAACTAAAACCCACACTTGTCGAAGAAGCTTGTATCTTTCATTTGAGGTAGCTGAATCAGTAAAGTCGCTAGATATGTCTCCTATGGATGTAAGAGGAGAGTTAACTTCTTCAAGCTCCTCATCACTAGTGTACCTTTCGCTCTGTATCATAGACACATTCCTTGACATCTTCCCTGTAGCCTCTCCAACTTTCTCTGCTACATTCTTGGTCGATGGAGGCTTGTAAAAAACCGAGGAAGCTGCATAAGGGAAGCTTTCTTCTGATAGCTTCTCATCACCATGGCTCTGAAAAAAATGTAACAAAAAAAAGGTTTTAAATTTACTTTACTGATTATGAGAAGAAAGAGAATCCTAACATGTACCCCAGCAGAGTTGAGCTCTTCTAGGACAGCTCCCGGTACATGATCCGGACAGAACTCATCAGGAGTGAAGTTGCATAGTATTCTTTTAATTAGTGGAAGAGTGATTGATGGGCATATCTGTTTTGCAAAATGACAAAACTCGTGAATGACTAAGAACAAAAGAATGACTAAGATTTTATGTAATATCAGACAAACCTCTTCTCTAATGGAACTTTCAGTAAGCATGTCTTTAGGGAGCATAAGAAGATCACTAAGTTCATTTAACAATACAAAGGCTTTACCATCACTTTCTACATGATTATCATCATCATCATCATCTTCGCTGTTCATGCCGAACATTTCAGTAAGGCATCTAGACCAGTTGCCAATCTACAACAGAGAAAATTTTATGCTACTGGATTAGTCAAACATAATTTAACTCTCTAACTGCTATGACAAAACTGAAGTTTGTTTTCTTTTGGTTACCGCGTTTTTGAGTTGTGCTCCTGATCCAAAGCTTAACTCTCCAGCAGGAATAGGCAGAACCTTGGAATCAAGAATGGGATCTGAGACTGGATCAGTTGGAATCTGATGTTCTGACTCACGCAGAATAGCATTGAACATGGCTACATCAAATCTACTGATACACTTCTCCATCACCTGTTTAAAGACAATAATAAAGAATATGATTGGACCAAGATACGAGGGAAAGGTAAGCGAGGTCGGCCTAAGGTAAGCGAGGTCGTCGAGGCCGTGGATACCACACTCCCTAGTGTTTTCTTCTTTCTTATCTTGCTTTATTAAGCTTATGTGCATAAGTTTCTATTTTCTAAGTTATTGCTTAGCTCAATATGAGGATTGTTTCTCATCATGCTTTCTAAAACTTTATGGTTTCAAAACCATACCTTGTATGTTTTATGTTTTTAATTTGAATGCCCTTTTTCAAAAAAAAATAAAATAATAAAGAATATGATTTCTAGGCCATGTTCAAAAAAAAATATTAACTGTATATTTAACTATGTAAAATGAAGTAGTTTTAAAAGCTAATAGCTCTATCTAATATATTAAACATTCTTTTTTGAAATCATACACTCTAAATTTAGCATTTTATCTAAATTTTTTAAAATTTAGACCATATATTTATTTTAATTTTTAGTTTTAAACCATGTTCGACTGCTCTACTTGCATATGCTATTAGACGGGTATGATTCTCTATGTCATTGTAACATAAACAAATTGAAGTATCGTATTACCATTCTAGCCAAAACAGGTAAGCAGCCACATTCATGTCCCGCCCCTCTCACAGGACAAAGCCTTTGCAAAGCTTCTCTGAAAGCATTGTTCCAAAGGCTAATAGAAGAGGCTCCTTGCTTCTCAGATGAGTTGCTTTCATGGGATTGCATATGAGGAGTAAAGACCTTAAAGATTAAGAGAAGCAAAAGTGAGAGAAGCTTTCTTCATAGACAAAAACTTAGAAGAAGCTCAATCTTTTATATACCTGCCACCAAACAGACTCAACGATTCTAGAGAAAACCCACTGTTCGATTGTTTCAAGTGAAGCAGTAAACGTTTCAGTTTCTTGCCAATCCTCCAAAAGCTGTTGGAGACCTTTCTTACTCCCATTTGATTCAGAGGTGTGAGACTTACCAAACGCTTGTGAAATGATCTCCCTTAGAGATATGATGTTTGATAACCAGAAGGCCAGCCTAACAATAAAAAAAAATGTGTTTAGAGAGAATCAAGATCCTATAATGTTTAACTCACTTAGTCTTTGTTTTTTTACCTTGAAACATCATTCCCACATGATCTTGCAACCAACTCAAGACCAGAAACAGAGTTTCTAGCGATCCTAGCACGCTTTCCACGAGTGAAATGCTTACAAGCATGTACGTAGATTCTGGAAAGACGCCTTGCGGGAGTGTGAAGCTTGTGTGAAGAGCTGGAATGATCTGGGACAACAGAATAAAGAGAGATCTCGAGTGCGGCAACTTCTCTAAGCTCCTCTTCAAGTCTCTCGATTCTCTTCTCCAGATGCTTAATCTTCTCTTCCTCAAAGTGTTCACCACTATTCTCTGTTACATCAAGGGACTCGTTCTCGCTTCCAGCACTGAGAGCACCATTCGAAGCATCTTCCCACGCATCAGCATTGATACATTCACGAGCTTCTTTCTCCTTTCTTTCAGTTACATCATCATCCAAGTAAGCGACATCTACAGTCTCGTAAGCCTCAGATGGATCTGAGTGTGTGGCTGAATCACTTGCTACTATAGAGAGATTGTTAGAATCTAAGTCATTGTGTTTCTCTTGTTCAGACAATCTTTTCTGGCTATTCGTCTTCTGCAGCTTCTGATCTTTTCTTCCGTTCTTGGTAGATCGCTTTGAGTGGACATTGTTGGTTATTCTCCCCATCATCATCAAGCTAAAGAAACGATCCAAAGAAAATCTCTTTTACCCTACAGAGAAGAAAGAAAGATCAGCTGAAAACAACATAACATAGTGGAGGAAGAGGACATAATCAGAGTTGCTATGTTTTGTCTTAGTCTAGAGTAGCATTTTAGGTTCCAGCAACTTGTTCATAGCTTGCTAAGAGAGAAACTAGGTGCTTGATCTTAGGGACTTAGATGTATATGAACTGAATTTTCAAAAAGTATCCAAAAAGTTATCAGGAACAGAGAGAAAAACAGAGCATGGAACAACCATGACGTCACTTGAGAGTTCAACAAGTTGGTAAAGACTGAGGGAAAAAGAAAAGAAGACTTACCAGTGAAGAAACAGAGCAAAGTGGTGTGTTTTGCATTCAAATCATGACTCTTCAAAAGACGGGTTACTTTGATCTGCTCAAGAGTGAAGTGTACTCTCAGATTTGCTGTTCTTTACCTTTAGTCCAATAATAATGCTAGTTTACACATACTATGGGAGATCCGAGTGCGGGAAGTTATGGTTTCTTTCTTTAAATAAATAGAAACGTGGATCGTGTGCGATACGGACAGTGATCGTTGTCGTGAAACCATGGAAGCTTGTGTCGGTGGCTCGACTGTTCACCGGAAATAGCCGGTCACATTACTCGAAATAGTAGCTTTTTTCTCTATTTAAATGTCCAAAAGAGTCACTTTTCGCTTTTGTCCAAAGGTATCTCACTGACTCCACCGACACCGACATCAAATTACATACGACTACAAACTGTTCATACTATGGCATGTACCGAGGAAAGAGATAAGAGATGAGAAGAGAAAGGTTCTTCACATGGCATTACACTGGGCTCTTCTTCAGTGGGAAAAAAAAAAACATGTGGAGACAGAAGAGTGAAGTGATGTCATCCTAGTTCTTACGTTGGTTTACTAGTGCTACTCAATTATACTCTCGGGAGACACACACACAGAGAAGGTCCAAAATCGAGTGAAGTTCTCCTCAATTCCAAAGTGTGACTTATTCAAGTAATTGATCAAGCTCCTTGATAGATACTACCAGTTACCCCACAAATGCAAACAACTATTTTTACAAAGATTCAAATCATCATTCACACGCTCAATATTTGCAAAAACACATTCTAATACAATAATGTTAGCCATTACTGAATTGTTCAAAACATCCAGTACTGATGCAATAAGCAGTAAATTCCACAATTGAAGATATTGAAATCTAGTGTTCTGCATCTAACTGACAAAAAGGCTAATGCCATGAGAACTCTACTACAACTGTTATTGAACTACTCAGAACACCCAACCCTGACGCAATGAGCACTAAAAGCCCAACAAAAAACAAAAAATGAAGACACTTAGCGTATTGCAGCATTAAACAATGGCTGATGCCATGAACCACTCTAGAAATCATACCAAACTCAATGTGAACGCTGCAGAAAGCTATAGCCAAAAATCTACACTAATGAGCCTGCTCGAATCATGTAAAAGCCTAACCATAAACAAAACTGAAGAAACTCAATGCGAACGCTGCACAAAGGTATTATCATATCCCATATCGAAAACTAAAGCATGCCGTGTCTACAAAACAGGGGAACACTCCAACTCCTAGTTACATCTACACTAGCATCCCCTGACTACAACAACAAATGACAAGCAGATAGATGGATGTTATGAGCTTGATCAAGAAGCAAAATGCATAAAGACAGAAACTTTCTTCGAACGAGCAGAGCAAATCAAATTGCAGATGTTGTATCAAAAGTGATCAACTTTGAGAAATGCAATGCGTCAAACAGCTAAATAACACTTATTTCATCATTATCGACTAAACAAACTTCTCCACGAAGCCCTAACTCTCTCTCCGAGTCTTCGCGATCGTCATAACAAGCATCATCAGGGAACTGATTCTCAATCGGACGAATCTCCGGCTGACGAAGCGAGCCTCTCCATCTCGAGGCGTTCCAGGGCCTTCTGATGGGCCCAGGTCTCGATCGAAAGATCGGGTTTCGCATTGAGCCCCACGCCGAGGATGACGATCGTGAGGAAGCTCGTGACGTAGCAAGGAAGCTCCCAGTCCTCCCATTTGCGCGACTGTCCCGGCGGCGGAGGGGTGCGGTTCATGAAGTAGCCCTTGGGCCGTTCCTCGTGGCCCGGCGTGGCCCAGCGACTCGGCCCGGCGGACGTGGATCCGGACCGGGAGAAGATCCGGTTTCGTAGTGTCTTAGCTGCGACGGTCAATGACTGCGTCGACAACGGCATCGCTTCGGTTTCTGGAGACGAAATGGGGGAATCGATAGATTTGTTCAGATATATTATTAGACCTAACCACGACCTACAAAATGGTTTACTCCACTCGATACCTGAACCGAGGAATATGGTTTGGTTTATCTGTATCGTCGGTTTAATTAGAAATTCACCCAGCTCGGTTTATTGTTTGATTTTTTTATTTATTTTTTGGTTCAACAGGTTTTACAAACCAATTTTACACCTCTTTTCTATGTTCAGTATTTATCTAACAATTATAGTTGTATAGTTTTTTAAATTATCATTTTACTTACTGTAGCGCTAAATCGGTTATTTTAGCCCGGTTATATTTCGTTAAACCGAAACGAATCGGCCACGCTGGCCGGTTAAGCATTATTATTGGATAATATTCGAACACGACGTCGTACTGCAAAGGTCGTATTTTTGTCTCTGAGTTATACATATGCAAAGTTCAAAATCATCTTCTACCTCTAGATTCAACAATCGAAACCTCAGGAGATATATCTCTTTCTTGCCTACACAAGCGTTGTCAACATTTTGGAACTTATAGCTCCATTTTCACCTGATTTGGGTGCAAAGTAGCTGCACCCATCAAGAAGTTGGCTTGATGATGATCCTCTTCTCTTCCCCATTCCGGCCGGTGGTAACCATCGAGAGGCCACTGTTGCAGCTGATGATAAAACTCTCCGTTGAAGCTACCATCCATCAGAAAACTGTTCTGCAGATAGAGATAAACACTTTTAGCTTCTGTTAGAGATGATTGTATTATCAATCTTACTAGACCAAGATTTTTAAATGGGTGGGACCTGGTTCTTAAATGGTCTACAAGCTGTACAAGGTCATTTAATAAGAAGTTATTTGCAGAGAAACAAAATCTGATTATTAGATTGGATAGGTGAAACTTGAAGCAACAAGAACTTAAGACTTGGACCCACACAAAAAAAAATAATTGTGCAAAAGATAACAAAAAAGACACCATCAAAGACAACAGAACGGGAGGTGGTCCTTGTTTCTGAATTCTGACCCATCTTTGTGTGATATTATTGAGAGGACTAATGAGTCCTTTCTTGAGTCATTGCGTTAACAATAGGCTCTGTGTTCTAGTGTACTGGATGTGTATTTATTTCCCCCACGTTGATCTACTTCTTTAAGCCTAGTATAGAGTCGACTAATGTTGTATCAATAAATACCACC
>QGKV02000649.1:1562654-1586303 GCA_003260655.2 Brassica cretica | reverse complement strand
AGTGTATCTCTGTGTGTTTCGGGAGTAAAAAGATTACTGGGGAGCTATTTGGAGTGAAGAGAAAGCAACGTTTGCTTCGGAGTGCGTCTGCTAATAAAGCCAACACAAATTTAGAGAGGGAAAGCACCCATTATGATGGAGAGAGAGAGACGCTTTGGACCCCAATGTTTATGAGTTGGGCCTTTGGGCTTGGTTCTATAAATTTTGAAATAAAATGTCACTACTCACTAGAGTTGGCTTGGTGGTATAGAATTTTGCTCATATCATGTAGATTTTTAATGAAACCTAATTTTTTGATATAAAAAATGGAACCTAATTTTACTTCCAAAGAGACGATGATGTCAGTGCTAAAACTATCTCCCATAACACTCTTTTTTTTCTATAATTTATATTAAAATAGAATACGTTTATTATAGAGTAATTTTTGCTCCAATAATCTTAAGAGTGAAATATAGAGAATGTCATTTTTGCACTCCAAATATAAAAAAAAAATATGATATTTTTTAAAAAATTTATTCTATAATAGAGTAATTCTATTATAGAATAACACTATTATTGAAGCAAAAGTTATTTTATAATAGTTACTCTATTTTAGTGTAAATTATAGAAGAAAAAATAGAATTTTATTGGAGATGTTTTTAGGCCGTGAATTTTTTAAATGAGACATAAGAAAGCTATATCTTCATCTCACCGGATAAAAAAAGAAAATTGATTAAAACAATCTAAAGTACTGATATATTACTATAATTGATGGATGTAATAAACAAAAAAGAGAGAAATGATTGGAGTCCTATATAATTGCTTATAATATGGTGAAAGCAAATGCATTTTTTTACATATAAGACAGTTTGTTCTGTTTCGGCTAAAAAA
The DNA here is from genome assembly GCA_003260655.2 of Brassica cretica. Taxonomy (NCBI): domain Eukaryota; kingdom Viridiplantae; phylum Streptophyta; class Magnoliopsida; order Brassicales; family Brassicaceae; genus Brassica; species Brassica cretica. The sequence goes on along the minus strand of QGKV02000649.1, from coordinate 1,585,433 downwards.
TATTCAGACATTACATTGCGTCTATCTTATCCCTTTCTCTCTTTGCTTTCCTTAGTCCTATATACACAAGCCTTGTTGTGCGCTATATCAAATTCTTCTCCTTGTTCACACACTTGCAGTTAGCTCTGTTCTCGTTTAGAATCTGTGTAAACCAACATTATAAAAAAAGTTTCAATCACAAACCGGTCCTTTACTTTNGTTAAAGGTATTAGTGACTTGTGTTACAAGCTATCAGGATTGATTTGATTAATCACCTTCTTCTTCCCACGTTCTTTCCTCTTGTTACGATTCTGATTCTCCACCGTTGGATGAGAAACGAACCGCTGAGATGAATCGGTCTCATCAGGCTCGGGCTTGACTCTACCGCTGAAGCTCGAAGGTGCCACGGACTCGCCGGAGAAGTTTCCGTTTTGCTCTGCAGCGATCACCGCGGCGAGGTCCGGGGGAAGATTCAATCTCCGGAACGGGTGGAGAGTAGGAGGAGCGATGTTTCCGGCGGCCTGAGAAGACGAAGTGAAAAGCTCCACGGCCTGAGTCGCCGGCATCTCGAGCAGAGCCGTGAAGGAACCGGTGTTCTCCGGCGGTAACGTCGCCGCCAGTTGCTGGATTTCGTCGCTGAAGTTGATCGATTCGAGTCCGGTCATCGGTGACTCTCGGTACGGCCCAGCGCCGGAGCTAACTCCGAACATTTGGTTCAGATGATTCATAAGAAGGGAAATTAACGCGTAAACCGGACTTAACCGAGTTAAATTTCAGTAACAACCCAGAACCGACCGACTTTATCCAACTCGCTTTAGTTAAACCGGTTAGAGCTTCAATCTCTCTCTCTCTCTCTCTTGTTTCTTGGAGAAAGACTTTTTTCTTTGTTAGAGTGTATCTCTGTGTGTTTCGGGAGTAAAAAGATTACTGGGGAGCTATTTGGAGTGAAGAGAAAGCAACGTTTGCTTCGGAGTGCGTCTGCTAATAAAGCCAACACAAATTTAGAGAGGGAAAGCACCCATTATGATGGAGAGAGAGACGCTTTGGACCCCAATGTTTATGAGTTGGGCCTTTGGGCTTGGTTCTATAAATTTTGAAATAAAATGTCACTACTCACTAGAGTTAGTGGCTTGGTGGTGTCATAGAATTTTGCTCATATCATGTAGATTTTTAATGAAACCTTATTTTTTGATATAAAAAATGGAACCTAATTTTACTTCCAAAGAGACAATGATGTCAGTGCTAAAACTATCTCCGATAACACTCTATTTTTTTTTCTATAATTTATATTAGAATAGAATAAGTTTATTATAGAGTAATTTTTGCTCCAATTTAAGAGTGAAATATAGAGAATGTCATTTTTGCACTCCAAATATAGAAAAAAAAATATGATATTTTTTTAAAATTTTATTCTATAATAGAGTAATCTATTATAGAATAACACTATCATCGAAGCAAAAGTTACTTTATAATAGTTACTCTATTTTAGTGTAGATTATAGAAGAAAAAATAGAATTTTATTGGAGATGTTTTCAGGCTGTGAGTTTTTTAAAGAGACATAAGAAGCTATATCTTTATCTCACCGGATAAAAAAGAAAATTGCTTAAAACAATCTTGGAAAGTACTGATATTACTATAATTGATGGATGTAATAAACAAAAAGAGAGAGAAATGATTGGAGTCCTATATAATTGCTTATAATATGGTGAAAGCAAATGCATTTTTTGCTAGGAGCTTACATATAAGACAGTTTGTTCTGTTTCGGCTAAAAAATATTCAGACATTACATTGTGTCTATCTTATCCCTTTCTCTCTTTGCTTTCCTTAGTTCTATATACACAAGCCTTGTTGTGCGCTATATCAAATTCTTCTCCTTGTTCACACACTTGCAGTTAGCTCTGTTCTCGTTTAGAATCTGTGTAAACCAACATTATAAAAAAAGTTTCAATCACAAACCGGTCCTTTACTTTCTTTTGTTTCACGATGATCACTAGGTTACCTTGTACTGTCTTTGTAAATCTTTGATGTAATCCACAGCTAAATCCAACATATCTGAAGTGTTCGTTTGCTATCGAACCAAAGAGATACCAAAAAAAAAAAACAATAATACCAACAAATTTAATGCAAGAGAATCCTCATTGCAATAAGTGTCAGAACTAGTGTACCTTGTCCATGTTAGGAACAAGCTCTTGTAATTTCCTCATCCGTTCGCTTATCTTCGTTCTTCTTACCTGACAAGTAACAAAAGAGTTTGTTACCAAGTATTAGACTTTACAGATTCAAAGCTAGTTTACGTAGCAAGCATTGTTGTAATATACCCGTTCAGCGATGCTTCGAGGATGTGTGGCGCAACCACGTTTGGCTCTAATTTTACAAGGAACAGAGTCTTGTAGCTGCAGATACTTATCCACTGAAACCATGTCCGAGGCTGTAGATGATGACTTCGGTAGACTCAAACGATGCGACATTATCTGTAATAAAATAATTGAAACTATCATTCATTGCTCTAATAACCAGCTACAATGCATGTTGGTAATAATGTCTAATAGTCCCAAGAACCAAAATAAACCGGTTTTGGTAGAACTAAACCAGAGTATAGTTACCTGAGCTNTTAACTCTAAACCCTAAGTTTGTGACTTTTGATAAAACATTAAGTGCTATTTTTGTGACTTTTGACCTTGAGTGCTAGTTTGGGAACAAAAACTTGATTTAGTGCTATTTTTGTCTTTTTCTCTTTCTTTATATCTTTCTTTATAGTAAAAAGTAAAGTAGACGAGGAAGACGTCGTTTTGAGCCGCCTGTGACGCTGAGTCACGGAAACGCCTTTATCTTACTTAAAAAGAAATGTATTATCTTTGAATACTTTTCCTGTATTTTGAGTGTAGAGTTTTAAGACAAAAACTAGATTTTGATCCGTGTTTAAAAGCGCGTATTCTGTTGTTATAACAAATTTTGATATAGATTAGCATTTTGTGATTGTTTTACATAATTACAAAGTCGAATTATATAAAAGAACAAATTTTTTAAAAATTATATAATTCATGAATTACTTTATTTAGAATTTTGTATAAATCTTATGTAATTCTCTCTTACGCATGGATATTTTACATGGACTTCGAAAAACCAAACCAAAATCAACTCGAAAATACTGGTTCACGCCAGGTCCAGAGAAAAATACGTATTTTTTGGGAAATGCGGATCTCTGTTCGCGTCTGAAACTTACCCGAAACCCGTTTGGAAGCCAAAGTACCCAAAATGTTTGTGTATATTAGATATATTTGTGTATTTTGGATATGTTTTTGGTATACATATATTTTGAGTTTTTGGTTTGAATTTCCGGTTATAGTTTTGGATTTCAAGTAAAAATTCAAATTTTAAAAATATATTTTTGGGTATTCAGATACAATTTTGGGTATTTTTTGGTTCCTCGGTCAGATTTCGAATACAATTTTAGGTCTTTTGAGTATTTTCGGATTTTCGGGTATTATTTTTTTTTGACATCAAGGGTATTTGTTTAGATTTTGGATATTTTTCGTGTTTCGAGTATTTTTATGTTTATCGAGTTTTATTTGAGTCCTAAATATCTGAACAGATCCATATCCGTTACGTACAAAAAATAACATATATTTTATAGGTATTTGAATTATGGAGTCGAAACCATCCAGATCCAAAAGAAACTGACCGAACCCAAATATTTTTTTTCTAAATACCTAATTAGGTCTAAAAACCCCAGACCTGGCAAAATTCATTGATTCGTTTTATAAAATTTTGGGTAGAAAATACTCTTCAGGTTTGATCAATAATGTTTAATAGGACATGGCTCATTTATATTTCAAAAGTTGATCTCGTAAGAAAATTTTGATCTAATGGAGGAAGATGGTATATATGACAATAACCCCTACGTATTGAAATTTCGGTGCCGTTTATATGTACATATGTTAAATTGAAAGAAGTTGATTTAAGTAAAATAACCATTTGAAACAATCCATATACGTAGTTATGATCTTATTAAAGTGGGTGAGATTTATTTAAATGTTAGAAGATATTATTTGGTTGCTATATAACAGAGGGTAGTTAATAATATTTAGTTGTATACAATAGGTTGAACTAAAAAATAAATAGGTGCAACAATTTTGTATAAGTAGATTTTTTAGGACTCCTTCCCTTTTAATAGTATTGATAGATATTTTTAATACTCGAATACATCAAAAGAGTATGTGAAGTAAATACATATGCTTAATCAAGTTTCCCTAGTTTTTATACTGATGGACCCGTCACCCGTGAGTAACGATTTATGCTTCCCTACAAATGTTGATGATACTGATATATCATATATCACTATTATATTATTTCTTGTTTTTAACTTTGACATCCACCAAATATCTTATAAACAAATATTATCTCCTTTTCATTTTAATTGTCATTCTAAAAGTTTAAACACACAAATTAATAAAATAAACACACAACCATATTTTAACCAATTAAAAAATAAAATAAAATAAATTTATTAATAAATTTTGCATTGAAACTCTAAAACGACACATATTAATGAAACAAATTTTTTTCTCTACAACTACAACAACTATTAAGTATGTGTATAATAAGATTATTGTTATCATATATCACTATTATATTATTTCTTGTTTTTTACTTTGTCATCCACCAAATATATCATAAACAAATTTGTGTATGATAAGATTATTGCTATTTTGTGACGTAATGTAAAATTTATGATGTACAAACAAAATATTTAATGTTAAATCTTTCAAAGTATCATATACGATTATACACAAAAGATTTAATCTAATTACTTACAAACAAGAAAAACGTCATTCAGGAACCAACAATCATAGACTTTCGTATTCAACAGTTAAATATAATTTTCACGTTCGAATAATACATTTAAGATCTATATGACCTTAGCAAACTCATATATTCTTTATTACTTTCATGCATTTTATTACATTTAAAATTGTCAAGTACTATTATTTTGTCCCATCAGAATATAAGGAGAAGTCAGAAGTTAGATCTTCTTCTGGTTAAAACACAAAACATCCTATAAATAGAAAGAAACTTTGTCGGAAGTACAGTTCATAAATTAGGGTTCACGGACAACCTGCAGCTTCTACACGATCGCGACGAAAGAGACATTACATTGGGAACGAGATACTAGTGGAGTACAGCTAAAAGATTTATCAAAGATGATTGATACAGTGATGTCACTAGCTAGGTGTATGAAAGATGCTTCGTCTAGATCTCCGTCGTTAATTTCGTGCACCTCTTCTTCTTTTTTAACTTTAATAATTCACAAGCGCCGTCTTTCTAAAAGAACGACATGTTCCCTTCACTCAAAATTGATTACTCTATATCAGTCCTCTTTGAACTAGATGTTACGTTTTCACGTTCGTTATTCTTGTTTAGTGAATTGAAACTTTTAGCTTGTATGTTTATCAATTATCATATTGTCTTGGATGTATGTTTATTCTCCGTGGAGTTGAGATTTCATACCTTAATATATGGGGACTAGACTACGGTTCATGTGCCCAAGGCTCTATTCTATATATAGAGACATAGATCGTTTGCGTTGGAGTAGCTACTAACTATACAGTTTTAAAATCTCGAGCTGCTTCTTAGTTTATCAACAAGAAGACAAATTTGTATGCGCAATTACATGCATCTATATATATGCTACTATTGAATCATAAGCAACAAAATTGTATTCATCCACAATATAAAAGGTAGAAATGTCCATGATAACAAACTAATCATTTTATAACTAATAGATGATATTTTTTTTTATTACACACTGATGCGTGAAAGTAAAGATCACATATATGTATGTGAAATCCGTACGCAACAAACTTGTTTCATTCAAATCAGACTACTTCTTACTCGAAAAAATAGATACAAGTCACAACATGATTTGTAATCTGTAATCTAACAGCTCTTTTTCTAGATTAACACCATCAAATACTTTCACTTCTGATCGGTTTATACTCTTTTGGGGTTCTAAAATTGGTCCTTAGTGAAAATGGTAAGCAAAAAAAGGAGATAACTCCAAAAGCAAAGCTCGTCCATGGATGTGAACATGGACACGTGAGAGACCCCATTAGCTTTCTTTATGTTGAATAGATTTTTTCTTTACATTTTTGTATCTGAATTTAAAAATAAAAATGATTCCCCATCAATTCATTTTAAATATTTATGTTCTGAGAAAATAATTACATTTGATAGAAGTGGGGAATCGTGGTCCAGCTTTGGCTTTTATAATGTCAACAACTTAAAAAAAGGTCGCCTCTCTATTTTATTTCTTTAATAGGAACTTCTAAATAGAGGAAGTGTTTCTCTCTTTTTAAATTTAATTTTCTCGAGTGGGCTGCTATATTTGGAAGTAATCAGTGTGCTTAGGGATATAGTATATGTTTTGCCATGAAGAATCTCCCCTTGCTCTTTTTTTGTGTTTTTGTTTCTTATAATAATAATATAAAAAGTAAAACCTACTTTTGTTGTGAATTTGAACAAAGGAGAGGACGGTGGGATGCGATCATGCTTGATGTTCCGACAAAAATTATATTCGAAATAGATCGACATTCCATTTCTGATGTATGTATTTATGAATCTATATATAGGCTGAACGGCAAGAGAGAGGCAATCAAGCACTTGAGTTGAATATTTTTTCTATTAGCTCATTTTTTGGTTACAAAGAGAAAGCTTGGTATTTTTTGAAACACACTTATATTAAAGACCTTAACCGAAGTTAGGTGTGGCCATAATGGCAAGTTTAACATTCAGACTCTGCTTTGCTAAGTTGTCGGCAACTGTATTTCTCTCACGTGAGATCCAGTTGAAAGAAATGACATCAAAAGATGAAGCTAGAGAACTTAAATATGTTAAAATACCATATAATCCAGCGAGAAAAGATCCAAATTTAAGAGCTTTAACGAGAATTGCTGAGTCAGACTCACATTTAATCTTCGATAGTCCCAATTCTTTGCACTTCACGATTGCTTCCCGGAGGGCGAGACCTTCAGCGGCTAGCGGTGATGCCACATTACGAGCATGAGTAGAATAAGAGGAGGTTCTATCATTTATCGCAATTGTCCACCCTAGCCCTGCACTTTGTTGGGCTTCACTCCATGCTGCATCCGTATGACGAGGCAGACTCCAGGCGTGGACGCAAACTGACTATAGATCGCTGGCCTTGGGGTCTGGGTGGTACGTCCTTGACTGTTACCCCACTCTCGAGCTGATGCAATGGCTTTGGAAATCGTTTCCTCCACTGTGATGATCTTGTTGTTGAATATGAGTTGATTTCTCGCTACCCACAGTTGCCATGCGATCCATGGAGCCAAGCAGCCCAGAACAACTCCCGTGGGAGGTAAAGATTTCCTCGAGCAGAGGCTTGTCCATAGTTTTTTTAGCTCCAAATCTAAGGATCCACTGATCTCAATAGCAGGGGACACAAGGGCGGAGTTCCAGACCTGTTGAGCAAACCCACAATGAAGGACCANCTGGTTTCAGCTAGCGTTTGCGGACAGTTGCATGATAAATTTTGTTTAAAAATAATATAAATACAAAATAAAAATATTCAAAAAAAATTTAAATTGAAATTATAAAATACTAAAATATATTTATTATATTTTAATTAATATTATAATATTTGAAAATAAAAATATTTTCTATAATTTTAAAATTTTAAAACTATAACTTTCTAAAATTAATTTTTATATTTATTATAATATTATGATGTTTGATATTTTTATAATTATATAAAATTTAAATATTGTTAATTTATTATTCAACCGCTGCCGCATTTGGTAGTTAATCAGTCATAAGTATTCCGCAGACACACCAATTTCTAACTGCAGAATCAGTCGTACAAATCTCTTAAAATCGGTAGAAACCGCAACCACCCGCATTCACAAACTCGCGCAACCGCAACCATACATCGTTAACGCACAAGAATTCAATAATTGGGGCTTAGTAGGTAAAATATGAACTAGCTTACAAAAAAAAAATTGAACTAGCTTACAAGTTGACCAAAATTAACTGGGCCAAAGCCCCAGTCGTCGGTTCATTATTTCTGTAATTGGGCCAAAGATTCTTGATCGCTTTAGAAGAAGTAAAACTAAATTCCAAAGAACCGACGAATTGTTGTTGAAAATGAAATTTGACGAAATTGAGTTATCCCGCCTACGGTCAAAATTCAAAAAATTTCACACAGATTTGAATTTCTCTCGCACGTGCGAGCTCGAAAATTTTCATTTTCAATTATAAAACCCGCCCAAGAAGATGATGGCCTTTAAAAAAAAATCGCCAGATCGTCTCGCCCCTCTCACTGAGAAAAAAAGAAAAGCTTTTCTCCTTTATTCCTTTTGTCCCCCTCGCTTTACCGTTCGCAAGTCGTTTTAGAGCTGTCGCACGAAGGAATCTATCGAAGAAAGATTCACAGGTAAAATGAATCCATTGAACTTTAATCTGTATCGCCACGCTGTTCTCGATGATTCGTTAGCAGTTTTACTCGATTTTGTTAGATGATTAGTTTCGAGGATTAGTTAGGTATGAGAGAATTCGATTAAAATGGTGAACAAGATTAGAGGATCCGACGATTGAGTTTAGATGATTACGCTGTGTTCTAACTTGTAAACGTTTGGTTATTCGATTCGTAGGGATTGGATTAATCATAATGCCAGAAGCGAGAGACCGGAGAGAGAGGCCTGTGGATTACCCCGCCGCGTTTCTCAACCGGCGATCCCACGGGATCCTGCTCGACGAGCCGCCAGCGCATCTGAATCCGTTTCAGTCCCCTGTTCAGAGGCTGCCTCCTTCAGAATCGATGGGAAGAGGTGGATTCGCGAGGGGCAATTTGGGAGTTCGACGAAGAGGCTTGGGTGTTGCGAGGCGTGGCAGGGCTCGTGCTTCAGCTTCTGTGTTGCCTTCTTGGTATCCAAGAACGCCTCTCCGTGACGTGTCTTCCGTCGTTAGGGTTAGTTACATTAGCCAGAGAGGCTTGCTTTAACTAAAATTATCATATAAACTGTGGCTAAAGAGCTTCTTTATGCAGGCAATTGAGAGAAGGAGAGCTCGTATGGGAGACGTTGAGACCCCAACTCCACAACAGCTTGGGGTTCTTGATGATTCTTTAGCACCAGTGTCTGGCGAGCGGAACTACTCCATGGTGACTCCTGGTCCGTCTGTTGGGTTCAAGCGTCCCTGTCCACCATCAACTGCTAAAGTCCATCAGATTCTCCTCGACATCACAAGGCAGAGTTCAGCGGAAGAAGAGGAAGAAGAAGCGCTCACTCCGCAGAAGAAGCTCCTCAACTCTATTGACAAAGTGGAGAAGGTTGTGATGGAAGAGATTCAGAAGATGAAGAGCACTCCTAGTGCTAAGAGAGCTGAAAGGGAGAAAAGAGTTCGGACTTTAATGTCCATGCGATGATGGGTCATCAGAAGGAGATCAGTGAGTACGAACATCATCTTCTGATGATAGCAAAGAGGGAGAAGTGGATGATCATCTACTGGTGATATGCTTTTAGATCTGTTATCATTCTCTGATGATATTACTAGGAAGAGAAGTCAATCATCTCTCTGATGATGTTTATAGTAGGAAGATTCTATCATTTTCTGATGATAAAACATTCTTCTTTAGGTAGTTTTGGCTTCACGGATCTTATGTTGAGAACCTTTTCTTTAGGCTTTGGGTTTTCCACATATGAAGGATTGTCTTCTTTGCTTTAAACAGATTTGTAAAAAATTATGCGAAGTCGTCAACTGTTGCTTAGTGGGCCGCAAAGGCCCATTTGTTATTGACTCTTAAGCGAGGGTGTAGGGTAGTGGCGTGTGACTGCGCGCACTGTAACATTAACTGCTCTTCTTCCTCGATGACTATTTTTTTTCTGTTTTGTTCAAAGATCTGCGACTTGTCTCTCTCTTTCGCGAGTTTGAGGCATTATGAGGGAAGAAGTAATCGACCAATCATCACCACCACCTGACCCAAACCCGATTCAAAATTCGAATCCACTAATCCACCCGAGGCGGGTGTCATTCGAACACGGCCTCCTCCCAATCCCGAATCTCCTTTTCGCCGACCCGATCCAAACCTTAGTTCCGATCAAGCAGAAGCTAGCATCCTCCGCGACGAACAACCGCGTCGGATCTCCCGCCGTCTCCGAGGCGCTCTCGATCTCCTCTGACCATGCGCGCCTCCTCCTCGAAACTCTCGCCTCGGTGCTACACTCGGAGACTGATCCTCTTGTTGTGGCTAAGCCAGAGGAGGTTGATTCGATCGGAGCTGATGTGAGGGATCTGGTTTTGTTTATGTACGTTCAGTCGTATAAGAAGCTGATGCCGAGGACGCATAAGGACTCTGCGGCTGTGGCGGATGTCTGGCCTTCGGCTTCTGCTTTCGATGGTTACTTGTCCGCCTTATCCCCGATTCAGGCAAGTTCCTTACGGTTTAGCATTTGTTGAATCATGAAATGTTTTTTTAATGTGATCTTAGTGCGTGCGTATGATCATTGAGTTTTACTATAGTTTTGCAATGCAAGTTATGAAATTTGGAGACTTTAGGTTTCATTAAGCAATGTTGAGAGTGAGAGGGAGAAGTCGGTTAAGTGTTTGTAATTATTTCGAAGATGCTCGTTGAGGCATTGCTTTGTTATATATTTGAGCTTATTGGTGAAATGTGACGAACGCTATGATAGCCTTTCTGTTTGGAGAGCTCTTTTTAAGTTTGGTTCCCCTCGCTTTGACAAAATGACAATTCCGAAGCAGTGTAAAGTTCACGGATTGAAGTCAAATAACTGCTACTTTGCTGTGTTTTGTGTGGGGGTTTGACTCTGTTTCTTTTCATAGTTCCTTATTTTGGTTGGTCCTTCCATGTTTCCTTTTGGTGATAATTTGGGCTCAGTCTATAGTTGGGCAATAGTTTCTGAGCTTTGAGATATGTTACAGATAATTGTTCTCGTTATGGGTCTAGACAATCTTGTTGCTTTTTGAAGTTTGAGTTAGATTTCGTTTTTCGTTATCTTGCAGCTTGTTCGGAGCAACAGCCGTCGGTTTATGCCATCGCCAGCAGATGAAGAAGCTCATCAGTTGTCGTATTTGCAAAAGCATATAGCAAATATTATTTCTCTCCTTGCAGATCCTGTAGTGGGAGAAGGAGATGAATCTTCGGTATGTGCAAACATTTCTTTAACTCATTCTGGAAGGAGATAACTGTTTCTATTAGATGGATAGAAAATACATATGTTGGAATACAAATATTAATGGAATGGCAGAGAATGTATATCTTATGCTAAATGTTTATTTCATTATAACATCCGTTGTTATTTAGGTCCTGTCTTTGGAGAGTTTTGAGCACATTGGGTTTCTTCTTCATTTTTGTGATAAGGGATCTGATGTACCTTCTTTGAGTCAAGCTACTCCTTTCTTTAAGAACTCTAACCCTGATATCCCCGCTGTTCTGGTTCCTGCTTCCGAAGTGCATGATTGGCTTCTGAAAAAGATAGCTTCCGCCATGGAAAGCATTTCTGACAGAATTTCTGGGAAAGAAAATGGACCTTCTAATGCCTCTGGTCAAGAAGCTGCAACCGTAGTTACTTGTGAAGCTCTTAATAAAGTTCCATCTAATGATAGAGGTCCTTGTATCATCGACGGAGTCTCCAAGACTTCGCTTTTCAAGCAGGCTTCTGATCTAAAGGGTAGATCTGTGAAGGTCAGTACTGTACAACTAATTTTCATTTTAATCAGCAACTCGTCACATTTGGTAGTTGTAGGCTTCCTCATTTCGTTTCTTTCGCTTATGTAATATGTATGCACTTCAACTTCATATTTTTGTGTATTCTGCAGGTTGCCAATTGCCATGATTCTGTCATTTATCTTTTAGCGCCATTGAGGTATGCAACTGTGTATGGATGTTCTGATTCTACTATCGTTCTGGGAGCTGCCGGCAAGGTATGAAAATATACTCCTTCATGCTTAACTCTCTGTTAGCGAGTTTTGGTTTAGAAGATTCAGACTAGTTTATTTTCTGAGCATGTGCAGGCAGTAAGAGTTGAGCATTGTGAGAGAGTTCATGTGATTGCAGCTACCAAACGAATCTGCATCGCCAATTGCCGAGAATGTGTGTTCTATTTGGGAGTCAATCATCGACCTCTTATTGTTGGTGATAACCACAAACTACAGGTGAAGCGTCTCTCTAAGATTGAGGACATAATTTACAACTCTTTTTGGGGCCCTGATATTCAGCTGAAATTAGTAATGCAACCACAATTGTTTTTAGCTTTAGTTAGGTTATATCTTTATTGTGCTGAAAGCCTGTTATGCTCATGATCATGTCAATATTATGTCTGGACAATTGAATATGCTGTTCGACTGACTTCTTCAGTTGGGTACTGCTGGCATTAATTTGAAATCTGTTCCAGGTGGCTCCATATAATACGTTTTACTCACACTTGGAGGAGCACATGACCGAGGTAGGGATTGTGCCAACTATCAACAGATGGAATGAATCTTTGGCACTTGGAGCAGTCGATCCGCATGACTCACTGTCACATCCTACGGGTGCCTCTGATAAACAATCTGAATCGGCTTCTTGTGTGGACCCTAACCAGTTCACTAACTTTTTGGTAAGATCCCCCTTTTTGTTAAATTTACTTTTCTTGTAATAACTAGAGATTTTGGTTACCACCAAGACTGTGTTCACACTGTAACTTCTCACTTCAATGCCTCTGGTTCAGATCCCAAACTGGTTTGTGGGAGAGGCGCTTGGTTCCACGAAAGACAATCCATTTCCATTACCAGATGCGTATATGGCAGTACAACAGACAAGCGTATGTTTTTCTTTTGCTTTTTGGAACAGAAGTGCTTTGTTTGTTTTTCCTTCCATATCACTACAGCATCTGATACCGAAACTACATCTTTGTTTCACCAGCTTAAGAGCTTGGAAGAAACAAGACAATCCTTAAGAGAAACTCCTCTTGAAGATAACCGAAAACGAGAACTTACAACAGCGTTCCACATGCATTTCAAAGACTGGCTTTACGGTATATTCATTGAGTCCATCACATTCTACTTCATTTACTCCGTTGGTCATTAGATGTTTATCCTCTGTTTTTCTTTTGGTGACAGCAACGGGAAATATCCGGCAACTTTACTGCTTGCAAGGTGATTAATGATGAATGGTGATGGAGGAAGATGTCTCAGTCACTGTAGAGTTCTCTTGATCCGTTCTTCTTCAGAGATTGCTAGCTCGTATGGCATCAGAAATTAACTGCACAGCAAGTTCTCTAACTCTAAAAGCTCTCCCTTCTCTTTTTGTATGTTTTTTTCTGCTCATTTGATCATAACAACATGCAATCTTGTCTTTTTTTAAATGTTAATTTCCTTTAAATATATTTTAAGCTCCTTTAATTTCCTTTCTCAATACCATATATATTTGAGTACCCTCCTCAAATATATTTTAAGCTCCTTTTCAACTTTTTTTGCTTAAAGCATCTAACACATTCAAACAGACTAAAAAAACTGTGAAAGTTTCTCTGTATCAATCGTTGTTGTTCCCTAAGAGCTTATTCATAACCATAAGAAGAGACAAAATATCACTCTCTATGTTCTTCACCTCTAAGACTAGCAGAAGCAAACACATTTCAGATACTCAGAACTGTAACGTTTCTTACATTCAATACTCAAGCAAAAGATGCAAGTCACTCTCCATAGAAACATGAGGAAACAAGAACAAAAGAGTTTCATGATTTCACATCTCTCAGATACAGTTATCAAAACAGAGAGAGAAATCAGGATTCAGCTTGAGCTCTTTTCTCGACAGGGGTGTAAGGATAATACTCTCTGCCGTTGTCTACTCTTGTCGTCTGACCCCCAGAGTCAATCAAAGCTGAGGTAACAGCTAGAGTTGCACCTGCAGCTATCGCCGTTGGAATGCTCCTTGCTGTGTCAAAAAAAAAAAAAAANCGACGAGACCGTAGAGGTAGTAGAGCCGGAGAAAGCCCACTTTGAGAGAGATTTGGAGCTAACATGAATTTAGTTTGGGGTGTGTAAGTAAAGCCCATTATGAGGCCTGTTAATGGTATTTATATTCCCCCTCTCTAGAGCAGAAGAATGTTACAGAATCAACGAAGAGAGGCCCATTAATGGCATTAACATTTGGAATTTCGACGAAAAGATTCAATGGCTAAAAAGCCCGATTAAAAAAATTTGGAGCTACTATAAAATGAATTTTGGGCCGAGGAGGCCCATTAGTAAGCCAATATATCTCTTGGAAGACTCTTTTAGTCCTGACCAGTGAACCATATCTTCGCTATGCATAAGCTATACTCAGTTCTCGGTCTGGGCATTTCGGGTATCGGTTCGGTTCGGGTATTTTCGGGTAGTTTGGGTAGGGGGTTAGAGGATTCATTTACTACTTGACGTATTTTCTGTTTGATTCGGATAGTTTCGGATTCGGTTCGTTTCGGATAGTAAAACTAGAAACTGAAAAATACTCGCAAAATATTCGGTTCTCATTTGGTTCCGGTTCGGTTCGGATAGTAAAACTAGAAACTGAAAAATACTCGCAAAATATTCGGTTCTCATTTGGTTCTGGTTCGTGTTCGGATAGTTCGGGTAGTTCGGATAATTCAGATAAAATATTGGTTATTTAGGATAAATTAATATCAAATAATTAGGATGATTTAGATAAGAATTTTGGATATTTTAGATTACTTTGGATATTTCGGATAAAACTATATATCCAGATAGTTTCAGATACTTTCAGGTAGTTCGGATACTTTATAATAATTTAGTTATCCTCAACTATTTATGGATACTTTTAACAGATCTTTAAATTAAAAATATATATTTAGTTATAGTATATGTATATATAATTAATATATTTATATATTCGGATACCCGTTTGGTTCTCAGTTTGGTTCTGGTTCGGTTCGGTTATTTCAGATATAGAAATATAGGAACCGTTCGGGTATTTGAGGGTATTGGTCCGGTTCCGGTTCGGTTCTTCGGTTCCGGTTTTTTTACCCAGGCTTCACTCCGTATCACTTTGGTGTTTAAGGTTTTTGCATAAAGATTAAAACAAATACAAAATTTTATACAATTTATTTTGATTACATAAAATAACATTAAATAAAACTAGTTTAACCAATAAAAAATACAGTATTTTGTAATTGTCACAAATTTCAAATTACATTAAATTTTATCTAGAATTGTGAGAATATCATTTATTATAAAACAAACTAAAATTTTTTAAACACCGACACGGAGGAATTATTTCACAGAGCAAAGCGGTTATGTTTAGCTCATAGTTTGATTTACTAATTTAAAGTATAGATAAGTCATCAGTGTATGTAACATTTATCTAATATTTGATCAATCTGATCTCCTAAGTTGGAGATCATGAAGTTGAGACAACAACAAGAATCATTCAGCATATCAAACAAAAAAAAAAGCAAAATACAAAAGCCATTGCCTGGCAACAATTGTCTAGTTTATTGGTAAGCAGTAACAGAAAAAAAAAAGATAAAGATATTGCAGAATCATTCATGGTAACAATAACAATACGCTTGTCATATGCAAAGAGGCTCAGAGAGACCAGTTGTTATGGTGTGAAGAAGAGTCATATGCCCTTGTGTTCTCACTTTCCATGTACTGCCTCCTATTCTGATGATGATGATGATCAGATAACTCGAACTCACCCAAAGTCGTTCCACCGCTTATCTCTGTCTCGGTGAACCGACCAAGATTCAAAACAGGAGACATATCATTCGGACAGTTATTATCATCGTCCTTAAACACCCAAGGCGGGTTCAGATACTGATGCTGCTGGCTAGGTGCAGGTGGTGGCTGAGCCATTGTAACCGTCATCGGACCAAAACCCGAAGAAGTTCTCCATGTGTTGTTGCTGTTGCTGTTGTTGTNAAATAATTAGGATGATTTAGATAAGAATTTTGGATATTTTAGATTACTTTGGATATTTCGGATAAAACTATATATCCAGATAGTTTCAGATACTTTCAGGTAGTTCGGATTCTTTATAATAATTTAGTTATCCTCAACTATTTACGGATACTTTTAACAGATCTTTAAATTAAAAATATATATTTAGTTATAGTATATGTATATATAATTAATATATTTATATATTCGGATACCCGTTTGGTTTTCAGTTTGGTTCTGGTTCGGTTCGGTTATTTCAGATATAGAAATATAGGAACCGTTCGGGTATTTGAGGGTATTGGTCAGGTTCCGGTTCGGTTCTTCCGTTCCGGTTTTTTTACCCAGGCTTCACTCCGTATCACTTTAAGAGGTGTTTAAGGTTTTTGCATAAAGATTAAAAAAATACATAATTTTATACAATTTATATTGATTACATAAAATAACATTAAACAAAACTAATTTAACCAATAAAAAATGCAGTATTTTGTAATTGTCACAAATTTCAAATGACATTAAATTTTATCTAGAATTGTGAGAATTTCATTTATTATAAAACAAAATAAAATTTTTTAAACACCACTTGAAATGACACGGAAAAGGAGTATTTCACAGAGCAAAGCGGTTATGTTTAGTTCATAGTTTGATTTACTAATTTAAAGTATAGATAAGTCATCAGTGTATGTAACATTTATCTAATATTTGATCAATCTGATCTCCTAAGTTGGTGGAGATCACGAAGTTGAGACAACAACAAGAATCATTCAGCATAGCAAACAAAAAAAAGCGCAAAATACAAAAGCCATTGCCTGGCAACAATTGTCTAGTTTATTGGTAAGCAGTAACAGAAAAAAAAAGATAAAGATATTGCAGAATCATTCATGGTAACAATAACAATACGCTTGTCATATGCAAAGAGGCTCAGAGAGACCAGTTGTTATGGTGTGAAGAAGAGTCATAAGCCCTTGTGTTCTCACTTTCCATGTACTGCCTCCTATTCTGATGATGATGATGATCAGATAACTCGAACTCACCCAAAGTCGTTCCACCGCTTATCTCTGTCTCGGTGAACCGACCAAGATTCAAAACAGGAGACATATCATTCGGACAGTTATTATCATCGTCCTTAAACACCCAAGGCGGGTTCAGATACTGATGCTGCTGGCTAGGTGCAGGTGGTGGCTGAGCCATTGTAACCGTCATCGGACCAAAACCCGAAGAAGTTCTCCATGTGTTGTTGCTGTTGCTGTTGTTGTTGTCATGTGGCTGATGTGGGTTTGACAGAAGAGAGAGAGCACAGTTTGAGTCGCTGCCAATTCCCTTGTAGCTCTCTGGTTTAGTGTCCATAATCTCCGGAGATGAGAAGTTTATCCCTCCTCCTCCTCCTCCTCCACTTACTGATCCTTGACTAAACACATTCATAGGATTGATCTGCCACGACGGTGGCCGTCTCATCACTCTTGTATCCAACGTTCTTGCACTATTCCAACCCATTTCTTGAGACCCAAGAAAGCTCCCATTCATTGTAGTTTCACCATTTCCTGGCCCATGTTAGGGTTAGTTTAAGCACACGAGTCAGTCTTAGTATGTTTTCAAGCTAAGAGGATCTAACCGTAAAGAGAAGGAGTGATCCTCCCNAGAAACCTCAAGTTAATGTCTCATCATGTTTCTTGGAAAGTTCTTGACCAAAGAAGTTTTCTCAAACTCCATTACATTCCACAACAGCTTCAGCAGCTCGTCTAGGCTTGCTTTTCCTTCTGCTCCCGTTCTGTCTGAAACCAGTAGATGTGGACTTGGTGGAACCATCTCTACTTGATTTTGATCCTAACCCATTCTCTTCTTCATTGACATCCGTATTGCTTCCATTAACCATCTTCCTCTTCCTCTCGTTTTCTTCTTTTTTACTTGTTACTGAACCATCCTCTTTTTCTTCTTCCTCCTCCATCTTCTCAACCAACTCTTCTTCTTCTTCCTCCTCCTCTTCGAAATCATCTTTCATAGGCTTCTGTGGCCTTCCTCTTCTCCTATAAGCTGGAATCTTTTCATCCTCTTCACCGCTTCCATGATCTTCCCGAGCAGATGCACTCTGCTTCTTCCCTTTCCCTCTACCTCTCCTCATTGTCTACAAACCCCACTCAACAACACTACACTATACAGAAACCAGTTAGAAAGACGATCTTCATTCATTTCATTCTCCACATGCAGACCACCAACAAATCAATCAAGTTACATATACTCCCTTACACGTTGCAGATCTTTTAGAAACTAACTAGTTACCCATGGAGGCAAACACACTTAAGACAGCCAATTATAAACAAGAAAAAAAGATTCTATCTCAAGCATTGACCACACATCTTTTAACAGCTATCTCAAGATTCCATTTCAGCTCCTATTCAATCACTCAGAGACTATTCATGGACTATTTGATAAGCTAAGCTACACAAAAACGTTAGAGACTAGCTTCCATGATATTCCATTGCATGAGCAGTTAAAATGATAAAAACGCTAACATTAACTTGTTTCAAGTCTTATCCAGCTTCTTTAGAGCGACTCAAAAGTATGATCGAGCTTAACATAAATCCTAAGGAAAATAATACTCACGAAGGAGAAAATAGACGAGATTCACCTATGTGTAGCTAATAATACCAATGATCAGAATCTTTGACACATGAATCAAGTTACTCAAGAAAAAAAAAAGAGTTACTCAAAANATATGATGAATGTCAAAGAGGTTTGGAACTTTTTTTTTGTTACCGTTTCTCTAGAAAATTGAGATTTTATAGTGGTTAGTCCACCAATTTAATTAGTATTATGAAGTGTAACTAAATTTATTGACAAAAAAATGAAACGATGCCCATGTTCAATGAAAGAGAGTTTAATATACATTAATACAAATGTAGAATGTTTTTGAAATTTTAAAACAACACTAAAGATCATAGGCTGTAGTATATAGAACATTTACCGGAAAACTCAATATTTTCGTAGGAGTTAACACATATATTTTGAGGAAAATTCAAAAAATATGAAAATACTGTTTTAATGCATAGTTGCATCATTCACTAACATATGATGAATGTCAAAGGGGTTTGGAACTTTTGTTGTCTCTGTTTCTCTAGAAAATAGCGATTTTATAGTGGTTAGTACACCATTTTAAGGAGTATTATAAAGTCTTACTAAATTAAAAGACAAAAAATTAAAACTAAGCCTATGTCCAATGAAAGAGGGTTTATTATACATTAATACAAATGTAGAATGTGTTTAAATTTTTTTAAACAACACTAAAGGTTATAGGCTCCAGTATATAAAACATTTACCGAAAAATTCAATATTTTCGTAGGGGGGGTTAACACATAGATTTTGAAAAAAATTCAAAAATATGAAAATACTATTTTAATGCATAGTTGCATCATTCACTAACATATTATGAATGTCAAAGAGGTTTGGAACTTTTGTTGTT
This sequence comes from Brassica cretica, assembly GCA_003260655.2. Classification (NCBI taxonomy): domain Eukaryota; kingdom Viridiplantae; phylum Streptophyta; class Magnoliopsida; order Brassicales; family Brassicaceae; genus Brassica; species Brassica cretica. The sequence continues at coordinate 1,566,052 of QGKV02000649.1, read as the reverse complement.
TCCGTTTCTCAAGAAAATAGCGATTTTATAGTGGTTAGTCCACCAATTTAGTTAGTATTATGAAGTGTTACCAAATTAATTGACAAAAAAATGAAACGATGCCCATGTTCAATGAAAGAGAGTTTAATATATATTAATACAAATGTAGAATGTGTTAAAATTTTTAAAACAACACTAAAGATCATAGGCTTCAGTATATAGAACATTTACCGGAAAACTCAATATTTTCGTAGGGGTTAACACATAGATTTAGAGAAAAATTCAAAAAATGAAAATACTGTTTTAATGCATAGTTGTATCCTTCACTAACATATGATGAATGTCAAAGATGTTTAGAACTTTTGTTGTTTCCGTTTCTCCAGAAAACAGCGATTTTATAGTGGTTAGTCCACAAATTTAGGGAGTACTATGAAGTTTTACTAAATTAATTGACAAAAAATTCAAACGATGCCCATGTACCATGAAAGAGAGTTAAATATACATTAATACAAATGTAGAATATTTTAGAAATTTTAAAACAACACTAAAGATCATAGGCTGTAGTATATAGAATATTTCCTGGAAAACTCAATATTTTCGTAGGAATTAACACATATATTTTTAGAAAAATAAAAAAATATGAAAAATATTGTTTTAATGCATAGTTGCATCTTTAACTAACATATGATGAATGTCAAAGAGGTTAGGAACTTTTGTTGTCTTCGTTTCTCTATAAAATAGCGATTTTATAGTGGTTAGTCCACCAATTTAGGGAGTATTATAAAGTTTTACTAAATTAAAAGACAAAAAATTAAAACTATGCCCATGTACAATGAAAGAGAGTTTATTATAAATTAATACAAATGTATAATGTGTTTAAAATTTTACAACAACACTAAAGATCAGAGGCTTCAGTATATAGAACATTTACCGAAAAACTCAATATTTTTGTAGGGTAACACATAGATTTAGAGAAAAATTCAAAAATATGAAAATATTGTTTTATTGCATATTTGCATCTTTCACTAACATATGATGAATGTAAAGGAGGTTTGGAACTTTTGTTGTCTCCGTTTNTAGATTTTGAAAAAAAATCAAAAATATGAAAATACTGTTTTAATGCATAGTTACATCCTTCACTAACATATGATGAATGTCAAAGATGTTTGGAACTTTTGTTGTCTCCGTTTCTCTAGAAAATAGCGATTTTATAGTGGTTAGTTCACAAATTTAGGGAGTATTATGAAGTTTTACTAAATTAATTGACGTAAAATTAAAACGATGCCCATGTAACATAAAAGAGAGTTTAATATACATTAATACAAATGTAGAATGTTTTACAAATTTTAAAACAACACTAAAGATCATAGGCTTCAGTATATAAAACATTTACAAGAAAACTCAATATTTTCGTAGGAGGGAGTTAACACATATATTTTGAGAAAAATTCAAAAATTTAAAAATACTGTTTTAATGCATAGTTGCATATATGATGAATGTCAAAGAGGTTTGGAACTTTTGTTTTCTTCGTTTCTCTATAAAATAGCAATTTTATATTGGTTAGTCCGCCTATTTAGGGAGTATTATATAGTTTTACTAAATTAAATGACAAAAAATTAAAAATATGCCCATGTACAATGAAAGAGAGTTTATTATACATTAATACAAATGTAGAATGTGTTTAAAAATTTTAAAACAACAATAAAGATCATATGCTTCGGTATATAAAAATTCAATATTTTCTTAGGGGTTAACACATAGATTTCGAAAAAAATCAAAAATATGAAAAATACAGTTTTAATGTATAGTTGCATCATTCCCTAACATATGATGAATGTCAGAAAGGTTTGAAACTTTTGTTATCTCCGTTTTTCGAGAAAATAGCGATTTTATTGTGGTTAGTCCACCAATTTAGTTAGTATTATGAAGTGTTACTAAATTAATTGACAAAAAAATGAAACGATGCCCATGTTCAATGAAATAGAATTTAATATATATTAATACAAATGTAGAATGTGTTTAAAATTTTAAAACAACACTAAAGATCATAGGCTTCAGTATATAGAACATTTACCGGAAAACTCAATATTTTCGTAGGGGTTAACACATAGATTTAGAGAAAAATTATAAAAATGAAAATACTGTTTTATTGCATAGTTGCATCCTTCACTAACATATGATGAATGTCAAAGAGGTTTGAAACTTTTGTTGTTTCCGTTTCTCTAGAAAACAACGATTTTATAGTGGTTAGTCAACAAATTTAGGGAGTACTATGAAGTTTTTCTAAATTAATTGACAAAAAATTCAAACGATGCCCATGTACCATGAAAGAGAATTAAATATACATTAATACAAATGTAGAATGTTTTAGAAATTTTAAAACAATACTAAAGATCATAGGTTGTAGTATTTAGAACATTTACCGGAAAACTCAATATTTTTGTAGGAGTTAACACATATATTTTGATAAAAATTAAAAAATATGAAAAATATTGTTTGAATGCATAGTTGCATCTTTCACTAACATATGATGAATGTCAAAGAGGTTTGAAACTTTTGTTGTCTTCGTTTCTCTATAAAATAGCGATTTTATAGTGGTTAGTCCACCAATTTAGGGAGTATTATAAAGTTTTACTAAATTAAAAGACAAAAAGTTAAAACTATGCCCATGTACAATGAAAGAGATTTTATTATAAATTAATACAAATGTAGAATGTGTTTAAAATTTTTAAAACAACACTAAAGATCATAGGCTTCAGTAAATAGAACATTTACCGAAAAACTCAATATTTTTGTAGGGTAACACATAGATTTAGAGAAAAATTCAAAAAATGAAAATATTGTTTTAATGCATATTTGCATCCTTCACTAACATATGATGAATGTAAAAGAGGTTTGAAACTTTTGTTGTCTCCGTTTCTCTAGAAAATAACGATTTTATAGTGGTTAGTCCACAAATTTAGGGAGTACTATGAAGTTTTACTAAATCAATTGACAAAAAACTCAAACGATGCCTATGTACCATGAAAGAGAGTTAAATATACATTAATACAAATGTAGAATGTTTTAGAAATTTTAACACACCACTAAAGATCATAGGTTGTAGTATATAGAACATTTACCGGAAAACTCAATATTTTCGTTGGAGTTAACACATATTTTGAGAAAAATTAAAAAATTTGAAAAATATTGTTTTAATGCATAGTTGCATCTTTCACTAACATATGATGAATGTCAAAGAGGTTTGGAACTTTTGTTGTCGTCGTTTCTCTATAAAATAGCGATTTTATAGTGGTTAGTCTACCAATTTAGGGAGTATTATAAAGTTTTACCAAATTAAAAGTCAAAAAATTAAAACTATGCCCATGTACAATGAAGGAGAGTTTATTATAAATTAATACAAATTTAGAATGTGTTTA
>QGKV02000649.1:1529813-1546546 GCA_003260655.2 Brassica cretica | reverse complement strand
TTTTTTTTTTTTTTTGTAACTGACAGTCTATTTGAACTTATAGTTCTATTTATTGTCATAAATCTTTTAGAAAAAAAAACCCAAAAAGAGTGCATGGAACCATCATGTCCTCGATCAATCTAGACACACAATGTGCACACACCCAAAAAATAGAGATATGTCCATTATCATCATGTAGATAAAAAAATATACATAGAACTGTAAAATGCTGATCGAAAGCCTTACTTATCAGAAGCAGTAAACTGATCAGCAGGTGTACTTATCTCACTCTCAGCAGTACCACTACTTGTGCTGGTTTGTCCAAGCAAACTACTTATTGAACGAGCCTTCACCATCCCAAGCTTCACTCTCTTGCTCTTCACTTCCACCACCACTGCCTTTTTCTTATCTCGGCCGCCACGACCACCAGCACTCTTGTTCATGCTCCTTACCCTTCCTTTACCAAGATGATGCTCACAAAGAGAATACCCATAAAGAGTTTGCTGAAAACATCTCCATCCTCTACCGTTAACGCGGCTGCACCTTGATCCTTCCTCTAACGTACCGTTCTTCTTGGCTTTCTTCTTCTTCCCTTTGCTACCACCACCGCCTCCACTGGCTTCTTCCTCATCATCCTCTTCTTGTTCCTCGAAGCTTATAAAGCCTCTTCTTCTCTTCCTCAAAGTAACAACATTTTCATTCTTCTCGACAACTATTATGTATTGCATACAGATGGTTAATGATGCAACTTAAAAACATGTTTTATTTTCACCAAAACGATCAAGCCCTACGTGTACCTTGTGTTGAAGAGTCAGATTCTCCTGTGGGGTTAACGTTCTTGCTGCGAATGTTTGAAGCAAGAAGGAATAAAAAAACTTAATATAAAGAGATGAAAGCGATTTATATATGAGTGCAAGAAAAAAATGATAATAACAGAGAGCAGTACACAAGATAAATAGGGTCGATATGGGGACCATAAAAGCATCACATGCTAACGTGCACCGTCATGAGGTGTGCATGTTTAGAGTATTATTGAGTATAGTCATCATCGCTAACTACTACTCTTGTATTCCCAAATGTTTTAGGTGTGCGAGAAGAATGATGATAATATAAAACCAAAAGAAACTAAGATGAATTTACAAATTTGGGGGATTAATTAGATCCAACCTCGATTGCTCATCTTCAAAACATATTCACATATAACAAAAGCTTTTGGTTCTAAGAAAGTTAAAAACTATGTATTATCTAATTAGTAATTACACCCACGTAATAGAGATGAGAAGGAACTGTAAGGATACATAAAGATTCATAGCTAATGATCGAATTTACTTACCTGCCGGATGCATCAGCACTACTCTTTATACCATCATCATCCTTTTAGAAAAAAAATGAAAAAAAAAATGAAGATGAGCAGTTGAACATTATTTGTTTTTTTTTTTTTTAAACTGGCCTTAAACATTATTTGCTTCTAATAAGAAAATCTGCAAATGAAGAAACTCCAGTGTAAACTAAATCAATTATTATTTCCACACACACACACAAAAACAAAGTACGGTCTTAATATAACACAAACTGCACCCAAGTGTCGAACTGTGGATTATAAATAACATTAATTAGGAGTTTCTAATTTAATGTCAACGTATAGACAAGAACTCACCAAAGCTTTCTCCTGCTTCTTGTCAATCACATCTCTTTGCTGACCATCTGAAACCGGCGCGGGTGGTTGCGAAAGCTGAAGAAGAGAAGCAAGAACCCCGTCTCTGTCTTGGCCGCAGAAGTAACTAGCGGTGGTCGTCGGTGACCGGTTAGAGTAGAGATCTGAGAGAGGAACAGGTAACAGAGACGAAAGAGGAAGAGGCACTTGTCGTTTACGGATCCTCATCCGGAGAGGAGATACAAGAGATTCGTTACTTTATTTTTCTCTCTTCAGGTCTTTTTGTTTGCACCAAAGAAGAACTGTAGTGTAATCTTTTTTTTTNAACGTTTTTATTTTCTGTAACTATTTTTTATTTAATTTAATGTTTGAAAATTAATAATCTATGTATCACTTTGATTGATCCTAAAGGGTGCGGTGAATTTAAAGATTCACTTTAAGGTGAATTTAAAAGTTCTGTGAACCTAACTTTTGTCCTATTTTATATACTTGCATTAAAGTATTTATCTATTAGAAAAATACATAACCGGTAAGAAAATGGTCTGATTATTACTGATTTGGTGTTATTAGCCGGGTCAACTACTAGGATTAAATTTTCCAAATTTGTAACTAGATAACATGATTATGAAATAATTTACATAAATAATCATGTAAATGTATCTCCTACGAAAAGATTGGAAAATTGGTTGTTATTGACTTGACTGTAGTTACACATGTATAATGTGATATATAAATCCAATGAATTAATATATTAAAAACTGATATGATAGTAAAATTAATTTTTATTTATATCTAAACTAATATGATATTAAATTTGATGTATGCCTTTTATTGAATGGGTAGGGAGAGAAGTTTTATCCTTAAGCTTTCATGGGTGGGTCCTTTTTTACATCTCTTTCTCCTTCGTAACGTTTTTTTTTTCCGTTTGTTATCACTTTGTTTTTGTTGTTGCTTCTCTATTTTCCCCATTCAACTCTTGCAAGTACTGGAGAGACAGTGTATTCGAGTTAACTCGGACGATAAAACTAATCAATTCATAGTATATTCATGATCCAAATAGTACACATCCCATATTTAAACTAAGCATATTATGTTTGTCATGTGAAACTGTTCACATTTGTTTATCAATTGATAGAGATCGTATTATATTTTATTTATTATGACAAAAATTAACAATGATAAGAAAAGGGGGGAACGATAATGTTGCACCAGCACTTGCATCCCTCGTTGAAATAGGTGGGAATGGGCTGGCATGTCACATTAAGACAAAAATCGACAAAACAGCTCCTTTAATTTTTTCTTTGTTATTGTGCAGGTGTAGGATAGAAACAACACGAGCGGGCGTCTTAACGTGCACCTCGTTCATTCAGGTACTTTTTCCAATTGTGAATATCTCGAAAGTATGAAATTATATGTGTTTTTATTTTGCCACTTAAAATTTCTATATTTATGATAGTTTATTACGTGTGAAAGAACGAACAGTTTAGAGCTGAGAGTATGTTTCTTTCTTTTTAATGCAATTTACACACATTACCATATGTGGTCTAGCTGAACGAGACATTGATTCGTTTCTTGTCTGACTTTTCTGATGAAAGACGAAGCGTGTTTTCTACTTGTGATATTGAAGGCTTTGAACCGACCCATCTGCTATATATGTCTCATGATAAAGTATATATTTATCAATGTTTATGTATCTTTCGACACACTATACTTAGGTGCTGCTTGAGTTTGTTTTACGTGACCTCGTGCGAGCTTTCCTACGTCAATGCAAATGTGGTGTTAGCCTTTAGTGATTTTCGCAGAGTTGGTGATCTGTGGTTGGAGATGAGTTGCTCCTATGATGGATTGGGAGGATTGTAAATGAGACAGTAGCGTTCAGTTATTTCTTGTCTCCATTACATTCATCATGTTGATTGCTGAGAGATGATGTTCTTGATCTTATATGAGTAGAGTTTAGTTATCTATATGCATACTCCAAATATTATTTTTTACCTCCTTCATAATAATGAATAAAAAACACACTGACATTTTGAAAAATAATATTAGTAAAGAAAACATTTAATTATATAGTTAATTAAGTTAATAGAAATCTCATGTAAATTACATGAAACAGTGATAAAAAAAACACTTCAAAAATTTTATTTTACTATCTCAACTGTCAAAATTTGTTTTATCAAAACTTATATAGATAGAAATTATAATCTTATACGCTAGGGCATCTGCATTGGCATATCTTAACCCCACTTCTTAACATATATTGATCCAAATAAAAATGAAAAACCCAAGATATTTGTAAAACACTTCTAACTTTAGAAGTTTTTTGGGCCGTCCTTCAGGGCAGCTGTCTCAACTTTAGTGGCTGTAGGGTTTGAGTGAGCAAACCCGTCCGTGTCTTTCTCTCTCTCTTGTCGAAAAAAGTTGTCTTCTCTCGATCTCTCTCGATGTCCTCTTGATATCTCTCTCGATCTCCAGAGATATCTCTCTCGATCTCCTCTTGATTCTTCTGTTGATCTCTCAGCATCTCTCTCAATCGTCTCTCGATCTCTCTCCATCGTCTCTCGATCTCTCTCAATCGTNCTGATGTTCTCAAGGTGGCTCACGACATCAATTTGGCATACTATCTAACTGATGGTATTTATCCGGAATGGATGACTTTTATAAAATCTATCCGACTACCACAAACTCCAAAGCATTGTCTATTTGCTTCAACCCAAGAATCTGTCAGAAAAGATGTTGAGCGTGCCTTTAGAGTCCTCCAATCTAGGTTCGCCGTTGTTAAAAATCCAGCTAGAATATGGAAAAAATCCATGATAGCTAATATTATGAGAGCATGTATCATACTCCATAATATGATTGTGGAAGATGAACGACGTACAGACGATAAAGATGAGACGTTTCAAGATGTTGATATTTCTTTTGTCGTTAAGGAACCTACTGAGCTTTTCAATTCACTTGATCGTCGAGCAAGAGTTCGGGGTAGACCAGTCCATCAACAATTGAAACATGATTTGATCGAACATATATGGGAGAAGTTGGATGATCAATTTAAAATCTCATGTTTAAGTTTCTATCTATTAAATAAAAATTATGCTTTTATGTTTTTGTAATTTTTTATTTCACTTTCTAATATTTGTTTCCAACTTTGTAATTTTTTTTTCAAACTTTGTAATGCTTTTATGTTTAATGTTATATTATAAATTCCTTTCTATCCATTTTCAAAAAAAATATATTTTATATTGCTAAGAACTTCTAAAACGGTTCTACCAATAATCAACACTTTTAGACATGTATCTTACCAAAAACTCTTAATCTACTTATATATTAAACTAATGCTAAGATATGAATAAGAAGAACTACCAATGGAGATGCCCTAACTCGTAAGAACTTTTTATAAAAAAAGAAAGAAGTTATCATTCACACTGATAACTATGATACTATTCATTCTACTATTATATTTTTTTTTTGGACAAAGACTAATCATTCTACTATTACAAGTCAGTTAATGCAATCCTTTTAAAACTTTTTAAAAGGAGATTATCAGATTTTATTTATCATTAAGCCAGTTTTAGTTCTTTATCTACCTAAAAACACAATCACTATTCCATATGTTTATTTCTGGTTAATTAGTTATTTGATAAGGTTGATTTCAGATTATGGAAATGCATTATCTCTACTGTATTAATTAATCATGATTCATATCTTTTCAAAATAATTAATTATATTTAACCAAATTTTTTGAATAGTTGTGTGATTCATTACTAAATTTTTGGTAAGAAAATAAAAGCGTAATATAAAATAGCCAAAATTGTACATGTAATCTGGTCAAAGAGATTGCAACTAATCCAGACCGTCCGATAACACTCTCTCTCTCTCTCTCTTCTTGTCTGATTTTAAATACAGAGTCTTCTGCGACTTTTTGTTTTTAATAATTGACACAGGATTTGATCGTACCGAACGAAAGCGAAGATTCCATTGACGAATCCGAGAAGGCGAGAAGGTTCGAAGCTCAGTGACGATCATCGTCACCCAATTTGGCTCAATTCACTTTTTGAGGTTTCCGTAATTCTACTTTTTAACACAATCTGTCTCAAGTTCGGTTCTTTGTACGGTGGGTTTACTGTCCTGATGGTTAACTGTCTTAAAGTCGAGAGCTTTAGGGTTTTTACAATGTTAAATCTCAATTTAGGTTTTTTTTTTGCGAATTGGGGTTTCAGAATTGGGGGAAAGAGATCCATGATTGTGTTCGGTTAATGGAATAATTGCTTTGGTTTGATACGAAACAAGACAGGAGACAAACCATCTTCGTGTTTGTGCTGTCTCTCTGTTGTGTTCTATGTCATGTGAATCTTATAACGTTATGGTTTTATTTCATGCAGTGAATAAAACAAAAGATCCAAAGGAGTTTTAATTTTTGTGTGTTTAATTGATGGGTGAGGAGATTTCAAACACAGTGAACCTTGATTTGAATCTGGGTCCTGGCCCTGAGGTAACGAATGCTTCTGCGTGGGCTAATGGACCGTTGAATGGAGAATCTGAACCTCTGAGAAGGTTTTGGTCGAGTTTAAGACAGGTAGATGTTCGTCAGGTTCCTCCTGGGGAGACGCATAGCCCACTGATAGAGCTGAGTCAGCTAATCATCCCCTCTGCCTTACCAGCTGGCGACGAGGAGTCTAAAAAGTGCGAGAACGGGAACAAAGTGATTGAGGAAGACAGCGTGAAAGAGGAGAAGAGAGTTGTTGAGAAGAGCGTTGGAAGCGAAGGGAGCTTTTTCGATTGCTATGTGTGTTTGGACTTGTCCAAGGAACCGGTTGTTACCAACTGTGGCCATCTCTTCTGCTGGTCTTGTCTTTACCGGTGGCTACAGGTCTCGGAAGCGAAGGAGTGTCCGGTTTGCAAAGGGGAAGTATCGGTGAAAACCTTGACTCCAATCTATGGCCGTGGGGAGAAGAACAAAAGAGTCTCTGGAGAGGGGGTTTCAGACACGAACAAGAAGATTCCTTCGAGACCTCAAGCGAGGCGTGTGGAGAGTCTGAGGACTACTCTTGAGAGGTCAGGCTATGTAGGGACGGAAAGGATTAGACATTTACAAGATGGGCAGCAGCTACAAAGGGAACCTAGGACAGGAGAAACACCAGCTAGACAATTTCTTAGCCGGGTTATGACTTCAAGAGGAGTTAGAGCAGAGCAGAATCAGTCTAGTGCACCACTGGTGGCGGCACCGTTAGATGATTTTAGACAGATGGGGGCAACCACCATCCAGAGGCAGATGATGCAGGCAGCAAGATTGATGGTCCCGTTTTCTCCTGTGTTGACCGCCGCTGAGAGATTAGAGGATGCTTATTTGATGAGGCATACATTTGATGAGCAACTCAACGTTCCTAGTGTTGGTGGTGAAGACAGAGATTCGTTCTCAAGCATAATTGGGGTGATGAACTCAGAGAGTCAAGTTGATACTGCAGCTGAGATTGATTCTATGGTGACTGTTTCGACTTCTTCATCTGTGAGAAGGCCACATGAGAACAACGGTTCAAGGGTCTCTGATGTAGACAGTGCAGATTCTCGTCCACTGAGGAGGAGGAGATTGGCTTAGAGTGGTTTATGACTTTCATGCAATTTAATTGTTTTGGTTTAGTTTAGTTTTATTTTTTGGATTTTGGATTTTTGGTTTATGCTTAGGGATGGTTATTGAGTCAAAAAAAATTAATAATATAGTCAACCGCTTATAAAGTATGTTCAGATTGTGTTAGTCCAACTTTTTTTTTTTCAATATGGTGAATCAAACTCTGTAGTTGGCATTATCATAGGTCAGGCTGTTCATTTTGTATCAAAAGATTAATAATGTATTCAAGTGGTTATAGAAAATATGTATATATTCCAATTTATGCTAGTCCAATGTACATTTCTCATCTGATGAATATAACATGAACTTGGTCGACTTCCCCAATCATTATCATTTCTATATAAACAATAAATTTCAGTCTGAGCAATAAGTCGCTTTGGCCGAGTGGTTAAGGCGTGTGCCTGCTAAGTACATGGGGTTTCCCCGCGAGAGTTCGAATCTCTCAGGCGACGACCATTTTTATGTTTCATTTTAACCTTTGTAAGCAGTATTTTAATTTTGTTGGAGAAGAAGCAAAAAAGGAGGTTCTTGTGGTTCTGTTCTTGGATTTTTCTTTTCATGCAGCATAATTCAAAGCATATACATATATACACGTGCATGGGGTCATCATCATATATAACCCTTGATCCGAGTATATCATCTGGATGCTATATTACTATATTTTACAGATTGTTCAACTGTGTCAAGATGATTCTTTTAGGTACCTATTATGAATTCTCAATCAAATGATGCGTAATATAATGCAAGAGATTTTCTAATGATTGCAAAGATAAATTACTAGTAGTATGGTCCAGAGAGGACGTGCCAGACGTGAAGGCAAACACTTCACATTTCCTACGTTGAGTATTTAAATTCATCTTTTAAAATTGCAATATGCGAATGTGTTTCTTTTTTCTTCTCCCGATTTTAACGCGCAAGAGAGAAACAAAGAGACTTGCAAGAATTCATTTCTTTTTTTCTTTGTCAAACTTCCAAAACATTCCAAGATCGTTGATCTTTTTCCAGAAACTGGACGTTGATTTTATTCAAACTTCTCGTAAACAGATCCTTTTGTTGGTAATCTAAAGTATTCATCATCATCATTCTTGCGGTGTTGATTCGATGGCAGAATCAAGGTAAATCATTCATTTCCTGGTTTTTTTGCCATCATTCGTGATATGATCTGAAAAAATGTTTTGCAAATTCATGTTTCAAAATCATTATTTTCTCCATAGAATAAAGAAGTTAGATTCATAAACATTAAAACACATTTTAAAAGATGTTATTAACAGATAAAACGGAGATTGACATAAAGAGAATCCAACACACACAAGAATAAGAACAAGACAAAAAGATCTGAAGGTATGTTCTGTTGCGGAGGTGCGGATGAGGAACCCGCCGGTCCGCCAGCAAACCAGTATTCATCAGCGCCTCCTAACAAGGCCGGAAATAACAATTTTGGCGGTAACAATCCCTAACTTCTCCTCGCGCCTAACCCTTATCCCTTGCTTTGTTGTGATTAAGCGTTTGCGTTTTGCATGCGTTTGTGATTAGGCGGCGGGAACAGAAGGGAGCCGAGGAATACAAACGCACCTAGATCTGGAGCTCCTGCAAAGGTTTTACCTATAGAGATCCCTTCTATTCCATTGGATGAGCTGAACAAAATATCAGGTAACTTCGGAAACAAGGCACTGATCGGTGAAGGCTCTTATGGACGTGTCTTCCAAGCTAAGTATAATGGAGGCGATGTTGCTATTAAGAAGCTTGATGCTAGCTCTTCTGAAGAACCCGACTCCGATTTCACCTCACAGGTACACACATAAAAATATTACAACCCTTCAGCTAAATTAATTTAACCAAGATTAATCTAATAATTGTTTTAAGTAATTTCTCTATTAAAATGGCAAGTTATCGGTGGTGTCACGGCTTAAAAATGAACATTTTGTGGAACTGATGGGGTACTGCTTGGAAGCAAACTACCGCATTCTTGTCTACGAGTTCGCAACTAAAGGTTCCTTACACGATGTGTTACATGGTACGTGAATTTAACTCTCACTACGCATGTTTTGTTATGGACTATATGTGATATTGGATTGGTCTTTAGGGAGAAAGGGCGTGCAAGGAGCTGAGCCAGGACCGGTGCTGAACTGGAACCAAAGGGTCAAGATCGCATATGGAGCAGCCAAAGGGCTTGAGTTCCTTCATGAGAAGGTCCAGCCACCAATAGTCCACAGGGACGTAAGGTCGAGCAATGTCTTGTTGTTTGATGACTTTGTGGCCAAAATGGCTGATTTCAACTTGACCAACGCATCTTCAGATACTGCCGCGAGGCTTCATTCTACTCGTGTATTGGGAACGTTTGGCTATCACGCTCCCGAGTACTGTACCATAAACCAATTAGTTCATCTCTTTTTATCATCTCATATTGTTCTAGTAAAGATTATGTATTTGTTCTTGATAACTTACAAGGGTAATCTTGTGTTAGGTATGCTATGACGGGACAGATAACGCAGAAGAGTGATGTGTATAGTTTTGGTGTTGTGCTATTGGAGCTCTTAACAGGAAGAAAACCTGTAGATCATACCATGCCTAAAGGCCAACAAAGTCTTGTTACTTGGGTACGTACACATATTAATTAATGTAAATATGTATGTTCGAAATGATTAATGCCCTTATTATGCTATTATAGAAGTTATAAATCCTTTTACTTTTGTCTTGTTTTTTGCAGGCAACTCCGAGACTAAGTGAAGACAAAGTCAAACAATGCATAGATCCTAAGCTTAACAATGACTTCCCTCCCAAAGCAGTAGCGAAGGTCCGTTATTTTTGGTATTTTGGCTCTTACTAACCGTTAAATAGTTATTAACGCACCTAGATGTTAATTTGAAAGATGCATAGAAACCTATTTCACTATTTGCATGTAGATAGTTTCAAAATGATGTTCAGGCTTCTTTAGTAGCTAAATCTTTTGTATCGAGTTTCTTGAACTTTCAACTTAAATTTAGATGGAAGTACGTAAATTATCTGTTTTTATTCATGATGTAAGTTTTTTGAATGGGGATGGTGTATTTAGATAAGATTTTTTTTGTTTTTTTTACTCATACTGAATCATAGCTACCTAAAAGTCTAAGCTAATGAGTAATGAGGAAGGATCTTGTGGTTTATTAGTTTTGTAATGCTGACTTTTTTTTCTTTGTGGGTGGTCGAACAGTTGGCTGCCGTGGCGGCCTTGTGTGTTCAGTATGAGGCGGATTTCCGGCCTAACATGACCATTGTTGTCAAGGCACTTCAGCCTCTCCTTAACTCCAAACCGGCCGGTCCTGAGTCTTCTTCCTGAATTACCAGTTAACCAATTCTCTTGGTTTTGTTTTTGTTGTTGTTCTGGCTCTCTTCCTCTCGTTCCTTCTTGTTGTAAGATGTTGTCATTATATTTTTCTGTCAACAAGATGTTGTCATTGGAATGTAACTCACTGGTTTAAAGCCCTCCTTTTTTGGTCTAGCCTGGCTACATTGATGAGGTAATACAAGAAATAATAAATTAATTATCGGATCTAAATTTTTTTTTTTTTTGAACTCAATTCGATGTCGGATCTAAACTAAAGACAGTGTTTGAGACTATTTTAATCTATGTGTATATTTTCGAGACTCATTTAAAATATAGATTCATTAAAATGATAAGATTTTCTCTTGTCAACAAAAACATTTAAGTTGATTGTACAAAATTTAATGTATTGACTTAATTTTACACATTACATTAATTAAAGACTAGCAAAATGATAGCAACCTAAATGAAAATAATCATTTTTTCTTTTGATTTTTTTTTTTTTTGTCATCAAATACAGATTTATACTGACTCTGTGAACCACTCCGGTAGATTTTGATCCATGTGAACGACATACGACGGTTGTTTCCTAGTACTGCGTGCTAGGCTATCCGCTCTTGAATTTTGCGTCTTTGGTACATAGATAATCTCCGAACGTGTGAAAACCTCTTTCAGGGACTTAATATCTTCCAAATAACTTGCAAATGCGGACCATTCTTCTGGTTCCGAAACCATCTTCAACAACTGAGAACAATCCGTTGCAAATGTAACCTGAAACTGACGTAAATTTTTCATAGACGAGCTCGGTGATTCTTTGCTCCTAACATGTTGCTATTATGTGGAGTTGAAAATATTAAATAATTATTAAATTACCCCCCCCCTCAAAATGTATAAAAAAAAGTCAGTTACTCTCTGGAACAGAGGAAATTACATTAATTAAAAGGCTAGCAAAATGGCAGCAACATAAATGAAAACAATCATTTTTTTTCTTTTGATTTTAATATGTTTCTATCATTTAGATTTGAAAATATAAAATAATTATTAAATTACCTCCCCAAAATGTATAAAGAAAAAGTCTGTTACTCTCTGTGACAGAGGAAAGTACAAATAATTAAAAAGACTAGCAAAGTGGAATGGCAGCAACATAAATGAAAATAATGTTTTCTTTTGATTTTAATATGTTGCTACTATGTGGATAGAAAATTTTAAATAATTATTTAGTTACCTCCCCAAAATGTGTAAAGAAAAAGTCTGTTACTCTCTGTAACAGAGGAAAGTACATTTCGATAGATCTCTTGCACATTTTTAGGTTTATTTTAACATTTTCGAAACCCTCTTTCACAACCAGCATCTCTNTTAATTCAGGTTCTTAACAAATAAAAAAATATTAAACTTTTTTTAAACATAAAATTTTAAACAAAGATTAATTTTATTTATTAAATAAAACAAAGTCAAAATAACATTTTAAACATAGATTTTAAAATAAAAACATTAAAACATTAAAAAAAAGATTACTAAAATAAACAATACTAATTTGAAAGTGACATCCAAGTTCAGTTGTTGAGTTGATCACGTCCAAATTTATGCCATATATGTTCAACCAAATCACCTTTCAGTTGTTGATGCGCTTGTCTATCACGAATTCTTGTTCGAACACCCATCTGATTGGCGATATTTGTAGGGATATCTGTAGAATATGTTAAATCGACATGTGAACTTCCGCTGCCTTCGCCTTGTTGGAATCCCGAGACATCAAACTGACTGCATTCATCCCGTTCGTTTTCTACTATCATATTATGGAGTATGATACTTGCTCTCATAATCTTCTCAATCTTGACTTTATCCCAACAAAGTGCTGGATTTTTAACAATGGCAAATCGAGCTTGCAAGACTCCGAAAGTACGCTCGACATCTTTTCGGGTAGCTTCTTGATGTTGAGCAAATAAAACTGCTTTCGGCCCTTGTGGAAGTGAAATAGATTGGATGAAAGTTGCCCATTTCGGATAAATTCCATCGGTCAGATAGTAAGCCAAATCATACTCTTTTCCGTTGACTGAGAAATCCACTTGCGGGGCTTGACCATTTATGATGTCATCAAAAACAGGTGAGCGATCTAGAACATTAATATCATTTAAGGTACCTGGAGTTCCAAAAAACGCATGCCATATCCAGAGATCATATGAAGCAACCGCCTCTAAAACTATTGTGAGTTTCCCCGAACCACGAGAATATTGCCCTTTCCAAGCGGTGGGACAATTCTTCCACTCCCAATGCATACAATCGATGCTTCCTATCATCCCGGGAAATCCACGAACCTCTCCAATATAAAGTAGACGTTGAAGGTCATCCGGTGTTGGTCTTCTTAGGTACTCATCACCGAACAAATTTATGATTGCTTCCACAAAATTTTCCACACATAACCGAACAGTGGTTGCACCGAACCTGAGGTATTCGTCGACCGCATCAAGCGCATAACCATATGCCAACACACGAATAGCTGCTGTACACTTTTGAAGCGGGGAGAGACCTTGCCTTCCGGTAACGTCCTTCTTCTGACGAAAGAATTGGACTTCGTTGGAGAGGCGATCAACAATATACATGAACAGAGGCTTGTTCATTCTAAATCGACGTCGGAATAGATTTGCTGGATATGTCGGCGCGTCACTGAAATAATCATTCCATAACCGGAGATGGTCTTCTTCACGATTTCTTTCAATAAAAACTCTCTTTTTCTTTTTCTTCCTTTGATCTTGTTGATCACCATAAACATTGCACAAATTCTCAAATGTTTGTTCGAAAGTCTGATCGAAATATTTATCGAACATTTCATCAAATGACTCATCCAAATCAAATGACTCATCCGAGATGTGATTTGAAGACGAAGCCATGAAAGACTTGATTTATAAAATTTAAGAATGGTGAGTGTGTGAACGTGAGATGAAAAAGAGAAGGAAGAGAGAACAAAGAGAACCGAGAGAATGAGAACGTAGAGAATTGTGAGTATGATCAGTTTTTATTTTACAAAGAGAATGAAGAGAAGAACATGAGACTATAGAGATAGAGAATGGTAAGAGAGAATGGTGATTTGTTTACGCTCTCAGCACAAACATTTTATAAGTTAAAAGTTCTAAACAAACAGGAGATCCCATGACCTCAATATAAACAAGACACCCCGTGACCTCAATACAAACAAGACACCCCGTGATGCAAGAATACAAAACAAACAAGTTAAAGTTCTTTACACAATCCAAGCCGTGACCTCCCTCTACCCTCGTGACAACAAGAAGCCAAGAAACATAACTCTCGTGACCTCAACAGCTCTGTCTCGTCGACTCATAAATTTGTTTCCCAACGTGTACTGTCTCACCTGCATAAATAAGAACAAGAGTATGAGATAGAACATTTTAATTAACAAGAGCCAAAAGAAGAACAAGAACATCAGACAAAACATTTTAATTAACAAGAACAAGAGACATAAGTATATCATTTTAAACAAGAAGAAGAACATTTTAAACATAACATGAACTAGATTGAAAACATAGCAGGAACATTTCAGCATAACAGGAATTAGAAACCACAAGAACAAGAAACTTGACAACCAGAAACAGAACTAGAAACACAACAAGAGACATAACTAGAAAGACAACAAGTCATTAATCACCACAAAGCATTTATCAGCTTCTGCTTGAGGGTTTCTTCATACTCGGCAAGGGGTTCTTTTTTCCCAATGAGACTGTTAAGCAGAGTAAGCTGAGACAACCTTTCTTTCACGGCCAAGTCTGCCTGTCTCATTGTCCACATAGACTGAAACTTGTTAAGATCATCTTCCCCTATCACCGTCCTGTTAGACCCTTTCTTTGCGGCTTTCACACCAGGAGGACGCTTGTTCTCAGTTGGTGGAGAAGTCTCTGAATCTCCACCGTCCTGACACTTCCTCTTCTTCAAGCTCCCTTCCTTTTTTGCAGTAGCCAACTCGCACCACTTCTGGTTGTGCCTTAGCTCCTTCCAAGCGTGTTCTAGTGTAAATCTCTTCTGGTAGTTGTTGTAAAATATCTGATGAGCTAGCTTCACAATGTCGTTTTCATTCTGGCCGCTTGTTTTTTCCNCTTAATCTTCTTTTCATGGTCTTTCAATCTACAGATTCGACTGCAAGAAGTTTTGTAGAGACTGCAGAAAAAATGTTATCCGAGAGTTTAAATCGCTCAAGGAACTTAAACGAATGCAAAGGAAACCACAATGTACCGAGTGGTTTTGTGCTGCCGATACAGCCTTTCAATATCAGGTCTTTTATCTTTCTTAACCGATTCCTATACTGCAAGAGTTGCTTTACCAATGCACCTGAGAGGTTTATATTGCAAGTAGAATGAGAAGTGTCATTGCAATATCTCAGGTGGGCAGTAATTCCGTTAGAGCAGATTGGAGTCAACATTTTACAGAGAATGCTGGATATCATCAGTTCGAGTGGGCCATTGGAACTGAAAAAGGCGAAACCGATATCCTCGAGTTCAAACGAGTGGGCAGTAATAGGAGTGCCCAAGCCAGTGGCCTAGACCTTCATGGATTAAAAGAATGCTACATTACTCTTAGGGCATTTAAAAAAAATGGCCGCTCCTCCGAGATATCAGTCAAAGCCCATGCATTGGGATGCCAACAATGCGTTCATTCAAGGCTTGTGGTTGGGGATGGATTTGTTACAATTAAAAGCGGGAAATGCATCCGAATGTTTTTTGAGCATGCCGAAGAGGTTGAGGAAGAAGAGGTAATCGAAGCTTCACTGCTTTTTGATTGAGACCCTTTAGATATTTACTACTTTGCAGATATGATATCTCCTTGGCCCTTGCTAAAATATTGTCATTGTATTTCCAATAAATATATAAGAATGAAGTCACGATGGACAAAGATGGAAATGAGCTTGATGGTGAGTGCTTCCGTCCACAAAAGCACGCTAAGAGTCCAGAACTTGCTCGAGAGTTTCTTCTAGATGCTGCAATGGTTATATTCAAGGAGCAGGTTTGTTATAGATTCTTCTGTTTTTATTCTGCGCTTTATGTAGGTGTATTTCTCTAAGTTCATTTTCTCTTCATAAATAATTTCTTAGGTTGAAAAGGCATTTAGGGATGGTACAGCCCGTCAAAATGCACACATTATATTTATCTGCCTCTCATCGAAACTACTAGAACAACGTGTTCATGTTGCCTGCAAGGAAATTATCACCTTGGAGAAGCAGGTTTGTTTGCTATCTTGATTGTACTTTTTGACTATCTGTGCAATTTCGCATGACATGTTACCCATTTTCTGTCCTACAATTTCATCATCTTAACACTTGCAGAATAAGCTTCTTGAGGAAGAAGAAAAAGAAAAGCGTGAAGAAGAGGAGCGAAAAGAGCGGAAAAGAACAAAAGAAAGGGAGAAAAAACTTCGTAGAAAAGAGAGGTTGAAGGAAAAAGAGCAGAAGAACCCAAAGTTTATTGATAAGGAACGAGAAAAACGAGCAGAAGAAGGCTCTATGAATCTTGATGAGGAATCAAACAACACCATAAACTGTGAGGACACAGGAATTGAAACTGGAGATGTAGAATTGTCTTCACCTGGTACTCCTGATGATCAAGATGGAGAGTGTTTGGATGGTTGCATTACTTCAACCGCGGAGACCCACTATTCTGATAGCACTGATAAAGAGATTATAGATCATGAAAAGATTATAGATCATGAAAATGGGTGCCGTACAAATGATAGCCCAGGGCCTGTTCATCAGACGGAAAGATTATGGATAGAACGGTCTTCAAGACATCCTAATGGGTCAAATAAAAATCTGAGGGTGAAAGCTTCGAAGGCTGGTGGTAAACCAAACAGCATTAGGTCTCATCAGGGGTTTCAGTGTTCAGACAAGAGGAATGGTGAGAGGTACGATGACCATTCTTGCAGTTACAAACCCAGTAATGGATACTGGGAAAAGGCAGAATCTAATATATCTTCAGCCAGAGGTATGCCAGTAACTGTGAGAAAGGTTTTGGACTCCACGCAGCTGAAGCATCCGCGAAACAGCTCACACTCTGATGCAGAAGAGGTTGTAGATGTAAGTTCCTCTGTGAAGTTGGCTGATACACAGTCTGAATGCAATGCTTCAGAAAAGTTAGGTAGTGATTGCAGCAAGTTTTCTGGTAATTATATTAATCCAA
>QGKV02000649.1:1507332-1529757 GCA_003260655.2 Brassica cretica | reverse complement strand
ACGGTTCTTAGCCAAAGCATGGACAATACGGTACCCAGTGTTATAACTGGTTCCTACCCGTCCCAGCCACAAAGCATGATGTTTCCTCAAATGCTTAACCAGAGTATACCTGTGCCTGTCTTCCAGTCTCCTGCAACAATGGGTTACTATCATCAAGCTCCAGTATCTTGGTCTGCAGCTCCAGCCAATGGATTGATGCCATTCCCTCATCCTAACCATTATGTGTACGCAGGTACTCTTGGATACAGCCTGAATGGAGATTCACCGTTATGTCTGCAGTATGGGACCCCATTGAACCATTCAGCAACCCCTTTCTACAACTCCGGGCCAGCTCCCCTTTTTCACCCGTTTGCTGAAATCAACACAATGAACAACACTGTTGAACAAGTTCAAACTCTTGAGCCACTGGAGCGGAGTTATCTGAAGGAAGCAGAAGATGAAAGGGAAATAAACAGAATGTCTCCAGTGAAAACTCCAAGCAGAAGAGGTCAGGAAACTGATAGTGGCGAGGACTTCTCCTTGTTCCACTTTGGTGGGCCGGTTGCTCTTTCTACAGCAAGTAGGTCGAATCCTGCTAATCCCAAAGATGGGGTTTTGGGGGACTTCTCCTTGCAGTTCTCAGGAGACCATGTGTTTGGTGACAATAATAAAAAGAAGAAAGAGAGGACAGTGGGTGAAGAGTACAATTTGTTTGCGGAAAGTAACTGTTTGAAGTTTTCTCTCTTCTAAGAGGTTGGTTTATACTGTTTACTGGAAAGGGTTTATACAGTTTACTTTGGACTTGTTTGGTGGTTTATTTTATTTCGTGTAAAGATCCTCTGCAAGAGTTTTTTTTCTTCTTTTTCATTTTCAAAGATTCAGATTTATTTAAAATGAATAATTTCAATACAGAAGACGATCTATAGATGGTTCTCTGGTATAATCTATTGTTTGGTTAACAGCAAGGTAAAGTCCTTGTTCCTCAGCTGTATGGGTAACTCAAATGAATGCTTCTTAGCAACATTCCTCATGGTGGAATCATCAGGTAAAAGTACTGAATGGGTCTACAGTAGTTTGGATATTGAATATCATCGACCCAAATCCGAAACGGATTAAAAAAATCCGAGAAACCTTAAAAAACCAAATTAATATGTATTTTTTTTTGTAACAAAATAGTATCTAAAATTTACATAATTATTTCAAATATTCAATCATAAAACTATTTCAATTTAAGTAACTAAATCCGAAGTATTGTTAAAGAATCTGAAATGAATTTAAATTAAAAATAGATATTAAAAAGTTATAAAATATACATAAAACCGAAATATTATTAACTGAATTTAATCCATCTATATATATAAAACTCTGAGATTTAGGAGGCTAAATCCAAAACATAAAGTAAATAAAAACTGACTGGAACACGTTTATAGTTTATAGTTTTATAGTTCATGACCATACACTATGTAAGCTAGATCTCTTTGCAAGTTTGCATATTATAGGTTAAAGGTTATTTCATTTTAACATCTTGTAACCCTCTTTCCAAGCCAGCAGCTCTCTCTCTCACTAACGCGTCTCGCCTAATGTATATTTAGCTGCTGCTGCTGCGAGCGAATCTCATCGCAATCGTCTTCGTCGCGTCTCTTTCCCGATTCAATCCCAATTTTTGATTCGATTCCTTCCCTCCCTCCCTCCATCAAAGGGATCTCAATCCGGAGAAAACATCGTCATCGGGTTTATCACGATTCAATTCACCCAATTCATTCCTACGATTGCTTTCCTTGATTTTTTCCCGATTCGGCTGAGCTTTGAATTCTCTTTACTAGTCTCTTCGATGAAGATCATTGGTTGGTGAAGATTAGAGACGAGTGTTACATGGCACACAAGGATGACCACTCCTCCTCTGGGTTTTGGTCCAGTGACGTCGACGGGGTCAGTTACATTCAGCTCCACAAGGTCCTTCTCCCCCCTCCCATTCATCTAACTCTCATGATGATTTGACACGTGTTGACGAAATTGAATTTTGTTTTGAACTATTGAATACAGTTTTGGAGCGAGTTATCTCCGAAGGCTAAGCAGAAGCTTCTGAGGATCGACAGGCAGGCACTCTTCGAGCAGGCGCGCAAGAACATGTGCTGCTCCAGATGCCACGGCCTTCTTCTCGAAGGCTTCTTGCAGATTGTTTCGTTGCAACAGAAGAAAGGATCATCGAAAGATCAAAACAACTACAACAACAGCTCAGCTCTCAGTAACCCCGACGCTCACCAATGGGGAGGAATCACCGCGACGAGGGATGAATCGCTCACCCTTCTTGATTGCTATTTGTATCCCAAATCTTTCAAAGTGCTACAAACTGTGAGTTTAGTTTGAGTAATAGAATAACCGTTTGTTTGTTGTTAAAAAATAATAATAATAATAATGTATTGGTTGTTGTTTTGTAGGTGTTTGAGAGTGCACGTGCGCGAGAGAGGGAGCGTGAGTTGCTTTATCCTGATGCTTGTGGTGGCGATGGAAGGGTTTGGATTAGTCAAGGTTATGGTAAAGGTCATGGGACAAGGGAAGCTTGTGCTTTGCATACCAGATGGCTCTCTTGTGATACGTTAGTTGATTTTTACTCTGCTTTAGAAGACCAAAGTCGACAGTCACTTTTCACTATGAAAGAAGAAGATTTCATTGGAATGCTAACTTCCAGGTTGATTTTGATTTTTCTTTTTTGGATGTTTGGCTATGATCTGGTTTCTCTAGTTAGGGTGTATTGAAAAATGGTTAGGGATGTAATCTTTCAACTATGATGATTGCATGCATTGCTTAGTTGTTGTATTCTCTTAATCTTCTTTTCATGGTCTTGTGTCTTTTTTTTTTTTCCATTCCTCAGTAACATGTTTACCTTTCAAACCACAGATTCGACCGTAAGAAGTTTTGTAGAGACTGCAGAAAAAATGTTATCCGAGAGTTTAAAGCGCTTAAGGAACTTAAACGAATCCAACGGAAAACACAATGTACCGAATGGTTCTGTGTTGCGGATACAGCTTTTCAATATCAGGTCTTTTGTCTTTCTTAACATTTTCATCCCTGTGGATTCCTGTACCTTATACTACAAGAGTAGATTTACCTGTACACCTAAGAAGCTTATATTCCAAGGAAGAATGAGAAGTTTAATTGCAATATCTCAGGTGGGCGTTGATTCCGTTAGAGCAGACTGGAGTCAAAATTTTACAGAGAATGCTGGATATCATCAGTTTGAGTGGGCTATTGGAACTGACAAAGGCGAATCCGATATCCTCGATTTCAGACGAGTAGGCAGTAATAGGAGTGCCCAAGTCAGTGGCCTAAACCTTCATGGATTAAAAGAATGCTACATTACTCTTAGGGCGTTTAAAAAAAATGGCCGCTCCTCCGAGGTATCAGTCAAAGCCCATGCATTGGGATGCCAACAATGCGTTCATTCCAGGCTTGTGGTTGGGGATGGCTTTGTTTCAATTAGAAGAGGGAAATGCATCCGAATGTTTTTTGAGCATGCCGAAGAGGTTGAGGAAGAAGAGGTAATCGAAGCTTTTGACTGAGACCCTTTAGATATTTACAACTTTGCAGATATGATATCTCCTTGCTAAAACATTGACATTGTATTTACAATATACAAGAATGAATTAGACAAAGATGGGAATGAGCTTGATGGTGAGTGCTTCCGTCCGCAAAAGCACGCTAAGAGTCCAGAACTTGCTCGTGAGTTTCTTCTAGATGCTGCAACGGTTATTTTCAAGGAGCAGGTTTGTTATAGATACCTCTAAGTTCACTTCCCATCTATTTTTTTTCCTGTGCTTTATGTATGTGTATTTAATACTCTCTCTTCATAAATACAATCTTAGGTGGAAAAGGCATTTAGGGATGGTACAGCCCGTCAAAATGCACACAGTATATTTGTCTGCCTTTCATCGAAACTATTAGAGCAACGTGTTTATGTTGCCTGCAAGGAAATTATCACCTTGGAGAAGCAGGTTTGTTTGCTATCTTGATTACCCTTTTGACAATTTATGCAAGTTGAGAAGGCATTTTATTCTTTTTTTCTTTCCAACAACTTCATCATCTTAACACTTGCAGAAGAAGCTTCTTGAGGAAGAAGAAAAAGAAAAGCTTGAAGAAGAGGAGCGAAAAGAGCGGAAAAGAACAAAAGAAAGGGAGAAGAAACTTCGTAAAAAAGAGAGGTTGAAGGAAAAAGAACGAGAAAAAGAGCAGAAGAATCCAAAATTTATTGAAGCAATGCTGCCAAATTTGTCAAGGGAAGAAGAAGGCTCTATGAATCTTGATGAGGAATCAAGTAATATCATAAACTGCGAGGAGTCAGGAACTGAAACTGGAGATGTAGAATTGTCTCCACCTGATTCTCCTGATGATGAAGATAGTGAGTGTTTGGATGGTTGCATTACTTCAACCGCGGAGGCCCACTATTCTGATAGCACTGATAGAGAGATTATAGATCATGAAAATGGGTACTGTTCGAATGATAGGCAAAGACCTGTTCATCAGACAGAAAGATTATGGAAAGAAGTTCAGCGTGATCATGCTTTGAGGTGGTCAGAGAAATGTAGATATCCGGAAAATGCTTCTTTTGTTGATATGGCTGAGACAAGATACTGTAACGGTAGCTTGGAACTGTCGGCAAGACATCTTAACGGGTCAAATAAAAATATGAGGGTCAAAGCTTTGAAGGCTGGTGGTAAACCAAACAGCATTAGGTCTGGTGGGAGGTACGATGACCATTCTTGCAGTAACAAACCCATTAATGGATACTGGCAAAAGGCAGAATCTAATATATCTGCAACCAGAGGCATGCCAGTAACTGTGAGAAAAGTTTTGGACTCTACGCAGTTGAAGCATCCGCGAAACAGCTCGCACTCTGACGCACCACCAGTTACATGTTCAACATTTAAGGCAGAAGAGGTTGAGGATGTAAGTTCCGCTGTGAAGTTAGCTGATGCACAGTCCGAGTGCAATGCTTCAGAAAAGTTGGGTAATGCTAATCATCGTGATTACTCAACCGAGGAAGGCAAGAAGATGTTGACATCAAAGAATGATGTCCTGTACTCGAAAGATCCTATAATGAGTAGAACCTCCAGTTCAGATAATTGCTCTTCGTGCCTCAGTGAAGGAGACAGCAATACAGCTTCTTCAAACAGCGGAAACTCTGAATCCTCCCCGATGTCTGATCCGGAAGACGCCAGTCAGCACTTCGAAGGAAGAGAGAATCTACTGGGCACTGAAAACTCTGTGCATGACTGTCACGAGGAGATGATACAGAAAGAGACAGAGAAGAGTGTTGATGAAAGAGACCTTCTAAGGATTAAGAAAATGTCTAACCATCCAGCTGAAAACGGTGAAAGTGAAAAATCTGGAACTCCTTTTACGGTTCTTAGCCAAAGCATAGACAATACGGTACCCACTGTGAATACTGGTTCCTACCTGTCACAGCCACAAAGCATGATGTTTCCCCAAATGCAGAGTATACCGTTGCCTGTCTTCCAGAGTCCTGCAACAATGGGTTACTATCATCAAGCTCCAGTCTCTTGGTCTGCAGCTCCAGCCAACGGATTGATGCCATTCCCTCATCCTAACCATTATGTATACGCAGGTCCTCTTGCATACAGTCTGAATGGAGAGTCCCCATTATGCGTACCGTATGGTACGCCATTGAACCATTCAGCAACCCCTTTCTTCCACTCCGGGCCAGCTCCAATGTTTTATCCCTTTGCTGAAATCAACACAATGAACACCGTGGACCAAGTTCAAACTCTTGAGCCAGCAGATGAAAATAAAATTAACGGATTTTCTCAAGTGGAAACTCGAAGCATTAGCGGTTGGGAAACTGATAGTGGCGAAGACTTCTCTTTGTTCCACTTTAGTGGGCCTGTTGCAGGAAGTAACTCGATTCCTGCTGATTCCATTGGGATCTTGGGGGACTTCTCCCTGCAGCTCTCAGGAGATCATGCGTTTGGTAACCACACTATGAAGAAGAAAGAGAGCACAGTAGGTGAAGAGTACAGCTTGTTTGCGGAAAGCAACAGCTTGAGGTTTTCTATCTTCTGAAAAGCTTTTTATACAGTTTACTGGACAAGGTTTTATACACAGTTTACATTTGGATTTGTTGGGCGTTATGGAGGATTGTAATCCAGAACGCAGTTTATTTCATTTCATGTAAAGATCTCTCCGCAAGAGTTTCTTTACATAATTATTTATCTTTTCAAAAAGGTTCTGATTTGCTCAAAAATGATTCGTGCATTTCATTACAAAGACAACAGGAACAGAATCTATTGTTTGGAGAAGGTAAGAACAGCAAGGTAAAGTCCTTGTTCATCAACGAACTGAGTTAACTCGAACGAATGCTTCTTAGCAACACTCTTCAAGGTGGATTCATCAGGTAAATCAGAGACAACCACGTCTGGAAACTCCTTCCTTTGCTGCTTCAAGCCCTCTCTACCTTGCGGGTGACTGATTACTACTCGTGCACCTGTTATGACCAGAGTGTTAGAAACCAAAGAGCCAACAACTAGAATGAAGACATGGTTCAAGAACACTGTTACCTGAAGAACAACGTTGAGACAGTGTCTTGAACACCTCGTCCAGACCAAAAGGCAAAACTGGAAGAAAGTAGAGAAACACGACATCTAAAGGAGCCCATTTCTCAGGAACATAGATAAACTCTCCTTGCCAGCATTTGACTTTGTCGTATTTCTCTTTGACGCAGGCCAACATGAAAAGGGAGTCGTGGACTATAAGCAAGAGCTGGGAAGGCGAAGACTCCACCAGACGGTCAACGAACGCTTCTGAGCTAAACGAGACCAGAACCCTCGAAGACTCTGTTACTTCTCCAGCCTTTATGATCTTTTCGAGCTTCTGGGTCTGTTCGGTTTCCATGGATTCGAGAAAGGACCAATCTTTCTCGTGGAAATCGACCGTGGAGACTGTTTCCTCTGGTGGGGAAGAGGAGGAAACAGAAAACGCTCTGTGACGAGACGCATCAGACTGTTTAGTGGAAAGTTTAGGAGAAAGGTAGTGACTTTGAAGACGAGTTAGTTTCTTTGGTTGCAAAGAGAGAAGACGTGAAGAGTTGAAAGCAAGCAGAGAAGATAGAAGGGATGAAGAAGAAGATGAAAACGAAAGGGAATGCATTGATAAACTGTAGCTTCTGTACTAAATCGAAAGAAGAAGATAGCGTAGCAGAGAGAGAAGACTTTGTAGGGCATCATCTCGAGAGTTAGAAGACGATGAGAGTCTTTCTTTGTGCTGCAATAAGAAAGCCCATTAGGCCCATTGGGTAGCTTTAGTTAATGCACTGGAAAGTACCTGTCTTGGCTGTTGGGTGAAAGAAAGAGCATCATAGTATCTCCAGTTATCTTCTGTTGAGGATAGCATGAAAACTGATTTATATGATTGTGCGTGGAGAACTTGTACTACTCTGTTTCTAACTAGGTATCTCACCCATAATGTTAGTTATACAAAATATTATGTGATTGTAATTTGTGTTCCTTTCCTTCTTCATTCTTCAAAATTTCTTTGTTTCCCAATCCATTGCTATAATGGTACCTTCTTGCAAGGCCAGTCTTCGGCCAAACCTGATGAAACATTCTCTTCAGTTTTCTAAAATTTTTGAAAAAATTTATATGCAAATAGACCATTAAATTTGTAAAAAAAAGAATTTACACTTTCAAATTACTAAAATATTTACTAAATGGTCTACGACTTCCAAAAAGGCTGGTCTAAATCTCTGGGCCGGCCCAGCCTTTTTTGCATCATTTTATAAGCAATCATGTAACTACAAGAACCATGTTTCCTCAGTGGCTACCTTTTGCAAATGAAATTAACTTTGGTTGTGATATGCTTGTCCTTAATCTTTACATAACATCATCTGAGAAGTAGATGCTGAAACATTAGTATAGTACAAAAAACCAGAGTCTAGAAGGATAAAATAACCACATGGTCTATAGTGTCGGTGGAACTTAGGTTACCAAAACAAGACCACCATTTTGGAAGCTTACATCGTTGTATGAATCAGATTGAGTTTTTATTTGAAAGTGGTTTGAGATGTCTACTGTTCGAACTATCATCCTCAAGTTGCAATTTTCCTAGGGTTGTGGGCCGATGTTCCTTAACTTCCACTAGTCCTTTTACAAATCTAATCTAAAAAAAGAGACAAGAGAGCAGGGAAATGTGGTCCTAAGGTTATATAATATAATGTATTTATTATGTGCTTCTTTTATCATGTTCTTCATCACATGCTTTCTTCTACATTGCATTAACTTTAGTGGGGTCCTTTTCTAGCTGCTCTCTTTGACATGTACACCACCATATCCTTAAAATTTTCCATAATTTGATAAAACCATCAAGTAATTCTCAGATGTACTGTGTTCTCTGGTTTAGCCTCTGCAGCTTTGTTATCCAAACAACTGTTCGACGAGTGCATATATGTCTTTTTATTTGTTTTTATGTTCCCATAGGACTTGTCTGAATAACCTTATGATGGGCTGAGTTTGCACCTTGTGGTCCATCGTTATCACAATAATCTGATTAGACTTTATAATTTGTGGTTAACGTCAGTTAAGCAGTTTATAGCTCATTAGTTAGATATTATACAAATCATGCATGCTACAACGTTTCATAACATAATTAATTAGAGAAGAGTACCAAGGTAATTATTAAGCTTTGGTACTGAAATGCATTATGTAACTATAACTAGGCCTGAGACGGATCGGGTATCCGGGCAATTTTAAGATATCCGGATCCGGATCCTTATCCGGCGGATCCATAATTTTACTATCCTTATCCGGATCCGGGGTTCGCGGATATCCGGGTGTCGGATATCCTTCTAAAAATTATAATATCCGGCGGATATCCGGATCCGGATTTGGATCCTTAAAATAAATAAAAAATAATATTAATATATATAAAATATTAACAATAATTTAAAAATAAAAATATATATAATGTTTTTAATTATTTCTATGTATAATATTACAAAATTTACATAAAATTTATATATACTATTATAAAAATGAAAATATATTAAATAAAATTAGTTTTTATATATAGATATTACTATTTTTGAAATAGTTATTAATAAAATTTACGGATCCGGATATCCGGACTAAAAAATCAAGATATCCGGATCCGGATTCGGCTTTGACGGATCCAACATTTTACTATCCGGATCCGGATTCGGCCTCTCCGGATATCCGGATTTTCGGATCGGATCCGGATCGGATCACGGATCGAATCCGGATCTCGGATAAAAGTTCCAGGCCTAACTATAACCATCATGAGTTGTTGGAAAAAGAAATGATCTAATTATGGGTATATATATGGTGCAGGCAATGCCACATATATCTGTTATTGAAGTCATGCCAAAACTAGAAAAGTCAAGCTTTTGAAATGTTTGGTCTATCTAAAAGTCGTAGCTATACTATACTGTAGTCTTTAATGTTTTTTGATTAGTGTAACACATGGTAGGTACGAGGATTGATATCCTTGCTTCTTATTATAGATACCATCAATACTTATCATTCTTGTAGGCCTTTTATTTTAAATGCATTATGGGCTTCTATCATAACTCTACTCTCTTGGAGGCAATTAGCAAAGAGACATGATCATGTGTGGCGGATTCTAACTACTTTTTTCAAGTCCATTAAAAAATATTGATTATGGTATATGCGTAGAGATGAACAAGTAAATACATGGTATACAGCTTGGTTGATGATTCTCTTTGAGTTGCTCGAATAAGATTTGAAAAGAAACTAAAGAAGAAAGCTTTTTATTTTAGGTTAAAGCTTTAGGTTCAGTGTTTTTGAGATAGATATGAAAGCGCTCTTTGGTTTAACTCTACATTTGTAATCATGGACCACTTTCACTTCCCAGCTCTCTTTCTCTCTATACCCCCTTTTGTTTAGTCCATTGTCTTCAGTGATCCCCACACTAACCGAATCATCATCATCATCAACATCAAGAGCTTTCTTCTTTGGCTCTTGGTTCGGTAAAAGACCGTTCTATTAAACAGGTACTGTAAACGTTTTGGAACTAAAGAGACTTGTGGGGTTTATTTAATGGTTAAATAGACATACAATTTGAGTTAATGAAACATTGATCGAGACTTAAATTTTCTTGACTGCAACAACAGAGAAAGTACGTGCATATATGACTTCCATGGCTATTAATTTAATGTTCCTCTTTGATTCTTGAAGCCATAACAGAACTCAGAAATGAATGATTGAACATATATATTTTCCTAAACTTAAATCAGAAATGATTTTTTTATTAATATATATAAACTCAGAATCTGAAGAAAGAAACCTCAAAGGTTCAAGATCTACACATCATGCCGGTTCTCCTTACAAAACATGAATATCTCGTCATTTTTTTTCACATTGGCCTCACCGTTTCGAACGAGTCTCATCACGGCTAAGTTAAAATGATATATGGACACCAAAAAAAAGTGTCAAAGATGAAGATCGAGACTCACATGATCTTGCACATTAGGTTTCATCAACTTGTAAGGCCAATGCGGCTCCTTACTCTCCTGGTCATGCGTTCTAAACGCTGGTGAAGCTGAGTAAACGCTATGAATAGCGTTTGCTGACGTGGAAGGCGGTACACGCCACAAACCTAAAGGACTTCCGTTGATCGTCGGTGTGTTAGAAGAAGAAGGAGGAGGAGGAAGAGTGCGTGAGTAATACGACGGCGTTTGTTGTGCTACTCCAGCACCACCACCACCGTAGCTTCCGTTGACTTCCGTTGTCCACGAGGGATAGTGACGGTGGTGGTGGTTTTTGAGGAAGCCGTAGACGTGGTGAGAGCCAGACTGATGAAGGTATGATGGCACAGAACCGCGTTTGGCGTGTTGGCGTTCGCGTTTGTGAGCGTTTTGGTGTCCACCTAGGGCTTGTGAAGTTGGGAAGTTTCTGAAACAGTAGTGACACTCGAATCTCCTGTTACTGCTGCTGTCTTTGTCTTTCTCCTTGACATTCTCCGATCTCTCGTCGTTGATCTTGGTTTTTGTGGTTTCAAGAATGTCCTCCTCCTGTTGAGTAGTACCGGAGGAGTTATCTCCGACGAGCTCTTGGCCGAAGAGACGAATAATGGAGCCTTTTTCTTTGGGAGGTGTACGGCGGATGAATGGAAGCTGAGAGAAGGATTCAACGTTGACGTTCATGAAATCGTGAGTTTCTCTTCTTCCATTGGTTTCTTCCATGGAAGAGAGGGAGAGAGAGAGGAGTGAGTGAGTTTGAGACTGTTTCAGAGACAGAAAGACAAGAGATGAGGTTTTGCATTAATTTAAAGAGGTTCCAAAATTCTAAAGTAATCAACTGTATGCCCTCGTGGGTATATTACGTTTTATACACCTAAGTAATTCACATTTGGCTCGTAAGTTTTTTTTTCTGTTTGCTTCTTTAGGAAAATGTACATATTAGTTCTTTTTCTTGTAATTAAAAAAAATGGTGACGGATTTAAATTTCGGTAGAATAGGCTGAAGCGCCATATGTGTTACATATAATACCTAAAATTAATATAACAAAAACTTTGATATAGCTCTTGTTAGAGCACCTCGAATAGTTAGAAACCATAAATGTTTCTTAAACAAAAAAGTGTTAGTGTTATAATTATTTATGAGTTGATTACATTAAGAGACACTTTTTGACTTTCTGTTACACCTAGAGACACTTCTTACATGTGACACACTTTGTTGTGAGTCAGCGAAAGATTGTGGACAATTTTGCCTTCAATGGAAACAACACTTGTGGATGAGTGATTTGTGGACTGCGTAGTTGGATGATTTGTGGACAGGTGATGTGTGGATGAGTGATGAGTAATGTGTAGACATGTGATGTTAATGTGTTTATAGTAGATAACGTGGACAAACTCTTTGTTTTGATTCCATAAAACTATACAACAATACGTGGACATGGACTCATGTTACTAAAATTATACCATAAACGTGGACACAAACTCTTTTATCTCCAACACAAGCACTCGGCTTCTTTGATAAATTATATGCAATTAAACTTCAATCAAGATGAGAAAGAGATGATATTGTGAGTATGAGCGGATAGAAAAATCGAAGAAGCGTTTACCTTCTGAGAGTAATAGATCTTGCATGTCAGAGATTTCCGATCTAAGGAATTTGCGCTTTGTTATGATGTGGATGGATGTAAATTTGATTAGAGTTTAATTTAGATCCCGAGCTTATGAATGAAATCGAAAGAATATTGTCCATGTTCACAACTAGTTTATAATTTTGTTCAGATGTCCATCTCCACAACTAATTTATAATTCTGTTATCCACGCTTTGGTGTCCACGTCCACATTTAGTTTTGTTTACACATTAATATATATATATATATATATAATAAATATATGAAAATGAATCTTAAAAGATAGAGAATTTTATATGTAGTTTATTATGACAATTATTTTTGTTTAATATATTTTAGAACTGAGATAAAAGTAAATAAAAACATAAAGTAGAATAAGAAAAATAATAAAATGAAATAAGAAGAGGATAGAGATTCTCTTTATTTTAGGGTCATAAGATTCTTTTTGACAAAAGAAAGTGTGTCTCAAAAGATAAATGTCTTGTAATGTAATTTGAATGTGAGAAAATGTCTCTATATGTAAAAAATTCATTATTTATTTATGTTTTATTTTTATTAAATTAAATAAGAAACATTTACACCTAGAGACACATTTTGAGTTTCTAATTTCATTATAGGACACATTGCACTTAGCACACACTTTTTGATGAGAGAAAGACTTTAATGTACTTTAACTAAAGAGAACCGAGAACTGACCAACCTTTTTTCCCTTACAAATTCTAATTGCCAACTCCCAAATCCTTCGTACATGATGACTAAACATATCTTTTTATTCTTTCTGATTTTCAAAAATTTATTTTTTTACTTAAAATTTATTATTTTTCTTTTCTCTTTTCCATTGAATCTCTGCATTCACTTTCAATTCAAACCCAATAAACTCAGAATAGAAACTCAATTCCTTCAGCAACATCACCAATAGCTTCCTTAATGTTAGAATTGCTCATCCTAATCTTTCTAAAATCTTCATCAACACCTTCATCAATACTCGTTTTGAGATATGTTCGAAGACGTGGTGAACGTGCATGTCTTATGGAGGAGTACGACCGGACTATGAACCCCTTTCTCTTCTGTAGGGGTCTTCTTTCTCCCTGAATCTCGACGTCTTCTTTCTCCCCGAATTTCTCCTAGAAATCGAAATCGACATCTCGATCTCTGTTTCTCGACCTCNGTATGTTCATATCTAACTCGTCCACAACTTTTCGTGTCCACAAACACTTGATATGCAAGGTGCAATTTATGCTTCAAAATCGAACCATTTTAGCTTTGTTTTGTTTCTAAGGATATATCTCAACTTTCGTCTCTTTGTTCTAAAATTAGCAGAGAACGGAGAAGAATAGTTTATTCTCTGTCAACTGTTCACCGTAACCACAAGCATTGCGTCCATACATATCCATCCATAAGTATCTGATAAGTGTCCACGTTTCTTGCGTCCACATTTTTTGTGTCCATAAATGTTCTATTGATTGTGCTCGATGACTTTTCATATTTACTTAACTTTTCTACTATATTTATGTACATATAACAAGTAAAAAGATAATTAAACAGATTTTAGTCTGCTTGTCCATTATTCTTGTTTCTACAACTCATTTGTAATTTACGTGTTCACAACTCATGAATCCACTTTTTTTTTTCTATCCACAATATAGATGTCCATATTTCATTTGTCCACAAATGCTTAATCCAAAAATTTGACGTCAAATGGTTAAAATATATGCTAATGGATGTTAAAATGTAGAAGATAAAAAGTTAGAATTTGTTATGTCAATTTTTTTAATTTATATACTTTAATATTTGAAATATAATCAAACAAAGGAACGAGAGGTGGACTAATAAAAATAATAAAAATATATTTAAAAAATACAAAAAAATTGTAACTCATCGGTCAAACCATAAACTAAGTTACATTCATTTAGTCACTCAAACCAAAATCTAATATAAGTTAGTTACTGTGTCACCAAATCCAATTGACCATGTAGTTTCTTCTTTAAAAGGAACAAACTTCTCTTTCCACCTAAAATAGGGGTAATTTTGTCCACAAAAAAACAGCTGTATGGACAATGTGTCTCAACCACAAAATGTGTTTCTCAAGATAAGAGAAATACATAATATGTCTCTGTATGTAACCGTCTCATTAAATAATCATCTATTTGAATGATATATATATATATATATATATATATGTCTTTTTAGTATCCCATAATTTCTTAAGATTTCATAACTAAGAACTTTTGCGCATTTTCTATTTTTATTTCATTTTTTTTGTTTAAATAGTCTAAACTCCTCCTAATACTACCAATGGAGGTACTCTTATTTATTCCGCACTGGATATCGGGTTATGGTTGTGTACTAGGCACTGATACGTGGATATGTATCTAGTATTAGGAATACACATTTATCTTGTGTATCTTTGGTATTGTATGCAACATAATGTGTTTAAATAGTAGCTTACTATGAATCTATGATGTATGTTTATGTCATGTACCGTGTCACGGTGGGTAAGCTTTTTTCTACGGAAATAATAAATTAATATAGTAAAAATGGTCGGATAAAAGAGAGGCCTCTTTATTCGATCACTTCCCCTACCCAATCACACATGCATTTCTTCTCTTAAAACTCCAATAAGTTCTCCTTTTGCAAATTTATCTCCTTTTCTGTTAGCTGTTTCCAAAAAGTGATTGCTGAAGATGTTAAAATGAAGACAAAAAAAGCTTACCAAATTGATCGTTAGCAGATGAAATGGGGTCATGGTGAGTAATGGGTTGAACTAAAAAGAGTGAGAGTTTGTAGGTAAGAGATCACTAGCAAGGTGAAGTTAGGTATGGACTCTTTTATACCATGGACCCTAGCTATTTGGTTATTATTAAGTCTACGTATAAGTACATGAATTTTACTACTAATAGATTAATAGAGAAAGAGGAGAGAGTCAGACGGAGACCTAATTAAAGAGAGATCTTCTCTCTCAAGGACCAGCATTTTACACTCTTGGATGTTTTGTCTCACTGATGCAAAGATGATCTTACACAGAGAGAGAGAGGGGTGGTCCTTCTACATGATCATTGAATGATGCTAATAACCAACTAGTTCATGTTATCACCATATAATTAAACCAAAGATTGAATCTTTATTTGTAGAGATCTCGACCTCTCATCAATGCAAGTAACCTGTCGAAACTTATCAAAACGATCATCCGGCAAAATTCGGTCCACGTCTTCTTCTTCATTTTGAACTATATATTCCCTTTATGTTTTATCTACACACTCAAAATTCGATACGTTGTACGAATTATTCAGTTTTTCAGTCCACTAGTATTATTTTTCCTGGTTCGCTTTTGTAAATTTTTGATCATGAATGTATGCAATGTTAATTAATTTGTATTATTAAGCGCATTGATTAAACAAAGATGAATACACAATTATAAACGGAATTTCATCCATTTTAAAACAAAGCTCTTTCAATCTAATCATGCTGTTACGTTGACAAAACAAAATTCTTAAATGTTGTTACTAGTTAGGATATCGCTTGGTAAAACCTCCTGAATGTACAAAATAGCAACAAACAAAACGATTTGCACCGATTATTTAAGAACAATAACACAAAATATTATGCGCTCTTTTTATAGCTTATGATATATTTATAAGCATAAACTACACACCTTAGGCTAAAAGAACAAAACAATATCAAGTTTCTAAATGTTTCATAGCATACTATTAAACTCTTAATCCCAATTCGCTACATTCTACTACATATATACTGTCATAATTCAAACAAGAATTTAGATCA
Source organism: Brassica cretica (assembly GCA_003260655.2). NCBI lineage: Eukaryota > Viridiplantae > Streptophyta > Magnoliopsida > Brassicales > Brassicaceae > Brassica > Brassica cretica. The sequence continues at coordinate 1,513,867 of QGKV02000649.1, read as the reverse complement.
GATGTTAATATCTAGCTAGTTTAATTTCTGCTATTTTTCATTGTATACATATGTATCATTCCACAGATGTATCAGGTCACTGTGGAATGATAAAGAAAAAACTTATCAGTTATAAAATTGTAAAGCAGTTGGTACGGTGTAAACGTTTTAAAAAATGTTCTCTTTCAAAAAAAAAATTGCAGATGGATTCCCCCTAAGAAGGTTGTTTTAGAGTGACTTCCTTAATTTTAATATAAAAATGTTGTTTTTGAAGAAGTTTGGACCGCTGGAGAAACTTCGATTTCGACTTCAGCGTGTTATTTCGAATGCAAGCTTTAGGATTACAAGCAAAGTTTTTCTATGGGTCTCTTCTCTCCTTAGCTATCTCTATCCTTTGTTATGTTTTAATTATTTTCGTTTTTCAATTTACCGTCGAGTTTTCTCTCCGGTTGTATTCTACTTAGGCTATTAACCTTTAATTTTAATATAATCAGTTGTCAAAAAAAAAGAGTGACTTCCTTACAGAAATTCACTTATTCACATAACGTGTATGTGATATCTGACTAATCAAAACGTATTGTAAGAACGGAAATAAATTCAACTATGGTAATGTCCATGCGAAGTACTGGTCCCAAACTACATTAATTTACATACATAACTTTGCAGATTTTGGACCTCACATGAGGAGTCCCCATCTCTTTATTTTTCAACAAATAAACCCTGTTTAAACCCAACATGCGGTTTTAAAATTTCAAATTATATTAAAGAAATATCCCAGGGAAGTGATAAGTGATTTTAAGCGTTCAAGTAAATAGTATAAATTAATAAGAATGTTTTAGTATTTTCTAATCCTTTTCTAGTAGTATAAAATATAGGAAAAAAATTCTACAAAAAAGAAATCTAAGAAAATGTAATTGTGTCCCATGAATGGCATTTGAACCCCACAAAAAACATGCACTTAAAAGCCAACAAATCTCCCAAAACCCTAACAGCAACCCTTCATTGAATCATGCAAATGCAAACCTCTTTGCTTTGCCATTAAAGTCACAGTCATATGCTCTGGCTTTTGTTGAGGGGACCATATCTCTCACTTTCTCGCCTTCACATCCATTTCTTGGATTCAACTCCTCCACTCTTACATACATATATGTATGCAAATTCTCTCCTTATTATTTTTTTTCTCAAAAAGAAAATTGGTAACTTTCAAAAAAAAAGAAAAAAAATTGGTGAATTGTTTGGCCAGCAATAATTAAAGATCATAAATATATGGAAAATGAAAAAAAAAGACTAGATTTTGAGGGACAAGCATATCTTGTCCTTTTCGTTGTATGTGACCTCACAATGTTCAGCTATATATAAGGACCAAACTTCAAAGTAATATAGGAAATACATGATGGAAGATATTTTATTTTAAGTAGAAGAAAACAGAACTAAAGAATGAGAGGAAGCCCAAAATTAATAGCTACAGAACAAATGCAAGTGGAGTTGAAAACAACATGAAGAGCTCACTGGTCTCTTTCAGTGTTAAACAATCTATACTAACTCTCCGTCATTTCATCGAATTCACCAAACTCATTTTTATTTCTTATATACAATAACGCCATGGTCAATCAAATACCTCACGGTATGATCTTCATTACACATTACGAATAGGATTCATTTTTGTAGAAAAATTGTTCTTTTTTACTAGTAAATGAAAATGAGTTTTGTGTTGAACCGACTCTGTGTGATTTGATTTTACTAAGAAATATATAGCTTTTTAATAAATAAATATAATGTATCTGAACATACGAATGAGTTCATAATGAACCATAATACTCTACAAATCAGCATCAACCGACCTAAATCTTGAAATTCAGCATGAAAAAACGTAACTAGCTCTTGTCTTATCCCTGTTGTTAGTTATAACCCCTGCGACAACGTTTGATGTTCCAGCCGCCATTGTTTAGCAATATTTTTTTGTCAGTAGCTATAAAATTGATTGCGATCAGATTGTCGTTAATTTTTCAACGTGTCACAGACTGGGATACAAATAATATGAAGTTTTTTTTTCTTTGTAACACAATATAATATGAAGTATTAGTATAAAGAAATGAGAGTTGAAAATAGGCGTTAGGAAAGAAAAATGATTGAACGAGTAAGCTACATATAGGCAATGACAGCAACATATGAAGACAATAGGCTCTCTAAACTTCTCTAAACTTGTGTAGATATGCGAAATGTCAATAAAAATATAATTACATACAAATGCGAATTATTTTAGCTTTTGGAAGGTCTAAGCTTTGGTGGGTTAGTGATTATCATTATTGTCTGAAATTGATATGGGTCTTGTTTCTTTTATATGGACCACCATTTATGAATATTCCTATATATGTAACGATTACAATATAGTGAAAGCATCTTTTCAGATGATGGTTTAACGATGTATGTGGGGAACTTCTCTACATTATGTGATGTCTCCGGCCCCTTGTCAATTTTCTTTCTTTTTAAAACAAACAAAATTTTAAGAAAGGAAATATAAACTTTTATAATATTTTTTTTAATATTAGAAGCCTCGTGCGTGGAAAATGAGTCTGGTACACACAAGTTCATGTCAACTTTTGTTGATATAAAATATACACTGGTTACTGATAAGCTTATAATGTCAGCCGAAACAAGGTGATTCCTTTGGTGATTTTACCCATAAGCTTTATAACGGGCCTTTTCTTAAACGGGCCTTTTGTTTCGGCCCATGTGCTGTAATATCTTCAAACCTCGACGGAGGTTTTCTGATTCTCAACCCTACCCTCCTCCTCACTCCACCGGCGGCTTCATCGCGCACCTCCCTCTCTCCTTTCAAAAACGGATGCAACAACAACTCCGAAGCGCTTCCCCTCTCTCCATGTTCCCTTGCGAAACACGTCTCCATAAAGTGCCTTGCATCACACGGCACCGTCTCTGGGATCTCCGGTGCGTTTCCACCCAACAAACGAGCCTTGATATCATCGACACAAACCCCTAACCATGGATGCTTACCGTTATACATCTCCAAAATCACGCAACCCAACGACCACAAATCTAGGGTTTTCTCAACGGTGGTACCCTCACGCACCGACTCTGGAGACATGTATAGAGGCGTTCCGACAAAAGGAGAACTAGCTTCCCAACAAACTGACTCATCTCCTGCCTTAACCGTCAATCCAAAATCCGAAATCTTTAACTCGTACGAGCAATACCATGTTTCTTGATCGTAACGTGGGAAGAGAAGGAGATTCGCCGGTTTAAGATCGCAATGAACATAACCGTAATCATGAACCGAAGCCAACCCTTGTAGAATCATCCTAGTGAAGTCTTTGATAACCGGATCCGATAATCTTCGGTTTACGCGGATGTAGTCTGTTAGGTTACCACCAGCTGCGTACTCTATAGCCATCTTGTAGACTTTCTTTCCGTTGGAATCGGTTTCTTGAATCAGAGAGTTACCAAAAGATTGCACGACTCCTTGACATCCTCTGAGTTCGGCGAGGATACGAAACTCTCTCTCGATGGAGTTGTAATCTTCAGAGTCTGAGGTCTTGACGGCGTTGTGGAACGTTGTGCCGTCGTCTTTTGTGTAGCTGAAGAGATCGACGGAGCCGTACGTACCCTTTCCTAGAGACTTGATGAATTTCGTATCGGGTTTGGGCTGATCGATCTTTGGTTTCTTTCTGTAACGTCGCATGTTTTCGTGATCGAGTCGCTCTGATTAATGTTGATGGTCTTCGTTATTTGTGTATCTTGTTAATATTTATAAGCCCTCTAGAGAGTCGAGTTACGTAGAGACTAGCAAGAAAGGAAAAAGAAACCCTAGTATAATATATTGAAAAAAGGAAATATGGAGTCACCTTCTAGAAGCACCTCTCGATCTTGCTTTCAGACGCCTATAGAGGTGTTCGATAATGAAGAGAAAACTTATGAGAAATCATAATGTAAGATATGAATCTCCTGAGCCTCTACCTCTCTTCCCTCTTTCCTCTTTTAGTTTCCAAAAAAAAAAAAAAACTCTTTCCTTTTTTGCTTTATCTTGTTTGATGATATATATGTGTTCTTGCAATGTGTGCATGCTTTGATTGTTGACGTAGTACTCATGTTAAATTTGCTTTCTTATAGAACTTGAATACTCGGCATTTTGAAAATTGATACGGAAGAATATTGGAAATTGCTATCCAATTTGATAGAAAAATCTCCCAAACTAGAGACTCCGGTATCAATTATACCTTTTATCCGAGAATTTGCATTCCATCTGTAACTCTTTTTTGTTGTTTTTATTCCAGGGCTTCTGCTGCATAAGCANTTTTTTGGTTTCTGAATTTGTTGTTTATTTTTGGAGACTTGACTCTGTTTCTATAATGTTGCGCTTTAGGACACAAGGTGGTAATCTCTAGGAGGATATGATTAAGATTACTGTGCCAAATGCGGTTGCTGCTTTTCGTATTGTAGACAAATTGCTCAACTTTCTCATGTATAATTTACTTTCATTTACTCTGTTTCTGTGGTCAATGGACAAAGCTGCCAAGCTCACTAGAGGATATTTTCTCATATAGGGATGTACCCTTGTTGATTCTCTTAGCCAGAACCAACCTAAACAATCAAATAGTAAAAAATATCAATAATTTTGTTAACTAAGCTAAGCTTTTATGAGCATTGATAGCTAAGCAAAAAAGCAAACCGCATCATTACGAGGTGAGAAGCGCCAAATAAGTCTCATCCAAAGTGAACATCCTTTTATCAGTATATATAGGATACAAATCTTCTCATCTGATTCACCAAATGACGAAGAGCTTAATAACAAAAAGCTTTAAACTGTTTCTTTGACTAAACAAGGAACACTTTTCAATCTCTCAATCCTTTTAAGTTCTTTAGCCACATCAGTCATGTTTGGAACATCCCCAAGACGACCAATGCATCTCAACGAGAGCTCAAGAAACGCTTTGATTTGAAGCCTCTCTTGCTCTATGTCTCTACCCTCAACAACCAACATATTCTTATCTACGACCTTATCAAATCTCCCATCTTTGACCAATCTAGACAAACATTCTGGATCTTCCACCAAATGATCTTCTCTTTTCAAACATCGGTTGCGGTATTCTTCCAGTTAAAAGAACAAACATAAACGCTCCAAAGCCATACACATCAGTCTTCTCAGTAACCAAACCTTTTGACACATAGTTAGGATCAAGAAACCCATATGTCCCTTCCACTACATCATCTTGAACATATGTTTCGCCTTCAGGAATGAAAACACAGTTGCAAAACTCACCTAACTTTGCTGTTCCATTCTCATTCAAGAAAATCTGACAAGGCTGTATATCTTTATGGATTAGAGTTCTTGAAAACGCTGTGTGAAGGTAAGATAAAGCGTTTGCTATCTCCTTTGCTATAATGATTCTCATACTCCATGTTAATGATGGATCAATAGGACATCTAGCTCCTCTTAAGCTACGAGTTATTACTTCTGCGTACTCACAAACTAGAACCGGGTAAGAAAATTCTAGGCAGCATCCTAACAGCTTCAGGAAGTTTTTGTGGCCACTAACCATTGATGAAACCGCTAAGTCGCGGTATATCTTTTCAGAGAAAATTGATCCTCCATAAGCCCATTTCTTGTTAAGCACGACTCGATCATCAAGCATGCCTTTGTAATGACGGAATCTATCGATGCGGACAAGATTATTGCGGCTGAAGTTTTGGTGGCTTATAGGATCTGATCAGCTGAGAAACTTTTTATAGGGTTTGCTTTAGCATCATCACTAGTCGCAATTAGCTCTTCAAGTAGTAACGAACCATTCTTCATAAACATTCTCTGACGCTCGTTGACTTCTTGTTTTTTCTTTCTCCACCAGACCATCTTAAAAGAAACGTTTTCGAACTACAGAGCAAACAAATCGTCGAGAAGAGTTTGATATTGGATTTGAAACGAGATGAGCAAAGATTCAAGAAGCGATTTGGTTGGTCAAACTCAGGAACATCATATAATTTGGTCCTGGAGACTTGTGTGTTGTAGGGAAACAAGCACACGGTGGTCCTAACGTAAGGGGATGGTCCACACTCCAGATTATGAGATTGACGACGCGTGTATCAAATGAACGATACTTAGGTTCACCCCTACGGTGAATGGTTAAATTCAGGCCGTCTAAAAACTTAAACTCTAAAACCATAAATCCTAAATCTGAAACGCTAAACCATAAATCCCAATCCTAAAATCTAAACCCTAAACCTTAAACCCAAAACTCTAAACCATAAACCTTAAAATCTAAACCCTAAATCCTAAATCCTATACCCTAAACTCAAATCCTAAACTCTAAACCCAAAACTTCAATCCTAAACCCTAAACTCTGAATCCTAAACCTAAAACTCAAACCTCTAAACCGTAAACTCATCTGCTAGTTAATAAGATTAATGTTTACGGTTTAGAGGTTTGGGTTTAGGGTTTATGATTTAGGGTTTGGGTTTAAGATTTAAAGTTTTGGGTTTAGGATTTAGGATTTATGATTTAGGGTTTGGGTTTAAGATTTAAAGTTTTGGGTTTAGGATTTAG
>QGKV02000649.1:1480708-1507301 GCA_003260655.2 Brassica cretica | reverse complement strand
ATATATATATATATAATTTTATTAATTTCATTTAAAAAATCCCTATTTAATTCAGTAATATTAGGACTTTTAAGTAATATTTTCCTTTATTAGGTAATACATATATTTAGGTTTCTAATTTATAAATATATTTGCTGTAGATAAAAAATATTTGATTATAATGTATATAAAGAATTATTATATTGTTAGAGTAATAGTTTTCTAATTTAATTATACATTACCTGGTAATAATATACATTACATATAATCTAATTGGGTTGTTATAGTTAGTTAAAATTTTCTAGAAAATTATTACCTTAGTAGTTTTAAATTTTTTATATAAATCTGAAATTGAGTTTTAAAAAATTGTGTTTAGTATTGAAACCTTGTGATAATATAAACTAATTTTCTGTCTAACATATTAGTTATGATTGTTTGTGAAGGAAAAGATGGAATGTTGGGTGCGCTTATACAAAAATAGAAGCATAATACATAAATTGGTGGGACATGAATAGCATGAGTATGAAGTGGTTGAGATTTTATTTCTTCTCTCTATGGCTTGGGTTCGTCTTGATGGAGCTTGACATGTTACTCGCCCTTTGTAGTGCTTGACGTATTTGATTGAGCGGTCGAAGTAAAAACTTGTTGCTAGCGAGGAAGCTAGTTCCAGTTTTCCTGCAGTAGTGAGTATTTAGATTATTTGTATGAACAATGGACTAAATATAAATCAATTACCTTTGCATTGTTTTGGAATGATGCTTGTGAAGATAGCAACTTGAGTGTTTATAGTTTTCTTTCTACATATGTTCGAATGAGCCATTGTTCGGTGGACCTCTTAATTTAATTGTGTTGAGATGAAGCTATATGTAATATTTACAATTTGGGATAGTAATCTGTGAATATTTTTCTATTATTCCGATTTCAAAACAAAGGTATCAAAATTATAGCATTGGATGTAATTTCAAAGACGTTAGCATTGGATGTGATCATACATATACGCTGTTCAGTAATAATCACAAAATCAGATCCTAGTGACTTCCTTATTTTAAAGTCTGAATATATGCGTAGTAGTAAGGGAAAATAAAACTAACCATAATAGAATGAGTAAATTGCTTACAAAGATATAAAACCATAAAACGGGAAGTGTATTCAAAGAAACATAGAAAGCATGCAATGAACAAAAGTCTGAAGATAGAAATGGTAAACATAAAACAGAACTTAAACTGCAGCAAAATCAATCACGACATAAGAGGATTCTTAAAGCTCTATTAGCCACTCTTGGGACGTTTGGCTTCATCCGATTCCATACCAGCAGAGGCTTTTCTAACCCTCTCACCCACAGTACCATCAAGACCTCTGATAGGACCGGATTCCTCACGTACAGACTTCAAGACATCATCAGATGTTGATGGAACAGAGTGTTCTTCCAAGAGAGCTACATGATGCGGAGCCTCTGGTNTTTTGGAGATCTTGAGCTTTTGTGTTTCTCATGGTGGATATGATTACAGTAGATGCTGAGAGTAATGTGTTTTGTTTCCATGGTGTGTTGCAGATGTGCCATAAGCATGGAGTAATGCATAGAGACCTAAAACCTGAGAACTTCTTGTTTGCAAACAAAAAGGAAACTGCACCTTTGAAAGCGATTGATTTTGGTCTCTCTATTTTCTTTAAACCAGGTAATGTATCATCTTCGTTGCTTGGTCAAAGAATCATAAGCATTATTTAACTCACAAGTATTTTTCTTTGCAGGCGAGAAGTTTAACGAAATTGTTGGTAGTCCATACTACATGGCTCCTGAGGTACTAAAGCAGAGTTATGGACCAGAGATTGATATCTGGAGCGCAGGTGTAATCCTTTACATATTGCTATGTGGTGTTCCGCCTTTTTGGGCAGGTTTGGTTTTGTTAATTTTTACGTTTCATGTTTTGTAGAATGATACAAAAAATGTAATGACGCTTCTTGTATCTTGTTTGTTTGTAGAAACCGATCATGGAGTAGCAAAAGCAATTCTTAAATCTGTGATTGATTTCAGAAGAGACCCCTTGCCTAAAGTTTCTTCAAATGCAAAAGATCTTATCAAGAGGATGCTTCATCCTGACCCAAAGCGTCGTCTTACAGCTCAACAAGTGCTTGGTAACATCTTTTTCAAAATGTAATCGTTTCTCGTTCTCATAACAATGTTAAGGCTCAATATTTCATCTTTGGTTACAGATCATCCATGGATACAAGATGGTAAGAATGCTTCCAATGTATCATTGGGTGAAAGTGTAAGAGCAAGGCTAAAGCAATTCACAGTTATGAACAAGCTCAAGAAAAGGGCACTCAGGGTATGTACTAATAATCTATTTTCTTGAAAGAGCTTAAGGTAGTTTTATAACGCTCCATCTTTAGGTTATTGCTGAGCATCTATCGGTTGAAGAAGCATCAGGAATAATAGAAAGATTCCAAGTAATGGACACTAGCAATAGAGGAAAAATTACCATTCAAGAGCTAAGACTCGGCTTGCGAAAGCTTGGGATTGTTGTTCCTCAAGATGACATTCAAATCTTGATGGACGCGGTAAGCTATCAAGCAACTTACCTCCAATGCTGATTCCAAAGTTTTGAATATTTACACAATATCTTGTTATTATTATAGGGAGATGTTGATAAAGATGGATATATAGACGTTAATGAGTTTGTTGCCATATCGGTACACATCAGGAAGATGGGAAACGACGAGCACTTAAAGAAAGCTTTTAAGTTCTTTGATCTAGATAAGAGTGGTTATATTGAAATAGATGAATTACGAGATGCTTTGGCAGATGAGTTTGATACAACTAGTGAAGAAGTTGTTGAAGCCATTATCTATGATGTTGATACCAATAAGGTTATTAGACCCATCTGAGAGTAAATCTTTTTTGTAGAAATAATATGAAACTTGAAGGTTTATGAACGGTAACTTGTGCAGGACGGAAGGATAAGCTATGAAGAGTTTGCAACGATGATGAAAACGGGAACGGATTGGAGAAAAGCTTCTAGGCAGTACTCGAGGGATCGGTTCAAGAATCTTAGTCACAAACTGATGCAAGATGGGTCTTTGCAGTCTCATGGAGATACAAAATAGAGCTTGAAATCCCAAGCAGGGATACTTATTCTCACTCTCAGAAGATTGACTTGAATCTGGTCACGAGTACTCTGAATATAATATACAAAATTACAAATATACAAATAATGCAATTATATAGGTTTTCTTTTTAAAAACAACGTACGCCTTTTGTGGGGGTTTAATGTTTACTATGATATATAATACAATTCCATACGAACCAGCATGGTTGGATTACATATCAAAGTTAATGCAAAGACTCCCGGATAACTTTTTCATTAACTTGTTGCTTAGCCTTTGGCAAGAGGTTATATGATATAGTTAACAGTGAGACTAAGCAAGCCTCTGTTATGTTAATCATAAACTCAATGATCAATTTTAACAATCCAATGAAAATAACAACTAAATCGAAGAATAACATTTCTCACATTGTAAAAAAAAATCATAGATTGGAGTGTTATTCTTGGCGGATGATACGATGTTCTTTTTGAGCACCAATTCATCGACTAATGTTAACCTTTGAAGTAACAGCTTTTTCAAATTTATCGACTGATGTTTAACTAGCAGAGGTTAAAATTTCTTGAATACCATTTGCCACTTGGAGTGTTATGTCTTCACCAATAGCTTCAAGTCTTCTCTCTAAGTCTCTCTCAAGAGATTCTAGATCATCCTTCGTTGCTATCTCAGTTTGCAAGTTCATTACAGATTCCAACATTTTATTCTGAGATGTAATAGCTTCCAAAATCTCCTTCTGAGAATTAATAAGCTGTCACAGAAAACATTTCACATTACTCACTAANGTAGTCTAAAACTGTTACTGGTTGAAACTTAAACCCTCCCTGCGCCGGAAAACACGAAACATATATAAAACTAAGTGATCTAGGTATTCTTTTCTTTTTTTCTGATCAATGTTGTTGATATAGGTATTCATTAGTTAAAAGTTGTTGATACAACGTCACTAAATATAATGAAAAGCATAGCAGATTGATATAAGAAATTGAAAATCCACCACACTATCAGAAAAAGACGAATTTAAACCGAAGTGACATCTAGTACGTGGCAATGCTATAGTGGCATCTTCAAACCATTTAGATTCATATGTGATGCTGACATATGCAGCATTGTCTAGCGGGAACATTCAACTAATTAGACATGGCCACGTTGAAAACATCGTTTTGTAGTTGAGACGTATATTATCATGTCTCTCGTGGTGGGGTTCAAACTTGCCGACACTCGAACCATTTAGTTTCCGTCCGGATTCGGTTTCCTAATTTATAATAAATAAAACCTGGTTTACTAATTTTAGTTTGATTTCCTTCAAGCATTTCGAATTAATTCGTTTGGTTTTTCTGGTTTATTTTCCAACTTTTATTCCTAATAAAGCCTCATAGTATCATGATAAACAATGTGAACAAAGATAAGTTATAAATTTATTATTGTCTTTTTCTTACAACTCATGATAAACAAGCACGTCTTCGAAGGTTAAATGCAGTCGTTATCTATTGGACCAACGTTGTTTTCATGAAGAGGTCCTTTGTCATATTTTTTAAATTAATAACCTTCTTGAAAATTCGACATTTAAGTATGCTTCTTTGTCTTGTAGTGTTATTTTCTCCTCTAATCTAATTAAGAAAAAACGAAGCTAAAACCTTTGACATTACCGAAGAGTATCTAAGCCCAAATAGATCAAACTACTTTGATACAGATCAGACCATGATTATCTTCTTTTTTGCCTAGTTCCTAAAACCCTAGATGATGTTAACACTCTACGGTCAAGAAAGCTCGCCGGACCGCTCCAGCCGGGATGAGACGCCGGAGACTGTCGTGAGAGACATCCACGCGCTTACTCCGGCGTCTACTACGGTGCTGCCACCACCTCCTGCCTTGAGAGGATATTTTTCTCCAACTAGGTCAACGACGACTTCCATAAGCGAAGGTGCTTCTTCTGGTGAAAACTTCACAACCATAAGCAGAGAGTTCAACGCTCTAGTCATCGCCGGCTCATCCATGGGAAACAACAACGAACCAACGGCTCGTGACGTCACGCAAGGTGAGGAGTTGATGAGGAGTATCCACGAGGAGAGGGAAGAAGAGGAGATGAACCCATTGGCAATAGTACCGGAGCACTATCCGGATTCGAGTTTGGATCAGGGAAGTGGAAATGAGTCGGGTCAGGTTCAGGGTCGAGGTGGGATGACGTCGGTACAAAGGGTGAAGAGGGAAGAGGTGGAAGCTAAGATAACGGCATGGCAGACGGCAAAACTGGCTAAGATTAATAACAGGTTTAAGAGAGAAGACGCCGTTATTAACGGTCGGGTTAACGAGCAAGTCCATAAGGCCAATTCTTGGATGAAGAAAATCGAGGTGAAATTTAAATTATATTGTAATTAAAATTGTCCATCCTAGCTACGATGATTAGGAATACAAACACCATATATGGTTAATATAGAGCATTCACGACTGATATAGACTGACGATGTATTATAGTTAGCAATATAAAAGTTGTGATTGAAAAATCTTTGGAGTCAGTCCAAATGGACAGTAAACCATTTAATTTCTGTTTCTGAAATGCAAAAAAAAAATAAAAACAATGAATGAGTTGTAGATAGGTTGAGTTAGGTGAAGTGGGGACATAATTTTTATATAATTATTTTTTTTGCTAAATAAATTAATTTGGCATGAGATGGTTTGAAATTTGATAATTCAAGTGTTACCTGTTAATGTTCGTTTCTTGTATGTTTGCAATGTTTTTATATTATCTATTCATCTTATAAAAATCATACTACTACGTACGTGAAAACCTCTAGTATGTTCTAATAACTTATAGGTATTATGTAAACTATAGAAAATGTGGCCTAAAGCAAATTATAACTTGGTTTGATGCATGCAGAGGAAGCTAGAGGAGAGAAAGGCCAAGGCGTTGGAGAAAACACAGAACCAAGTGGCGAGAGCGCAGAGAAAAGCGGAGGAGAGGAGAGCAACAGCGGAAGCGAAGAGAGGAACGGAGGTTGCAAAAGTTGTAGAAGTTGCTAATCTCATGAGAGCCGTTGGTCGGTCTCCTTCCAAACGTTCTTGCTTCTCCTTCTCCTAGTTCTTTTCTTGATCAATCATAAACTTATATTTTTTTTTTTGCTAAAAACAGGATTTTACTTCCAATTATTATGTACACATAGATAAAAGATAGTACGTAGAAATACTGATTTGTGAGTATCTACCAGTTTTTAGCCACAGAATTAATCAGATAGAATAAGTACATAACTAAACAAGTATTCTATTTTATGGAAGATAGATAGGGTAACAATAGTGATAGACCCCGTCCACTAAATGTACAAAACCTAACGTATATGATATTTTGGTGACATGGTTGAAGAGAGAGATAATCTATTGGTAGGAAGTTGAATGTTCTCAATAACATTTATTCCAACTTTTATCATATGAGATTTTTCTTTTATAGAAAAATAGCACCAAAAATCACTTTGATTAGATAAGGTATTTATAACACATAGCACCAGATTGTACATGACACATGTTAATTATGGACAAGAAGAAAATTGAAACATGACATTTCCTTTCATATACCAAAAATAAAAGAAAAAAATAATGTAAATGATTGAAGTAAAAATTTGTTTTCTTCTTGGATATGAAAAACAAGAAAATGATCGTGATCCTATAATCGTTCTTTTATTTAGGGGTTATTTTCAGATTTGCTTGGACATTACGGAAGAAGAGACCTAAAAATAAATGATTACAGAAAGACATATCTAAAGGGCAAAAAAAAAACAGAAATCAAGATAACAAGAAATACAGAGAGACTTCGGGAAGGAAGGACTTTTGTTTTTCCTTGTTCTGTTTTAAAACCTTCCTTCCATATCTCTCTGTATTTGATGAGAAAGAAGAACAGTTTCATGTGTTTGGCTTTACGTTCATTTGATTACAAGTCTACGGTCCTTTGATTAGGGTTCTTGTTTCCTCCTTTCACGTTTTCAAGAACATTTTAATTGTACAATGGGGAATTGCTGTGGAACGGCTGGATCATTGATTGTAAATGAAAAGCTAAAGAAAGGTTTAAAACTTGCAAATCCTTTCTCAATCGACTACGGCCACCGCCACGACGGCGAGAAGCTTGTCGTCCTCAAGGAGCCAACGGGTCGGGAGATCAAGCTGAGATACAAACTAGGTCGGGAGCTAGGTCGAGGAGAGTTCGGTGTAACGTATCTATGCACAGACCACGAGACCGGGGACGTTTTCGCGTGCAAATCCATCTTAAAGAAGAAGCTGAGAACGGCTGTGGATATAGATGACGTTAGGAGGGAAGCTGAGATCATGAGGATTATGCCTGAGCATCCGAACATCGTCACGTTGAAAGAGACTTATGAGGATGATAAAGCTGTGCATTTGGTTATGGAGCTTTGTGAAGGCGGTGAGCTTTTCGATAGGATTGTGGCTAGAGGGCATTACACGGAGAGAGCTGCAGCTTCGGTTGTTAAGACAATCATGGAAGTTGTTCAGGTTCGTTAGGTTTTTGATGGCATTATTGGTCTATAACATTGCTTGAGAGTCACGTCTTTGTTTTTCCTATGTGTTTCCATGTGGGTTTTAGATGTGCCATAAGCATGGTGTAATGCATAGAGACCTCAAGCCTGAGAACTTCTTGTTTGCAAACAAAAAAGAAACTGCGTCTTTGAAGGCCATTGATTTTGGTCTCTCGGTTTTCTTTAAACCAGGTAATGCTTTTATCTAGGATGATTGGCCAAGAAGCAATGTTTAACCTACAAGTGTTTATCTTTGCAGGCGAGAGGTTTAATGAAATCGTTGGGAGTCCTTACTACATGGCTCCTGAGGTACTAAAGCAGAGTTATGGACCAGAGATTGACATTTGGAGCGCAGGAGTAATCCTTTACATATTGCTATGTGGTGTTCCACCTTTTTGGGCAGGTTTAGCTTTTGTCACACAACTTGTTTTGTGTCAGTGTTTTTTTGTAGAATCATACAATGTTGATAGAGACTTTACTATCTTGTTTGTTTCTAGAAACTGACCATGGAGTTGCCAAAGCGATTCTTCGGTCTGTGATTGACTTCAGAAGAGACCCCTGGCCTAAAGTCTCTGCCAATGCAAAAGATCTGATCAAGAAGATGCTTCATCCTAACCCAAAGCGTCGTCTTACAGCTCAACAAGTGCTTGGTATCATCTTGTTTTCAGAATGCAATTGTTTTTAGTATGCATATTAAATCAAAGTTAAGTAAGAGACTCCAACGATCTTTGGTTTGCAGAACATCCATGGTTACAAGATGGTAAGAATGCTCCAAATGTTTCGTTAGGTGAAACCGTAAGAGCAAGACTTAAGCAATTCACAGTTATGAACAAGCTCAAGAAAAGGGCACTCAGGGTATGTACTAATACTATCTTCTCTTGAATTTTTCTGTAACTTTTGAAAGAGCTTAAGATAGTTATGTTGTGGTTGAATTACTTTAGGTTATAGCTGAGCATTTATCGGTTGAAGAAGCATCAGGCATCAAAGAAAGATTTCAAGTAATGGACACTAGCAATAGAGGAAAGATTACCATCGATGAGCTAAGAATCGGGTTGCGTAAACTAGGGATTGTTGTTCCTCAAGATGACATTCAAATCTTGATGGACGCGGTAAGCTATTAAGCAATTACTTGACCTACAAGCTATTAAGCCATTACTTGACCAATAAGCTATTAAGCAATGAACAAGCGGCTTTATTACTATACAGGGAGACGTTGACAAAGATGGATACTTAGACGTTAATGAGTTCGTAGCCATATCTGTACACATCAGAAAGATGGGCAATGACGAGCACTTAAAGACAGCCTTTACGTTCTTTGACCAAAACAGGAGTGGTTATATCGAAATAGAGGAGTTACGAGAGGCCCTGGCAAATGAATTTGACACAGCTAGTGAAGAAGTTGTCGAAGCCATTATCCTTGATGTTGATACCAATAAGGTTAGAAACAGGTTTTGTTAGTGTAAAAAAAAAAACACCCTAAATAGACTAACGTTTGAATGTTTTTGAACGGGTGACTTGTGCAGGACGGAAGAATAAGTTATGAAGAGTTTGCGACGATGATGAAAACAGGAACGGATTGGAGAAAAGCTTCGAAGCAGTTCTCGAGGGATCGGTTTAAGAATCTTAGTATCAAACTGAAGGAAGAGGGATCCTTAAATTCTAATAATCGCGATGCAGAGTAGAGCTTGGAATCCCCAACAGAAATACTCCATTATTCTCAATCTCAAAAGATTGAACTGAATCTGATTCCGAAGGAAGAAAATATTTGTTCTTTCTTTTGGTTTTTGGTTTTTGTTTTTCACTTTCTCACAACGTGTTAGTTTTTGACGGGTATCAATTTAAGCTCTAGGCATTTTTATATTGTTGAAAGATCGATGGATCAAGAGAAACCCGTATTTATAGATAAATTAAAATTGTATGTGAGGACAAAATGTACCATGCGACAAATAAAGCGTACCATAATTATTCAATATTCAACGTCTCTTGATTAGCTTACTTTTGTTTTTGTAACTGAACGATTAGCTTACATTCATCCATATATAACAGTTACATCTAAATTATATCTTATGGAAAAGAAGATGACTGAGACCGGTAACTTTTGTGGCCATTCCAAAATTATATCCATAATTTTTGAAATCTCTTAAGCATGAACTCTAACATAAGATGTCCAAAAAAATAATAATAAGCATGTTGAATCCTATACATTACATAATTTTTTTCAAAGGATGAACAAGAAAATTTATAGCAACGACCAGGAAAGTTTCCCAGAAGTCATGCTTTCGTCCGATTTACACATGCCTTCTGAATTATGATATATCTCTATGATGTAAATACGTTTTCAATCTATATCTCTATGATGTAAATACGTCGTCTATTAGATGTCTATGTTGTATTTTTTTTTTTAACACCACTTTCATTAAATTCAAATAGCAAAGTTAGGTGAAGGCAATGAAATCCTCACCCATACAAAGGGCTTCCTTAGACAAGGAATCAGCCACCAGATTAAGGTTCCTAGGGATCCAAGAACAAGTAAATGAAACAAAGAGCGATTTGGTAATATGGAGAATGTCTGCAAGGATTCCATGGATTTCAATCAAAGGATCTTCTTGTTGTATGGCTTTGATGAGCTGGGAAGAATCCGATTCAAAGTGTATGCGATCCATGCCCTGATCTCTGCAATAAAATAGCGCTTCTCTGGCCGCTAGTCCTTCAGCCAACAGTGCTGAGGAGACATGATGAACTGGTTTCTTCTGGCACATCACCGGAGTTGATGAGGCCTTCACTGTCCAGCCTAGACCTACCTTCCTATCTTCCTTGCGCCATGCTGCGTCTGTTCGTACAACAAAAGTAGAAGCTGGATGCTGAGCTGGTGGTACTAGGGTCGCCTTCGGTGGGTTTTTTTTATCAGAACTGAGGGCTTGCTCCCATTCCTTCGCTGCTGTAATGGCAGCGGTCAGGCAGTCTGCAGGGGCCACCGAGGCGCCGTTGAAAACAAAATTATTACGTTCTTTCCACAATATCCAGAAGATCCATGGGAATAAGTGGCTGGCGACGACTCCTGTAGGGGGTTGACAAGGGGTGGTGCAGAGGGACGTCCATCGAGCTTCCAAATCTACTATTCCTCTGGGATCAAAGCCTATAGCCAGGGGGCATCTCGCCATACCTGTTGCGCATAAGGGCAACGGAAGAATAGATGAATACTAGATTCGGGTTCCCCACATCTCTTGCAGCGAGGGTCGACATCAATATGGCGCTCTACCAGCCGCACGCCCACAGGTAATGCTCGTTTAAGTATCTTCCACGCAAACATTTTGACCTTGGGAGTCACTTTTAGGTTCCACACGTTTTTATGCCACGGTCTTAGTGCTTCTTCTCTTGTAGGATTGGCTTCTTCTTCTACAGAGGCTGCGAAGTAGTATCCTGATTTTGTGGTGTAGGTTCCTGATTTAGTTCCCAGCCAGACTAGTTTATCAGGGGCATTTGAGCGGCTTGGTTTGATAGAGAGAATGTCTTCTTCAAACGGAGGCAATATCAGCCTTATTTTCTCCAAGTCCGAGTCCCCCTCCTCGGTGGTTCTTAGATCAGCGACCGTAAGCGACGCAAGAGCTTCTGGAGCCGGCCCCATGGGGCGCTTCTGCTTCGTGTGGTCGAGCCATGGGTCGTTCCATATGTTTATATTTCTACCGCTTCCAACTACCCAACCCAGGTTCTGTACTAACAAGTTTCTGCCCACAAGTACACTTCTCCATCCATGTGAGATTGCGGAACTTGCTTCACAAGTGAGAATATCGCCCTCGGGGAAATACTTCCCTTTCAAGATTCGACTTAGCAGGGTGTTAGGGTTCTCAAAAATCCTCCAGCTAAGCTTAGCTAAAGCCGAGGCCCCCAAAAGCCGCCTCATTGTAGCGTTGGAAGTCTCTGAAGCCGAGGCCCCCAAAAGCCTTTGGTTTAGTCAGGTCCGTCCAAGCTATCCATGCCATCTTTCTTTTACCCACGTTATCATCCCACCAGAAGCGGGTGATTTCAGATTGGATCTGTTTCAATAGGGACACGGGGAGCTGAAAGCATGTCATGGCATGTGAGGGCACAAGTGATAGAACGCTTTGGATCAGCACAACCTTCCCCGCTTTTGCCAGGTACCGCGTAGTCCATGAGCTCGTCTTATGCTTGAGCTTATCGATGAATGACGCAAATATATCTCGTTTTTCCCACCAAACTGCTCCAGAAGTCCTAAATACTTCCCGACACCGCCTTCTTTTTGGATGTTAAGAATTGCTTTGACTATATGTAATTAAACGCCAAATTTCATTCTTTCAATAATTTTTTTGATATCCGGGGATCCGGCGACCGAGGTCAACCGACTAATCCCACGACGTCCGCAGCAGTCACGTAATTTCCACCCCAGGAATTAGCAGGGAGGGTCCGGGTGGCCACAGGAGGTTTCGAAGCCGGGTCCGTATTGACGGGGAAACTGTCTCAAGACCACTAGCCCACCACCCCGTGGTTGCGTAACGTTTTGTTATGTATGGTTTTTTGCTATATAGTCACGAGGATATGGCCTTGGCTTTTATATTAATGAAAAACACCTTACAGAAATTGTTCTACAAGACTACAGTTATAACTTGGCTAAAAGGAACCAAACACTTGTTTTTTTTTTTGTGAAGAGAGTATGAGTATTCAAAGGCTATCATGAAACTGTTTCCTTATATATCCTATGCGGAGATGGTCTATCAAGCTCGAGTTCCATCATTATCTTAGCTTCATTTTGGGATCTTAGTTAACATATGTTTCACATAGATTTGATGGAATCCATTTGCTTCCAATGATTTGTGTAGAGCGAGCTACAAGCGATGTTTCTTGTGGAAAATACGAGAAGCACATGCACAAAGTATACAAAAGAATGATATGTACATATATATATATGTATACTTGTGGATATATACACATATAAATATGAATTGATTAAAAATATACATATAAGCAGCATGTTATGTTCAAGAGATTTATGTTTCATTGTATGCTATATATGGTGAACCATATGCACTATATATAATGTCCCCTTTGTTACGTTATTAGAGAACCAGAGTTTATTATATAATCATAATCCCGAACCGACCGTATATTAAGCCACGTTGGAATAAATCCGCACGTGAAAAATAGAGTGGCGCATTGGGTAGGCTGGCGTGACGTGGCAAAGCAAAGTGAGCCTTTCATGTGAATAATTTATTAAAATCAATCAATGATTTTATAAAAAAAACAAAAAGGAACTTCAAGATCTTTTGAGCGAAGAACAAAATGACTCTATATTTTAATCACGTGAGTGATGTTTGTTTGAATTGGAGAGACACGAAAAGCCCCTCGATCCATCATCTCCACTCCCGATTGTTTGACTTTTAGGTTCCTCCAAGCTCGGTTTGTCTTACCAGGTAGTGATGTCATTTCAAACTCAGTTTTTTCTTCATTGTAGATTTACTCTGTCTTGACATTTTTTTGTCCCTTATCCTGGTAACTAGAAAGATGATTGCTTTTAGTTTCTTAACGATTGAAATCCTACTATTATGCTTACAAGACACTAAGTAGTACTCGTTTCTTCTCTGGGTTTTTGTATCACTAATTCTACAGAGCATTGTGCTCTCTCTGTTTAAAGGTATGTGTATCTTTCAATCTTCAAAATAGTACTCCTTACTTTACAAAAGTGTAGACAACTGTAAGGGAATATAGTTATTAATTAAGCTTTACATTAGCCTGGTTACTAGTCTCGCCAATCACCAATGTATCTAGGGATGATTAAGACCCATAATGATCTATTGTTGGTGTCAAACTCTGTCTTGCTCTATGAGTTACAAACACTTCTACTGGTCCATGAGTTACATTATCAAGAGCTGTTTTTCTTGGTTTTCTTTATAAGCAGCTGCGGGCATATAAAAGTATCTGTTTATTTTGTTTGTAGATACTACAGCAAACCTACTGACATCTGGACCATACGCCCTCGTATTTGCTTACTTTGTACCCTTCTACTTGGACATTCCTGTTTCTAAGAGGTTCAATGTATTTGGCGCTCACTTCTCTGACAAATCATTCATATATCTTGTCGGTGTCCAGGTAAACAATACCATAAAATGTTTATTTATACAATTCTTCTTATACAGTAGAACCTTTTTCTTAGATGCAAAAGTTACTCGGCTTCTCTTTTTTGTAGCTTTTACTATCTTCTTGGAAAATATCCATGTTACCTGGTATCTGTGGCATAATTGCTGGTTCCTTGTATCGGTTGAACATCTTTTGGTAAGGTTATATGCCTTTCTTACCTTTTGCTAACATTATCCAGCTTCTCAAATTGGGAGTGTTTGTCACTTTACTAACACTAGTTTTTGTCTAAAACACATCACAGATCCCTGGGTTCATGGCTTCGCTCTTTTCCCGAATGTCTTTGCCATCACTGAGCAGCCATTCTCAAGCACCAAGAAGGACATCACCCAGCCTAGGTCGTCAAGCAGTGGCAGGTCTTTACCTTTTTCCTTTTCTCTGCTTGAAATTGAAACCCACCCTCGTTTGCTGACATGCGATGTTTGAGTTTTTATAGAGATCTTATCAAGCACCGTTGCCGTCAAGTATAGAGCCATCTGAAGAAGCAATAGTTGTTTTTGTTAGGTGGTTGTCTCTTTCACTTACCATGACGAAAAAAAAATACATATTGTAAATGGATTTTTAATTTCATTTTCATTTCAAGTGTGGAATACGGTAAGAGTGGATGCATATTTCTAATATGTAATATGTAAAAACTTCAAATGTTTAGAAAGCAACAGAACTTAGAATGACAAAGACGGTGAACTATAGGGGGACTAAGTGTACAATGCAGGAAACTATTGTGAACTATAGACGGTGAACTAAGTGTATAGTGCACAATGCAGGAAACTAATCATTCCGAGCTTTCTTGGATGGGTTCCCTGGTGGTGACACATGTAGATCACCAACAATCTCGGTGTTGGATTCCAGCTGATCAGTGCTTGATGTAGGTTGCACATCGTCTGGAGGTCCAAACATCTCATCATTAGCTTCACTGGTCCCTTGAGCAAGAGTCTCTAACTTGGTACTTGCAAGAAGCACGATTGGCTCCATGCATGTCATATCGTAAGGGTTGTTGCCACCACCTTTTGACAAATAATAAAACTTGTTAGTAGTTAGTTGTATAAAGAGACTAAGGATGCAAAATTTGGGATGTCGTACATGGGGTGCAAAGNGAAGTGACATGGATTACTTATACGACGAGGTAAGCATATCATTAGATGGTTTGCGGTCCATCTTTGAGAGCCGTCGATTGTAAGTGTCTATCGTTTTGAAGTTGTACGACACTAAGATGTAAAGAATTACTAATCACGATTACCTTACTAGCAGAGTTCTTTTGCACAGCTATTGTCAATGGAATTAACACTGGAAATTGATGGTGCTATATTTCATGTTCCAAATGCTAACGCAAGCTCCAATGTTGATTCTCAGCTTTAACATGCCAAAATCACAATGCAGTGGGTGTTGTAAGGTAATTCAGTAGGCACAAATGTTCAGTTGAAAAAAATTCTAAACTGTATTTATGCATCAAACTTATCATCCGTAACATAATAATATGCTTTTTCTGTGCTAGGAACCGTTTGTAAATAAATGTCTCGGATGTATATGACTGCTTAGTTTGTTGCTTTTGACAGTGAAATCACTAAGCTTGCAATGTGTCAGGACAGCAAAAGCATCTCAGCTGATGGTTAGCTTTACAATTTCGTTGGTTTCTTTTTCCTATTATGTTGGATGAATTATTTTAGCTAACAAATATCGCAACAGAGCGCTGGCAATAACTCTAATAGATTTATATATACATTTAGAATTGGAAGTTTGGTGAGAACAGGAACAAGTACTTCTGTCATGCTATTGGACAGTTATACGCCATTTCAAGAGAATTGATTTCTTATATTTCTCATAATCAGTAAGATTTTAACTGTTTTGTCTACTTTGCATTCATACCTCATTCTCCATATAACTTATCGGTGCTATTATATAATGATCAAGTCATTTTCTGCACAAATAGGCAAGTGGAGATGCTACGTTGGGTGCTTTTTATTGGGCTTGGCTATACAAAGTCTATTGTGACTCTAAAACTTTTACCTCATTTAACATTGATTCTGGTTTTTGGGAGAATTGCAGATTGTGAATGAAAAGCACAAGCAGGGAACATATGTGTAGCTGCGTTCGGCTCGACATGTAGCGGTATCTTCAGATCCGCTCATCCCATTGTGGAGGTTAACATGCAATGTGTTGACCTGGAAATCATTATTTGGAAGCTACATTTCGAGGCATTTCCTCAACATATAAATAGACCATTGACAGAGTTTGATATTTATAATACTCAGTGATCATGGAGTCTGCAGAAAATAGTCATTTTGCATGTTCTATATGGAACCAAGAGATATATCCTTTATATGATGATTGTATTATGATAGCGATGACTAGAGAAAGAGAAATGAGTAT
Organism: Brassica cretica; assembly: GCA_003260655.2. Classification (NCBI taxonomy): domain Eukaryota; kingdom Viridiplantae; phylum Streptophyta; class Magnoliopsida; order Brassicales; family Brassicaceae; genus Brassica; species Brassica cretica. Next base: position 1,491,192 of record QGKV02000649.1, on the reverse strand, counting down.
GAATCTCTTATATGGCTAGCTTTTGTAAACACATTTGGGTTTATTAACAGTTGTGACAAGCAATTATGTTTATAGTAAAGGAAACCCGTTGCATCGTCAATAACAAATGCGCTTGTTTTTTGGTTGTTTGGGATTGAAATAGCTTATGGGTTTTCTAAATCAATATAATTGATTTGACTAAAGCTATCTTGGATGACAAAAATAAGGATTGCAAGTTTAATAACTTCTAATTTAGACTTTAATTTCAACTAAATTATAATCAGTCTTTTATCCATATCATCTTAGTTATAAACGTAAGGATTTATTAGAATAAATAAACAGTTTCAACAATATTTAATATGTGATCTAATAAACAAAAGAACACGTAGGATTTTTAGGATTTAAATAGATTGGAGACAATAGTTAATGAATATGAAAAGAATACGAAGCAGAATGATTCTAGCAAATTAGTGGCAACACAGAGCTAAGCGAGATAAAAATATCAATCAATAAAGAATGAAAGAAGAATGAGCAGGGTTAAGTTATTACANGTTGCCTGATTGTTCAAGAAGAGTTTATGTGCTGTGAAACATATTTGTTTCTTTTCATCAGTTGCTTTGTTTAATCTTTTTTCCTGCAAATAATGATGGCTTTGACAGTTCATTCACGGGAGCCAAGAAGTAAAAGAAGAAGAAGCCAGTGAGTGTTTGACATTTTCTGTCTTCCTGAGTTTTTTTTTCCATTCATTAAACTTGGATTTTGAAGATTATGTGCCTCACATTCTTTTTATTTTGATGGTTGTTAGGTTGAATGAAGATCATTGAATAAAGAAAATATCGATGCTCCAGAAGATTTGGAGGGTACTTTATATTTCTTTCTCTGATAATTCTAGCGACATAAATTTGAACCTTACAGAGGGTATATTGCAGAGCATCCTAATGATGAGGAAGAGGTGGAGGGAATTGATCTGCACCAGCAACGTTACCCGTGGGAGGGAAGTGACATGGATTACTTATACGACGAGGTAAGCATATCATTAGATGGTTTGCGGTCCATCTTTGAGAGTCGTCGATTGTAAGTGTCTACCGTTTTGAAGTTGCACGACACTAAGATGTAAAGAATTACTAATCACGATTACCTTACTAGCAGAGTTTTTTTGCACAGCTATTGTCAATGGAATTAACACTGGAAATTGATGGTGCTATATTTTATGTTCCAAATGCTAATGCAAGCTCCAATGTTGATTCTCAGCTTTAACATGTCAAAATCACAATGCAGTGGGTGTTGTAAGGTAATTCAGTAGGCACAAATTTTCACTTGAAAAAAATTCTAAACTGGATTTATGCATCAAACTTATCATCTGTAACATAATAATATGTTTTTTCTGTGCTAGGAACCGTTTGTAAATAAATGTCTCGGATGTATATGACTGTTGAGTTTGTTGCTTTTGACAGTGAAATCACTAAGTTTGCAATGTGTCAGGACATCAAAAGCATCTTAACTGATGGTTAGTTTTACAATTTCGTTGGTTTCTTTTTTCTATTATGTTGGATGGATTATTTTAGCTAACAAATATCGCAACAGAGCGCTGGTAATAACTCTAATAGATTTATATATACATTTAGAATTAGAAGTTTGGTGAGAACATGAACAAGTACTTCTGTCACGCTATTGGACAGTTATACGCCATTTCAAAAGAATTAATTTTTTATATTTCCCATAATCAGTAAGATTTTAACTGTTTTGTCTACTTTGCATTCATACCTCATTCTCCATCTAACTTCTCGGTACTACTATATAATGATCAAGTCATTTTCTGCACAAATAGGCAAGTGGGGATGTTACGTTGGGTGCTTGGTTTATTGGGTTTGGCTATACAAAGTATGTTGTGACTCTAACACTTTTACCTCATTTAACATTGATTCTGGTTCTTGGGAGAATTGCAGATTGTGAATGAAAGGCACAAGCAGGGAACATATGTGTAGTTGCGTTTGACTCGACATGTAGCGGTATCTGCAGATCTGCTGATCCCATTGTGGAGGTTAACATGCAATGTGTTGACCTAGAAATCATTATTTGGAAGCTACATTTCGAGGCCTTTCCTCAACATATAAATAGACCATAGACAGAGTTTGATATTTATAATACTCAGTGATCATGGAGTCTGCAGAAAACAGTCATTTTGCATGTTCTATATGGAACCAAGAGATATATCCTTTGTATGATGATCGTATTATGATAGCTACTAACATAGGAGATGACTAGAGGAAGATAAATGAGTATGAATCTCTTATATGGGTAGCTTTTGTAAACACATTTGAGTTTATTAACAGTTGTGACAAACAATTATGTTTATAGTAAAGGAAACCCGTCGCAGCGTCAATAACAAATGCGCCTGTTTTTTGGTTGTTTGCGATTGAAATAGCTTATGGGTTTTCTAAATCAATATAATTGATTTGACTAAAGCCATCTTGGATGACAAAAAGAAGGATTGCAAGTTTAATAACTTCTACCTTAGACTTTAATTTCAATTAAATTATAATCAGTCTTTTATCCATATCATCTTAGTTATAAACGTAAGGATTTATTAGAATAAATAAACAGTTTCAACAATATTTAATATGTGATTTAATAAACAAAAGAACACGTAGGATTTTTAGGATTTAAAAAGATCGGAGACAATAATTAATGATTATGAAAAGAATACGAAACAGATGATGAAAAATGATTCCAGCAAATTAGTGGCAACACAGAGTTAAGCGAGATAAAAATATCAATCAATAAAGAGTAAAAGAAGAATGAGCATGGTTAAGTTATTACACAAGCCAAAACTAAGACAAATCAAACGACAGAACGTGAAAACAAATGTAAACAAGACAAGAGGAGAGAGTGAAGATAAAATACATTGAAAAACTGAATGATAGATTAGTAAGCAAAGGGTAAAAAAAAATTAAAATGCAAAAACTCCGCGCCTTGGCGCGCATAACGATCCCTAGTAGTTAGTAGTTGTGTACTTGGTCAAAGTCACAATATTACTTTGCAAACTAACGTATGATCTGGAAATCAATTACATTATTACAATTGATGTGTACGTTAGTTGACTCCTTAAATTGCATAACGTGTACTTTCTCTTGATTATAAAAGGAGAGCACTTGTGTAGAAGGCAAGACACATAGACGTCGAATCAATCCCTCGTATTTTTTTCTCTTTTCTCTTTTTTTTTTTTTTAATTCAATGTACACAAAATTAATTTCGCCAGGCTTCTGATAGAGTGACGCAAATCAAAATATTTTTGCAGTTGTATCCAGGAACTCCTTACGTTATCGAACCGTCGCACGAGACGTATTTTGAGTTAAAAAAAAAATAATATCTCAACCCTGCAATTGTATCATCATTTTTTCTTAATCTTTAATATAAGCTTATCAATTTTATTTTTTACAACATTCAATTCTCCATAGTTTATATAATACGGTTCTATCAAATATAATCCATTCGTGTACCCTTACTGTACATGTTTAAATTATATAAAAACAGGTCTAAACGGATATTTATTTGGACATGATCAAGAATGGGACAAAAATTTCAGACATACATGGTCGGAATGGGAAACCCAACGAAATGGACAGGGCTGGTTACAAGGAAGGAAACGACTCCACACGGACCACACCTATTCTGAATTTTTGTTTTAAAAGAACTTGTGTAATGAAGTTTAGTAGGTAATGAAAGCGATCTCACGAACGCTAGTTAGAGTTAGAAGAAAACTCCAAATTGATAACACTAACAATCATAAGGATTCTGAAAATTTATAACAAATGACGTACATTCAAAACAATGGGAACCACTAGTTATTGCAATCATGGAAACAACCCTTCACCGACATTCACAACCCCTTCGAAACAAAACATTGAATATTCAACATATCTCACAACCATCCATTACAAATGNCAATAACTCTAATAGATTTATATATACATTTAGAATTGGAAGTTTGGTGAGAACAGGAACAAGTACTTCTGTCACGCTATTGGACAGTTATACGCCATTTCAAGAGAATTGATTTCTTATATTTCCCATAATCAGTAAGATTTTAACTGTTTTGTGTACTTTGCATTCATACCTCATTCTCCATCTAACTTCTCAGTGCTACTATATAATGATCAAGTCATTTTCTGCACAAATAGGCAAGTGGGGATGTTACGTTGGGTGCTTTTTATTAGGCTTGGCTATACAAAGCCTGTTGTGACTCTAAAACTTTTACCTCATTTAACATTGATTCTGGTTCTTGGGAGAATTGCAGATTGTGAATGAAAAGCACAAGCAGGGAACATATGTGTAGCTGCGTTCGACTCGACATGTAGCGGTATCTGCATATCCGCTAATCTCATTGTAGAGGTTAACATGCAATGTGTTGATCTGTAAATCATTATTTGGAAGCTACATTTCGAGGCCTTTCCTCAACATATAAATAGACCATTGACAGAGTTTGATATTTATAATACTCAGTGATCATGGAGTCTGCAGAAAACAGTCCTTTTGTATGTTCTATATGGAACTAAGAGATATATCTTTTGTATGATGATTGTATTATGATAGCTACTAACATAGGAGATAACTAGAGAAAGAGAAATGAATATGAATCTCTTATATGGGTAGCTTTTGTAAACATATTTTGGTTTATTAACAGTTGTGACAAGCAATTATGTTTATAGTAAAGGAAACCCGTTGCATCGTCAATAACAAATGCGCCTGTTTTTTGGTTGTTTGGGATTGAAATAGCTTATGAGTTTTCTAAATATAATTGATTTGACTAAAGCTATCTTGGATGATAAAAAGAAGGATTGCAAGTTTAATAGCTTCTACTTTAGACTTTAATTTCAACTAAATTATAATCAGTCTTTTATCCATATCATTTTAGTTATAAACGTAAGGATTTATTAGAATAAATAAACAGTTTCAACAATATTTAATATGTGATCTAATAAACAAAAGAACACGTATGATTTTTTAGGATTTAAAGAGATGAGAGACAATAGTTAATGAATATGAAAAGAATACGAAGCAGAATGATTCGAACAAATTAGTGGCAACACAGAGCTAAGCGAGATAAAAATGTCAATCAATAAAGAATGAAAGAAGAATGAGCAGGGTTAAGTTATTACACAAGCCAAAATTAAGACAAATCAAACGACATAACGTGAAAACAAATGTAAACAAGACAAGAGTAGAGGGTGAAGATAAAATACATTGAAAAACTGAATGCTAGATTAGTAAGCAAGAGGCAAAAAAAAATTAAAATGCAAAAATTCTACGCCTTGGCGCAGGTAACGATCCTTGGTGAAAATAAAAGAAGAGAAGAACAATGAAGATGCTCTGTAGCGTAAGTCCACATTAACTTTCTTAAATTTCACAACGTTATATAATATAAAATGTATTGGTTGGCTTTGTGAGTATGCTTAAAGTTAGATGAGAAAAAAATAAACATACACAAACTTGGGTGTTTTGTTTAGACAATGTAAACAAGTTGAAGTATACACTTGCCCTATTTTTTCTCAATTATCATTGTTACCTCCTAAACATCATCTAAAATTGATTTTTATAAATTTGTTTATGTGTCATTATTAAATTTATTTTTATTTAAAATACATGAATTACTACAAAATTATCTGAATTAAATCATGCTGAACTAAATATTTTTTAACGGCTATTGGTTTAGATATTTAGTGAACATATAAAATTTGATATTAATGTTTTTCTGAATCATTGAATTTGCAACGAAAATGCGGTTTTCTAGAATTTAGACATATGATAGTTTCTGCAGCGAAGACTGATTGATTTACTGTAGTGACTCAAGTTCTAAGACTGTTCGTAACAATACCTTTAATGTTCTATTGATTGCAATTCTGAATTACATGTTTAATTTTTCTAGATCTAGCACTTTTTAATTATTTCACAATAATTTTTTCTGGATCTAGCACTTTTTTAATTATTTTTTTGTAAAAGGGCATTCAAATTTAAAAACATAGGAACATACAAATGTATGGTTAAAAAAACCATAAGTTTGAGAAAGTATGATGAGACAAGCCTCATATTTAGCTAAGAAATATCTTAGAAAATAGAAACTTATGAAAATAAGCTTAGTGATACAAGAGTGAGATGAAAGACCTAGGTAGTTGGAAGATGGTTCCCACGGCCTCGACGACCACGTTTACCCTTTCCTCGTANCTAGAGATTGCGACTGGTTAAAAGCTGATGTGGAGACTGGGAGTTGCGGTAACGTACCGGTTACATGGTTATACAGATCCATTGAAACCTGGTTGGAATGTTGTTGAAGATGATTCATCTGTTCTTGACCAGCCATGTATGTTAGTATAATGCATATTCCTCTGTCTCTGAGATTCAACAGCACCTCGAAGCCTATGTTGCAGTTTGGTTTCACTATGCTCCAAGGACTGGATCAGTTCCGTGAGTTGCTCCACAGAGCAGTTATCAAACCTCGGATCCCAATCCGGATACTTGCAACTGGATCCAACTTTCACTTTCTTCATCTTCTTCTTGGAATCCTCTTTATTAATCTTCTTGAGAAACTTGTCAAGATCGTCTTGTCCTTTGCGCCGCTTCATATCGGTTAACTGACTGTTGTTAAAACACTTTTTCAATATGATGGTCGGAGGTGAGGACGGTGTTGCATGGGCGGTGATCACGTTTGACGGCTTGGACGGTGGCCGTAAATGGAAATGAGTTTTGTCAACTCTTGTAGGCACCTACCAATCCTCATAATCTCTATAAATACCAAGCCATGCCATCACCTTATATTCATCCCAAAAACAAAATCACAAAGAGAAGTGAAGAAGAAGAAGAATGTGGAGAGAGGAAAGAAAGAATTTTTTTTCTATTTTTTAAGATAATTTCTTACGGGTATTTGGGATCGGGTTGAGAGAAAATTATTTAGAGAGTTTGAGTATTTTCTCCTATTATAACGAGAAAATTATTAATCGATTTCTTCGTTATAATTGAGAGGTTGTAACTCCTATTATTTTTTTTGTAATAAATTCTTCTACCTTGTCTGTGGTTTTTACCCTTTGGGATTTTCCACGTTAAATCCGGTGTTCCATTTATTACACTATTTCTCAAATTATTAGCTGCGACCCTGCTCTATCTGGTCCAGTTTTACAACAAGTGGTATCAGAGCGTAGGTTCTGGAAGACGCAATGGGGGTAAAATTCGAGATCGAAAAATTCAACGGCAGTAACTTTGCGCTGTGGAAGTTGAAGATGAAGGCTATCTTGAGAAAAGATGGTTGTTTAGCGGCCATTAGTGCAAGATCGTCTACATACACGGATGATGATAAATGGAACGAGATGGATAGGAATGCTTTGGCAAATCTTCATCTTGCCCTTGCAGATGGAGTGTTGTCAAGCATAGAGGAGAAGAAGACTGCAAAGGAGATATGAGATCACCTTGAAAAATTATACGAGGCCAAATCGCTGCACAACAAAATTTTTCTTAAGAGGAAGCTTTATACTCTTCGGATGGCATAATCTACTTCAGTGACGGAGCACATCAACACCTTAAATACTTTATTTTCTCAACTCACTTCGTTGAGTTATAAAGTAGAATCGCAGGAACGTGCTGAGCTTCTACTTCAAAGTCTACCAGATTCATATGATCAACTCATCATCAACTTAACAAATAATGTCTCCACCGACAGTCTAGTCTTTGATGATGTTGCAGCTGCGGTTCTTGAAGAAGAAAGTCAGCGCAAAAGTAAAGAAGACAGACGAGAAAATTCTCAAATAGAGGCATTGACGGTGATGAGAGGGAGATCAATGGAACATGGCTCAAGTGGGAGTCACAAACATGGTAGATCAAAGTCAAGAAGTAAGAAGACTTTTAAATGCTACCACTGTGGCAAGAAGGGTCACTTGAAGAAGGATTGTTGGGAATTAAAGAATTCCAACCCTCAAGGAAATGTCGCAAACACTTCAGATAATGGAATCGCGCTATGTTGTGAAGCAGCAATTTCAAGCGAAAATAGAAGAAGGTTCGCTGATATATGGTTGTTCGACTCAGGAGCTACATATCACATGACCTCTAGAAGAGAATGGTTCCATCATTATGAACCCATCTCAGGAGGATCTGTGTACAGTTGCAATGATCATGAACTTAAGATTGTTGGCACTGGATCCATTCAACTGAAGATGTATGATGGTACAGTTTGTACTATTCATGAGGTGCGACACGTGGAAGGCCTGAAAAAGAATTTACTATCTGTGGGGCAACTTGATGATCTTGGTTGCAAAGTTGAAGTTNTATCTCTTGCTTTGTAGAACTCCAGGTAATAGGACTCTCTCCATAATAGAATATGTGACCACTAGTACTTTTCCCATCATCGATGTCAACGTTGTGGGAACTATCGCTGTAACCTATCAGTTTTACGTTTCTTCCACGCAAATAATGGAGACCAAGGGAGCAAGTACCTCGTAGGTATCTGAGAATCTGCTTAAGAGCCGCGCCATGAGATGCTCTAGGGTCCTGCATGTATCGAGAGAGCACACCAACACTGAATGACAGGTCCGGACGCGTATGCAATAGATATCGTAAGCATCCAATGGTCCGTCGATATTCCTTTTCATCAACCTTCTCCTCAGTAATCGACTTTGAGAACATTGCATTTAGTTCCAATGGTACATGAGTCAGGTTGCATAGGCTCATTCCCGTTTCTTCGAGTATTTTGCGAGCGTATTGATCTTGTTTGAGTATGATCCCTCCTTCGTATTGAACTACTTTTATGCCCAAGTAATATGTTAACTTGCCAAGGTCGCTCATCTCGAGTTTAGATGCCATCTCCTGCTTGAACTCAATGATATCTTTGTCAGAGGAGCCCGTGACCAACAAATCATCTACGTAAACAACCACGACTAGCACCCTCTTGTTTTCTTCTTTACGATACAGAGACGGCTCCTTAGAGCACCGGTGAAAGCATAGCTCGCGTAAGATCTTGTTGAGCTTTATGTTCCATGCTCTTGGCGCTTGTCGCAATCCATAAAGAGCTTTCTTAAGCTTATAGACCCTTCGCTCTTCACCTGCAACAACGAAACCTTCTGGTTGATGAACGTAAACTTCCTCCTTCAGTTCTCCATTCAAGAACGCAGTCTTGACGTCGAGATGGTGTATCTCCCATCCGTTTGATGCTGCTAGCGCGATGATCAGCCTGATCATTTCAATACGGGCCACAGGAGCGAAAACTTCATCATAATCTACGCCATGTCGTTGGACATATCCTTTGGCCACCAACCGAGCTTTGTACTTACTAATAGTTCCATCTGCGTTGCGTTTGATTTTGAATACCCACTTAAGTCCTATGGGTTTAACACCTGCAGGCAACACAACAAGATCCCAAGTGTTATTCTTTTCTATAGAATAAATCTCATCCTTGCACGCATCGATCCATACTTTCATCTCCTTTGCTTCAGTGAAACTCCACGGTTCATCATTAATAATCATCAAGAGCTTCTCACTTTCTACTTCTGCAATCAGAATATAGTCATCAAGGTAAGATGGTTTGTTACTGGTTCTCGTTGATCGTCTTGGTTGTGGCTGATGATCTTCTTCTCCTTCTCCTTTGTCAACACCTTCATACTCATCATCGTGATTTGTCACATTATTCTCTCCGTCACCATTGTCAGCATCATCATCGAGACCTTCAGGTTCGTGTTCTCCATTACTAAGACGTCTCAAGTTGATCTCATAATCTTCATCGACGAACCCATCAAAACTTTTGTTGTCGTTCCACTTCCATTCTTTATTTTCTTCAAATATGACATCACGACTTACCACAATCCTCTTGTTCAGAGGGTCAAATAGTCAGTAGGCTTTTGATCCTGGTTCGGTTCAAAGATGAACCAGAACCCTAGACCTATCATCGAATTTCTTTCTTCCGGGTGTTTCTGTTCTTGCATAACACACACAACCGAACACCTTTAGATGGGACAGGTTTGGTTTTTGACCCTTTAAAGCCTTATAAGATGTTCTTCCTTCTAGTGATCTCGTTGCCATTCTATTGACTAGGTAGGTCGCATGTCTAACGGCTTCACCCCAGAGATGATTTGGCATGTTCATATGCTTTAAGATGCTCCTAGTCATCTCTAAGAGGGTTCGGTTTCGTCGCTCCACCACCCCGTTTTGCTGAGGTGAGTATGGGGCTGTTAGGTGTCTATTCACGCCATGCTTCTCACAATAGGATGAAACTCATTAGAAGTAAACTCACCACCTCGATCAGTTCGGAGATTCCTTAGTTCCTCCCGTGTTTCTTATTCGACAAGTCTTTTGAAGTTTTTAAATTTTCCGAAGGCTTCGCTCTTTTCCTTTATCAGAACGGTCCACATGTTGCGTGAGTGGTCATCAATAAGAACAAATACATACTGGTTGTGTGATGGTGTCGAAGGCGAGATAGGTCCACAAAGGTCAGCGTGCACTAACTCAAGGAGCTTTGTTGCTCGGAAGTG
>QGKV02000649.1:1443763-1473738 GCA_003260655.2 Brassica cretica | reverse complement strand
TATATTTGTCTCTATAATAGCATTTAGAGATAAAATCACTTCAATTCTACTTTATTTTTTCTTCTAAAATAGAGATTGCTATTTTCACTTCTAAATATAGAAGAAAAAGTAGCATTCCTCTATAATAGAGACATACTTTTTTATTTACAAAATGATATTTTAACTTTTTACTTTAACAATTATAACCAAAATAAATATTTTTAGTGAAAATTTACTGTTTATATAAATATATAATCATACTTTTTATTTACATAATAGTTTCTATAAAAATATTCAGTATAAAAAATATCATAATTTTATGAATGTTACATTAAATTGGGTTAGTTTTCAACTTTCACAAATAAAATGTACTATTTGTAAAATTAGAAAATAATATATCAAGAATATTCTTTTTTTATAGGAAAAAATAGAGGAACACATTGAAGAGAAACTCATCTCTATTATAGAGTTTTCCTATTTTAGAAGAAAAAATAAAAAAAATACATTGGAGATGGTCTTACAACATAGATCGTATTCCATATCTAACATCACTCCAAAAACAAGTGAATCTCAAGATCATGAATATGGGGTTTTAAGAAAGACTACATTTACCATCTTTAATCATGTTATTGGTAAGAAAAAATGAAGTAAGATAAATACATTACACGTAATGCCTAAAACTATAGTTTATCAACAAATATTCATTTATTTATGCTGCAAAGAATTATATATTGTTTTAAAACTTCAAAGAAATAATATAGTTGGGAGTTAACCAATATGAGCAAATAAAGCTTGAGAATAATAGAAAGAAGAGTGAGGGGGCAAATTGTAGGGCCAAACTTTGTCTGCCCCGATCACCACCACTCACCCGCCCGTCCCATCATTCTCTAGCAAGTTTTGTTTTCTCAAATCCATGTACCAATTCCAAACCGTATTCAGTTATAAACCACAAACAATCCTGGATTTGGTTTTCATGTGAAATTTCACTAATTCACTAATCATAAAACTGAAAACTTTTATTGAATTTCTTCTTCTCGGTTTGGTAGACTTCTGATTATATAAGCTTCCAGATGAAAACGGTAATTAGCAAGATAAATGGATTATATCACTAAGTTACATGTATTCATGTTTTGGTTTGGTTTTCTACATTTCAATTCGGCTTGGGTTTTTGATCTTTCGTTTTGGTGTAAATCAGATTAAATCTCATAATTTCACTAGATGCATACATATATCATCAGTTAGATAATTTTTAAAAATTCATAACGATCTAATTTTCCATAGATAATCATAATTTATCAGACAAATCATAAGAAGAGGAGCATGAAAAAAGAGAAGACATAATGATGGAAGCACCTAGTTGCTTTAAACTCGTGAAGAAGAAGAGATAAGATATTCTTAAAAAGTCAAATTAGTTGTTTAAAATTTCCATAATTAATTATTAAAGAAAATGTTAATCAATGATTACAATGAGAGCTGAGTCATTAGCAGATGAATGCTTTACCTATCAAACTAACTTTCTGCATAATCATTCGTGAATTGCAATTCATGACTTTGCTTTCGAATTCTTAAAATGGAGATCAGGCCGAGATTTATGCTCCCATCATTACAGACTTGTGGGATGTTGTACCAAAAGCATTATTCCCATTTATCAATTAGTACAATATAGTTATTGTTTTTTGGGGGACATGTACAATTTTACATTCATAAGAGTTCATTTTTATAATAATGAATTCCGGAACCTTTCTTTATAACTGTTATATATTATACTATTGCGTAACTTTCTGATGTTTTCATATAATGTTAACGTGTTATAATGGTTGTGACTTGTGAGTGTTTTTTTTTTACCAGATTCTATTAGGTATCGAAGTTTATGTATAAAATATAACAAATACAAAAGCTAAAAGGAAATGTCAAAGGACATAACTCGGCTGTCCATCTTGTAGTGTACCAAATGGGGCATGTGGAAGGTCGAAGGGAAGCTATCCCCACTTTGTGTTGATTGTTTTCATCATTTTATACATTTATTTTCTATTACTTTTTCAGAAGGAAAGTGATTAAAAAGAATTTGTATAAATATATTTTTGGCATTAATATTGATTGAGACTTTAGCTCTTGCTTTATCGGACGCATATCATGACCTTTAGATCATGGTCTGTCCCTCTTATTTTAAAATTTTTTACCCTCTGAAACACAAAAATTTTGTGTTCTCAATATCACTCAGAGACACATTGTGATACAGTACACTTTCTTATGCTAGATTTACTAATATAATCATCAACTAAAGTCATCTTCACTTAGATAGAAATCCTACCCAACGAGACCAATCTAGTTAACCAAAACCAAACCGATTCCTTATCTTTTACTTTTTACAAACCCTTCGTTTACCTTATCTTTTCCCCTTTTCACGGTTCTTGTTAATCTTCTTCAAACCCGACGAACCCTAATCTCTTTCTCTGGATATGCCGATGAACCCGATGAACCCTAATCTTGTCTCTTTTATTTTCTGACTCTCTTCTCCGTTTCGCTTCTCTGTTTAACCAAATCATCGTTTCGCTTTCCGTTTCTTGACCCAGAAGTTCTTGAGCTTTGCGGTCCAAATCAAACCTCCCCCAGAAGTCTCGGCGGCTTCGTAGATTGTGTCATCATAAAGAGGCGGAATGACAAACTCTTTGTCATCGACATCGTCCAGTTTACGGTTGCTCCTCTCCCGGCCACCGGGCTCTTGACCACGAGTGTTTCGTCCACCTAAACTTATCCTACCCATCCACGCGAAGTCATCCATAGGATTCTCACCCTTCGCATTGCTCCCACCACCGCTGCTTTCCTAAGCTGGATGGACCATACGATCAAAATTGTTAGAATAGGTCCTATCACTTCCGCTCCCATCCTCCACCTTCGCAACCTCGTTGGCCTCTTTGTCGTTGAACACAACCTCAACAGCGTTGATGCCTCCCTTATCACCAGCAATTAGTGGTTCCCAGAACTCAACGTCGTAACCCCTAGACCTAACATCCATTTCATCAATCTCTTCCGGCCCACTGTAGTCACTGTCGATACAGTCGCTCCATCCACTACAATCACCTCCACCAGTTCGGTTACTTTCGGACCTCAACCGCTCTTCAAATTTCTCAACCTCCTCAACAAGCTGAAAATCATCAAGGTTAATAAAGTTGGTCTTAGAACCAACACTTGAGAGGTCGACAACCTTTCTTTTTGCGCCAGTCTCGCGCTGCTTCGTACTGAATCTCGGTGTTTCAAAGCCATCACAGTCAGCAGCCGCCGTAGCATACCACACATTATCGAAAGTTGCGAACAGATTCAAAGTTCCACTGACTTTCATGTGGGAAAAGAAGTACCTAAGCGCATCATCGCTTGTGAGGAGGACTGGGGGGTTTTAATTCCTGTTGCAAGGTCCTTGCTGTCCGGTGGCCAGTAGCTAAGCGCTACATTGAAAGAAGTTTCCGCCTTATTGAACTCAACAAACACCCTACCCTCTAGGTCCTGTATGGTCATTGCTTCATGGATAGGTATCATTCTCACCATGTTTGTCTTGTCCACAACAAACTCCCATTTCCCGTCGGACCCACATACCCATGCTCCATACATCACCATACACATCTCGTCCATCTACATAAACACGTAAATGGTTTCCAATTAAATCGAGACAAAATAATAAAATCTCAAAAAATCAAACCCTAACCACAGCTACGCAACTACACGATAACGAGATGGATCCACTATAACAACCAACTAACCATGACTTCTGCAGCGGAGGTTTGTCNGTTCAATCTCGTATATCTCTCCTCGCCTTATCTCTCACCTTCAAAGTCGAACAAAACCCATAGCAGGGAGACGTTTAAGGAAGCGCATTTATTACGGAATCTCTTTATTACGAGGCAAACCAATAAAGCTTTTCTGAGCCATTAGATCTTCTTTTAAAAAATGATCTGACGGCCAGGAAAGAGACCCTAAAACCCATACAACTACTTTTACTTTTTTTAGTTTCTTTCATTTATTCCAACTATAAGGGATATCTGGTTTGGTTCCTTAAAGGGAACATTCTTTTCCCATTCACGCTGGTTAACAAGCTGAGGGCTTTTTTGTCCACCACAAAGACACCTATCCCAACAATGTGTGTCATATCCACTATGTGTCTTTGAGCGTAAACAAAAGACACAAAAAAATGTCTCTGAGTATAAACGTCTCCTTATTTTAAGCATTCGTCGACATTTCTTTTGTTTTACTATATCACTTTCAACATTAAATTTCATGATAATGAAAAAAGGAACAACAAATTATATTTTAAAATTCTAAACCTAAGGGTCCTGGATATACGATTCACCGTTTGTCAAAAACGTTTTAAGAAATCAACTCCGAACCGAAACGGAACAAAGTTCGTGGTTTGGGCCTAATTGGATTGAGCTATAAATCCCATGGGTAGAACTATTTGCAATTCAAAATAGGAGAGAACTGACCTCTAAACCACGATGAATCGATGAATGAATGAGTCGTGCTGGTTTCAGAAGGGAGAGGTTTTGAAGCTGGTCGATCAACGGATCTTTTGTTGTTTGCGGCCCAAGTAACAGGGTGAGCCCATCCAAGTTGTATATAACACATGAAATTTATACTTACACAACAACAAGGTGAGTATGGCGATCCACGTTCTCGCAATTTCTCCGAATGTATCATATTCAACGTGAATCTCTTGTTGGTTGACAGTTGACGACTATATGGCGCATTGAGCCTAGTGGAAATGCGTTTATAGCGTTCTATCAACCTACTTCACTCTATAAATACGGTTAGTAACATTTTCTGACCAGGTTTGATTCATTGGTCGCTAATTGTAGTACATTGTTATTTTATTAGAAGATGTTGATTTTTCATAGTATTTTTTTGGCGTAAGTTTTTCATAGTATTGTTAAGGAATTTGTGACAAAACGTTTCTTAAATTTGTAATTATATTTAAAAAGCAAGAACGGTTGGTAAATTTCAAATTTGATAGTTTGTGGTGCGGAAGGGGATGGCTCCTTTACTGATTCATTTTTGATAGAATCTTATTTCATATGATCGAGGGCAAATAAATTTCTAGTTAATCAAAACTTCTAATTCTATGAGTTACACAGTGACAGTGTGACAGCGTTTTTCAATCTTTTTCGTTGCGTGTGTGTGTGACAACTTTGGGCTGTCTTCCCATGTTCATGTCTAAAGCGATTCCATCTTATAACAATTATGGTTTTGGAAGTCAAATATTAAGTGTGTGGATCCCATCATGTGAGCTCCAAAAAAGTCAACGAGCTTTATTATATAAAAGTAAAGTCAACTATGGAGAGATGAACAAGATTCTCTTCCCGTCGCCGGTTTCATCTCAAACTCCGGCTGGTTTCATATGCAGGGCTAACTCAACACATATGTGGAGTCACAACGAGTTATAGGACAACAAGTACTGTGTAATATTTGGAATATACATTGTACTTAAAAGGACAGAGGAGCACATATACATGTCATAAATCATAATGTGTATGTGTGTATGCATATGTTGTCGCGACTCGATAATGTATAATATATAACTAAATGAAAGAATCTAGGCACTTTGGAATCATATTCGGTTTTCCAGTCTTTGACTTGGAGAGCAAATCACGCCGACGAACCGACACAAGCCATACTTGGAGGCTCCCACCGTATACATATTAATTTGCTATACACATGAAATTAATGACATAGCTAGTTGCTAACATTTAATTATCCCAAAAGAACAGAAAAGTTGTCTATAATTTGCTTGAGATTCAAATTTCACATTACATGAACTAAAATTAATTGCTTGCATGTTCATATGAGCATACGATATTTAGAACTTTATGTCCGGACGAGGTAGTCCAAGTGGCAGGACGGGCCTGTGGTGGCAACCACCGTCCGGGTTCGATTCCCCCCATGCGGAAACTACCCTGCCTCTTCTGGACACTAAAGCGGGTACTGGGCCTTCGGGCTCAGGGAAAAACCTCCCGGGTGAAGCTGACCTGCTGCCTGACCGGGCCCAGGGATTGATCCGCAAAAACGGGGAACCCTGGATTATCAAAAAAAAAATAAAAACTTTATGCAAGTTGATAGAACTCTATGGTATTTCTTTGAGAACAAATGTGTAGTCACCGTTTAGCTGAAACAATTATTAACATAGACTACATAATCACAAATTTTACAAATAGACATGGTTGTTTAATACATTATGAAAACAGCGATAAGAAAATTGAAAGTAGTTTGATGAATAACATGATGGACACTACGGCCACACCGCAAACATTGCGGCTTATTTCGTGGGGATAGTCAATGTGCTCTTACTTATCTTCGTTATCACTTTCGTATTAATACGTACGGTGCATCGCCGTATGATACTTAATTTATATATTTCTTCCATCATTTAATATTTCCAATTATTCCAAATAGCGTAAAATTATTAGTACGTAGGTCAGCTATATATATAGCTCGTAGGAAGTTGTGCATATATCATCACCCATTGTATAATTAGCTCTCTTAACTATACTTTCATATAAGCACACAACTGATAGATTGTTTTCTTGTGTCACATAGCGTAAGAGCTCACAATGTCTCTCGCTATCTCTCTTTGTTTGGCTTTCCTTTTTGCTCTTTGTCATGGTTCTCATAGCTTGCCTGCACAACGAACTCCTCATCTTGATAGTAAGACCATTCTAACTATAGCATTAACTTTCAACGCTATATTTGACATGTTAGAACATGATTAATGGGGGGTTCTTAAGGTGAGATTATTAGCGGAATATAAGAATCCGTCTCTTATATTCCGATAAGAACCCCACCTTAAGAACCTCCCATTAATCATTCTCTTACGTAACAAATGATTCAAGAGAAAAATATTCTATATTATTAAAGTTTTCACATTATATGAAATGTGAATTTGGCTATCCATGTTCATGCAGCGCTTCTCCCAAATGGAAACTTTGAGCAAGTTCCTAACAAATCAAACATGAGAAAGAGGCAAATAATCGGCAAATACTCTCTTCCTCACTGGGAAATTTCCGGCCACGTCGAGTTAGTCTCTGGCGGTCCACAGCCCGGAGGTTTCTACTTTGCGGTGCCACGTGGAGTCCATGCAGCTAGGCTAGGGAACTTAGCCTCGATTTCTCAGTATGTGAAGGTGAAGCGTGGCTTGGTCTATTCTCTAACGTTTGGGGTGACGAGGAGTTGTGCTCAGGACGAGAACATAAGAATCTCTGTTCCCGGTCAGACCAATGAGCTGCCGATCCAAACCCTGTTCAGTACTAACGGTGGAGACACGTACGCTTGGGCTTTCAAGGCAAAGTTTGATGTGGTTAAGGTCACTTTTCATAACCCTGGTGTTCAAGAGGACCCTACTTGTGGTCCTCTCGTTGACGCTGTTGCCATCAAAGAGATTCTCCCACTTCGGTATACAAGAGGTAATTTAAACTAACCGTGTCAATTTCGGTATAGAATTGTCTTTGTTTTCAATCTAAATTTCGGTTCAATTTTCATTTAGTTTTTTTTCTTCCGTGTCTTTTGTCTATAAGAAAAATTGTAGTGAATGCATAACTAATTCTAATCTATAAAGATTTAAGATAATTTTATTTAGGCTATATTCGTTTTCACGTAACTGCTACCTATGTGCCTATTCACAACTTGCAGGTTGTTTTTTGTTTTGGTATCATCTGATTGATCGCAAATCATTATTTCATACCGCAACAAGTTTTAGCGATTTAAAATTTATTATAAAAATTTATGATTTATCCTCAGGTTATAATATATAAACGACCAATATTTGATCGCATGTTGCAATGATATGTAAATGAACATGATCTTATTTTTCTATACCAAACCGGTTTACATGGAGTTTTGTTGTTTAAAAGCTACATCATTTGAAGTTTTCAACAAAAGTTTCCACCTAAATACTTTTGCAGTTTGGTCCTTATCTTACACATTGTTTGATGTTTCATCCTTAAACTCATTTTCTATGTAAATAAACCAGGAAACTTTGTGAAGAACGGTGGATTCGAGATCGGTCCACATGTATTCAACAACTTCTCCACCGGAATCTTAATACCGGCGAAGGTACAAGATTTGATTTCACCGCTTCCGGGATGGATCATCGAATCTCTAAAACCGGTCAAGTACATCGATAACCGCCACTTCGAAGTCCCCTCAGGACTCGCCGCAATCGAGCTCGTCGCCGGGAGAGAAAGCGCCATCGCTCAGATCATCCGTACCATCGCCGGTAGAAACTACAACCTCTCGTTCGCGGTTGGAGACGCACACAACGGTTGTCACGGGTCGATGATGGTGGAAGCGTTTGCGGGGAAAGCAGCGTTTAAGCTTCGGTTTGAATCTAACGGGAAAGGAGCGTTTAAAACGGGACGTTTCAGGTTTCGCGCCGATTCTAACCGCACGAGGTTAACGTTCTACAGTGGGTTTTATCATACCAAGCTCCATGATTTTGGACATCTTTGTGGGCCCGTGCTTGACAATGTTAGTGTTGTCATGACACGTTAAAAATTTATTTGAGTATAAATTATTATCTAATACTATATAATAAAATGATATTATCAATTTGTAAGCACATTTACAAAGTCATGGTTCGGTTTCCAATTACATTTTCTATATTTCTGTAAATGTATTTTAAAAATACAGTTTTATGTTTCTTTGATTCCATGTGTTTTATAATGTTCAACATGTAATGTAACATGCAGTGAGAAAGATTACATGTAAATGACATCTCAAGATTATATATTTTAACATAGCAATAAGACTTTAGCGTCAAAACGTGTCCTTCAGATTCAAAATCACTATATTTTCTTTTAGTTTGACTTGAAGAGCAAATCATGGCGATGATTAATCAGCGGATCAGACCAGATCTGGACTTCTGGAGCTACCTTTCATATCACTTGTGTACACACATGGCACATTTATTTTGTAAATCTCGTTCGCTATTTTATTTGATTATACTTTTATTGAGCATGAAGCTTTATTAAACAAAACAAATTACTACGACGGTTGCAGATAAAAGAACCAAAACGTTGACCATGTTTTTGCTAGCGTATGACTCAATTACAATACATATAGTTGAATACGTAGTTGACTAAACACAAAACGTCATCCAGATTTCAAAGTTTAAATTTGGTTAACATGTTAAGTAATATTCATGGTGCAATAAATATTTCGTGAATAAAACAAAAGCAAAGCTAAGATCAATTGGGTTTTATCTAACTAATGCGAATTAATAAGTCAAGAGTAGATGGAATTAAGTGTTTTTTTTTCGCTTTCTTTCCCTTTTATGAATTCAAAATCTCCCGTGGTAAAAGAAATAAAGAAAGTGCAAACTTCATCAAACATGTTACGTTATTGGTTATAATATAAATGGGGGTTTTAGATCGCATTACTAATATTCAGCTCAACTGGTGTTGTGATATGTTGCTAATTAATCAAATCATATAAATATTCGATGTGTAATAAATTCGTGTTTGGAAGATTCGTCTCATATTTCCAGCGTCATATTCCAGCTTCTCATCACTGCACACAAAACACAGAGACTACATGATATATTCAGTTTATAGTAATATTGGATCTTGTACAATCCGATCAATATAACATGACAGACAATGAGCCACACTATGCGGCTCGTAAGATGCAATCTTCAACGTGGCTCGAGTTTCCGTCCACAGCTCTTGTATTATACGTCTGTATACAAAAATAAAACTGTTATATATATTTTTTAAATAAGCTTAGAACTACTTTATTATATACTTCCGAAAATGTCCATGAAGCTTCTTCGTCTTTTCTTGCATACTTATTCTAATGTGTTACCTATCCTATATATAGCCCCNTTTATATACTGAACCCTATAATCTTTAGTGTTGTTTTAAAATTTCGAACCACATTCTACATTTGTATTAATGTATGTTAAACTCTCTTTCATGGTACATGAGCATCATTCAATTTTTTTATAAATTAATTTACTAAAATTTCATATACTCCCTAAATTAGTGGATTAATCATTATAAAACCGCTATTCTCTAGAGAAGTGAAGATAACAAAAGTTCCAAACCTCTTTGACCATCACCATTTATTAGCACAAGAGGCAACTATGCATTAAACCAATATTGTTATATTTTTTGAATTATTCTCAAAATCTATGTATTATGTCCTACAAAAATATTGTGTTTTACGTTAAACGCTCTATATACTGAAGCCTAAACATTTTAGTGTTGTTCTAAAATTTCTAACCATATTCTACATTTGTATTAATGTATGTTAAACTCTCTTTCATGGTATATGGTAATCGTCATAATTTTTTATCAATTAATTTAGTAAAACTTCATAATACTCCTTATGTCGGTGGAATAACCACAATAAAGTCGTTATTTTCTTGAAAAAGGGAGACAACAAAGGCTCCAAACCCCTTTCAACATTATCATATATTAGTGTAGGATGCGTCTATGCATTAAAACAATATTGTCATATTTTTTGAAATTTTCTCAAAATATATGTGTTTACCTCTACAAAAATGTTGAATTTTGATAAATGCTTTATATACTGAACCCTATAATCTTTAGTGTTTAATTAAAATTTCTAACCACATTCTATATTTGTATTAATGTATGCTAAACTCTCTTTTATGGTACTTGAGCATCGTTCAAAATTTTTAATAAATTAATTTAGCAAAATTATATACTCCCTAAATTAGTATACTAACCATTATAAAATCGGTATTCTCTAGAGATATGAAGACAACAAAAGTTCCAAGCCTCTTTGACCATCACCATATATTAGTACAGGAGACAACTATGCATTAAAGCAATATTGTTATATTTTTTGAATTTTTCTCAAAATCTGTGTGCAACCCCTACAAAAATATTGAGTTTTACGTTAAACGCTCTATATATTGAAGCCTAAACATTTTAGTGTTGTTTTAAAATTTCTAACCACATTATACATTTGTATTAATGTATGCTAAACTCTCTTTCATGGTACATGAACATCGTTTAATTTTTAAAAAAATTAATTTAGTAAAATTTTATATACTTCTTTGACCATCACCATATATTAGTACATGAGGAAACTATGCATTAAAGCAATATTGTTATATTTTTTGAATTTTTGTCAAAATCTATGTGTACCCTTATGAAAATATTAAGTTTTACGTTAAACGCTCTATATGTTGAAGCCTAAACATTTTAGTATTGTTTTAAAATTACTAACAATATTCTGCATTTGTGTTAATGTATGTTAAGCTCCCTTTCATGGTATATGGGAATCGTTATAAATTTTTATCAGTTAAGTTAGTAAAACTTCATAATACTCCCTAAATCGGTGGAATAAACACTATAGAGTCATTATTTTCTTGAAAAACAGAGACAACAAAGACTCCAAACCTCTTTCAACATCATAATATATTAGTGTAGGATGCATCTATGCATTAAAACAATATTTTCATATTTTTTGAATTTTTATCAAAATCTATGTGTTAACTTCTACAAAAATATTGAATTTTGGTAAATATTTTATATACTGAACCCTATAATCTTTAGTGTTGTTTTAAAATTTCTAACTACATTCTATATTTGTATTAATGTATGCTAAACTCTTTTTCATGGGACATGAGCATCTTTCAATTTTTTTTATAAATTAATTTAGTAAAATTTCATATACTCCCTAAATTAGTGTACTAACCATTATAAAATCTTTATTCTCTAGAGAAATGAAGACAATAAAGGTTGCAAACCTCTTTGCCCATCAACATATATTAATACATGAGGCAACAATGCATTAAAGAAAAAGTGTTATATTTTTTGAATTTTTGTCAAAATCTATGTGTTAATCCCTGTACGAAAATATTAAGTTTTACCTTAAACGCTCTATATATTGAAGCCTAAACATTTTAGTGTTGTTTTAAATTTTCTAACCATATTTTAAATTTGTATTAATGTATTTTAAACTCTTTTTCATGGTATATAGGAATCATTATAATTATTTATTAATTAATTTAGTAAAATTTTATAATACTCCCAAAATCGGAAGATTAAGCATTATAAAATTACTATTTTCTTGAAAAACGGAGACATCAAAAGCTCCAAACCTCTTTCAACATCATTATATTTTAGTGAAGGATGCAACTATGCATTAAAACAATATTGTCATATTTTTTGAAATTTTCTCAAAATCTATGTGTTAACCTTAACAAAAATATTGAATTTTGGTAAATGCTTTATATAGTGACCCCTATAATCTTTAGTGCTGTTTTAAAATTTCTAACCACATTCTAAATTTGTATTGATTTATGCTAAACTCTCTTTCATGATACAAGAGCATCGTTCAGTTTTTTTATAAATTAATTTAGTAAAATTTCGTATACTCTCTAAATTAGTGGACTAACCATTATAAAATCGCTATTCTCTAGAGAAATGAAGACAAAAAAGGTTCCAAACCTCTTTGACCATAACCATATATTAGTACAGGAGGCAGCTATTCATTAAAGCAATATTGTTATATTTTTTGAATTTTTCTCAAAATCTATGTGTAGCCCATACAAAAATATTGAGTTTTACGTTAAATGCTCTATATATGGAAGTCTAACCATTTTAGTGTTGTTTAAAAATTTCTAACCACATTCTACATTTGTATTAATATATATTAAACTCTTTTTCATGGTATATGAGAATCGTTATAATATTTTATCAATTAATTTAGTAAAACTTCATAATACTCCCTAAATCGGTGGAATAACCACTATAAAGTCGTTATTTTCTTAAAAAACGGAGAAAACAAAGGCTCCAAGTTTCTTTCAACATCATCATATATTAGTGTAGGATACAACAATGCATTAAAACAATATTGTCATATTTTTTGAATTTTCTCAAAATCTATGTGTTAACCTCTACAAAAATATTGAATTTTGGTAAATGGTTTATATACTGAACCCTATAATCTTTAGTGTTGTTTTAAAATTACTAACCACATTCTACATTTGTATCAATGTATGGTAAACTATATTTTATGGTACATGAGCATCGTTCAATTTTTTATAAATTAATTTAGTAAAATTTCATATACTCCAAAAATTAGTGGACTAACCTTTATAAAATCGTTATTCTCTAGAGAAATGAAGACAACAAAAGTTCCAAACNGAGAAAATTATGCATTAAAGCAATATTGTTATATTTTTTTAACTTTTATCAAAATCTATGTGTTAACCCCTACGGAAATATTGAGTTTTACGTTAAACGCTCTATATACTGAAGCCTAAACTTTTTAGTGTTGTTTTAAAATTTCTAACCATATTCTAAATTTGTATTAATGTATTTTAAACTCTCTTTCATGGTATATGGGAATCGTTATAATTTTTTATTATTTAACTTAGTAAAACTTCATAATACTCCCAAAATCGGTAGAATAGCCACTATAAAATGACAATTTTCTTGAAAAACGGAGAAAACAAAGACGCTCCAAACCTCTTTCAACATCATCATATGTTAGTTTATGATGCAACTATGTATTAAAAAAATATTGTCATATTTTTTGAAATTGTCTCAAAACAATATTGAATTTTGGTAAATTTTTTATATACTGAAACCGATAATCTTTAGTGTTGTTTTAAAATTTCTAACCACATTCTACATTTGTATTAATGTATGCCAAACTCTATTTCATGGTAAATGAACATCGTTCAATTTTTTTATAATTAATATAATAAAATTTCATATACTAAATTAGTGGACTAACCATATAAAATTGCTATTCTCTAGAGAACTAAAGACAACAAAGGTTCAAAACCTCTTTTACCATCACCATATATTAGTTCAGGAGTCAACTATGTATTAAAGCAATATTATTATATTTTTTGAATTTTTCTCAAAATCTATGTGTACGAAAATATTGAGTTTTACGATAAACGCTCTATATACTGAAGCCTAAACATTTTAGTGTTTTCTTTTAAAATTTCTAAGCACATTTTTCATTTGTATTAATGTATGTTAAACTCTTTTTCATGGCATATGAGAATCGTTATAATTTTTTATTGATTAATTTAGTAAAACTTCATAATACTCCAAAAATCGGTGGAATAAGCACTACAAAATCGCTATTTTCTTGAAAATGGTGACAACAAAGGCTCTAAACCTCTTTCAACATCATCATATATTACTGTAGGATGAAACTATGCATTAAAACAATATTGTCATATTTTTTGAAATTTTCTCCAAATCTATGTGTTAACCCTCTACAAAAATATTGAATTTTGGTAAATGCTTTATATATTGAACCCTATAATCTTTAGTATTGTTTTAAAATTTCTAACCATATTCTACATTTGTATTAATGTATGCTAAACTCTCTTTTATGGTGCATGAGAATCGTTCAATATTTTTTATAAGTTAATTTAGTAAAACTTCATATAATCCCTAAATTATTGAACTAACCATTATAAAATCGCTATTCTCTAGAGAAATGGAGAGAACAAAGGTTTCAAACCTCTTTGACCATCATCATATATTAGTACAGGAGGCAACTATGCATTAAAGAAATATTGTTATATTTTTTGAGTTTTTCTCAAAATTTATGTGTTAATACCTACGAAAATATTGAATTTTACGTTAAACGCTCTATATACTGAGCCAAAAACTTTTAGTGTTGTTTTAAATTTCTAACCACATTCTACATTTGTATTAATGTATTTTAAACTCTATTTTATGGTATATGGGAATTGTTCTAATATTTGTATCAATTAATTAGTAAAACTTCATAATATTATCTTAATCAGTGGAATAATCACTACAAAATCGCTATTTTCTTGAAAAACAGACACAACAAAGACTTTAAACCTCTTTCAACATCATCATATATTAGTGTAGAATGCAACTATGCATTAAAACAATATTGTCATATTTTTGAAATTTTCTCAAAATCTATGTGTTAACTTCTACAAAACTATTGAATTTTGGTAAATGCCTTATATATTGAATCCTATAATCTTTAGTGTTGTTTTAAAATTTCTAACCACATTCTACATTTGTATCAATGTATGCTAAAATCTCTTTCATGTTACATGAGCATTGTTCAATTTTTTTTATAACTTAATTTAGGAAAATTTCATATACTTCCTAAATTAGTGGACTAACCGTTATAAAATCGTTATTCTCTAGAAAAATGAAGACAACAAAGGTTCCAAACCTCTTTGACCATCTCCATATATTAGTACANTTTTAGTGTTGTTTTAAAATTTCTAACCACATTCTACATTTGTATGGGAATCGTTATAATATTTTATCAATTAATTTCATTAAAACTTCATAATACTCCCTAAATCGGTGGAATAACCACTATAAAGTCGTTATTTTCTTGAAAAACGGAGAAAACAAAGGCTCCAAATTTCTTTCAACATCATCATATATTCGTGTAGGATACAACAATGCATTAAAACAATATTGTCATATTTTTTGAATTTTCTCAAAATCTATGTGTTAACCTCTACAAAAATATTGAATTTTGGTAAATGGTTTATATACTGAACCCTATAATCTTTAGTGTTGTTTTAAAATTGCTAACCACATTCTACATTTGTATCAGTGTATGGTAAACTCTATTTCGTGGTACATGAGCATCGTTCAATTTTTTTATAAATTAATTTAGTAAAACTTCATATACTCCCAAAATTAGTGGACTAACCTTTATAAAATCGTTATTCTCTAGAGAAATGAAGACAACAAAAGTTCCAAACCTCTTTGACCATCATCATATATTAGTACATGAGGCAAATATGCATTAAAACAATATTTTTATATTTTTTGAATTTTTCTCAAAATCTACGTGTTAACCCCCCCAACGAAAATATTGAGTTTTATGTTAAATGGTCTATACACTGAAGCCTAGACATTTTAGTGTTGTTTTAAAATTTCTAACCATATTCTACATTTGTATTAATGTATGTTAAACTCTCTTTAATGGTATATGGTAATCGTTATAATGTTTTATTAATTAATTTAGTAAAACTTCATAATACTTCAAAAATCGGTAGAATAACCACTGTAAAATGACTATTTTCTTGAAAATCGGAGACAATAAAGGCTCCAAACCTCTTTCAACATCATCATATGTTAGTGAAGGATGCAACTATGCATTAAAACAATACTGTCATATTTTTTGAAATTTTCTCAAAATCTATACGTTAATCTCTACAAAAATAATGAATTTTGGTAAATGCTTTATATACTGAACCCTAGAATCTTTAGTGTTGTTTTAAAATTCTAACCACATTTTACATTTGTATTAATGTATGCTAAATTCTCTTTCATGGTACATTAGCATCAATTAATTTTTTTATAAATTAATTTTTTTATAAATTAATTTTTTTATAAATTAATTTCGAAAAAATTCATACACTACCTAAATAAGTGGACTAACCATTATAAAATCGCTATTCTCTAGAGAAATGAAGACAATAAAGGTTCCAAACCTCTTTGACCATCACAATATATTAGTACATGAGACAACTATGCATAAATGCAATAATGTTATATTTTTTGAATTTTTGAAATTTTGTCAAAATCTATGTTTACCCCAACGAAAATATTAAGTTTTACGTTAAACGCTCTATATATTGAAGCCTAAACATTTTAGTGTTGTTTTGAAATTTCTAACCATATTCTACATTTATATTAATGAATGTTAAATTCCCTGTATTTGGGAATCGTTAAAATATTTTATCAATTAATTTAGTAAAACTTCATAATACTCCATAAACCGGTGGAATAACCACTATAAAGTCATTATTTTCTTGAAAAACGGAGACAACAAAGGCTCCAAACCACTTTCAACATCATCATATATTGGTGTAGGATGTATCTATGCATTAAAACAATATTGTCATATTTTTTGAAATTTTCTCAAAATCTATATGTTAACGCTCTACAAAAATATTGAATTTTGGTAAATGCTTTATATACGGAACCGTATAATCTTTAGTGTTTTTTTAAAAAAATTTATAACCATATTTTACATTTGTACTAATGTATGCTAAACTCTCTTTCATGGTACATGATCATCGTTTAATTTTCTTATAAATTAATTTAGTAAAATTTCATATACTCCATAAATTAGTGGACTCACCATTATAAAAGCACTATTCTCTAGAGAAATGAATACAACAAAGGTTCCAAACCTCTTTGACCATCACCTTATATTAGTGCAAGAGGCAACTATGCATTAAAGCAATATTGTTATATTTTTTAAAATTTTCTCAAAATCCATGCGTTAACCCCTACGAAAATATTGAGATTTACGTTAAACGCTCTATATATTGAAGCCTAGACATTTTAGTGTTGTTTCAAAATTTCTAACCACATTCTACATTTGTATTAATATATTTTAAACTCTCTATCATAGTATATGGGAATCATTATAATTTGTTTATCAATTAATATAGTAAAACTTCATAATACTCCCTAAATAGGTGGAATAACCACTATAAAGTCGTTATTTTCTTGAAAAATGAAGACAACAAAGGCTCCAAATCTCTTTCATCATCATCATATATTAGTGTAGGATGCGACTATGCATTAAAACAATATTTTCATATTTTTTAAATTTTCTCAAAATCAATGTGTTAACTAACCTTTACAAAAATATTGAATTTTGATGAATGCTTTTTATACTGAAGTCTATAATCTTTAGTGTTATTTTAAAATTTCTAACCACATTCTACATTTGTATTAATATATGTTAAATTCTCTTTCATGGTACATGAGCATCGTTCAATTTTTTTACAAATTAATTTAGTAAAATTTTATATACTCCCTAAATTAGTGGACTAACCGTTATAAAACCGCTATTCTCTAGAGAAGTAAAGATAACAAAAGTTCCAAACCTCTTTGACCATCACCATTTATTAGTAAAAGAGACAACTATGCATTAAACCAATATTGTTATATTTTTTGAATTTTTCTCAAAATCTAAGTGTTATGTCCTTCGAAAATATTGAGTTTTACGTTAAACGCTCTAAATATTGAAGCCTAAACATTTTAGTGTTGTTTTAAAATTTCTAACTACATTCTACATTTGTATTAATGTATGCTAAACTCTCTTTCATGGTACATGAACATCGTTTAATTTTTTATAAATTAATTTAGTAAAATTTCATATACTCATTAAATTAGTGAACTAACCATTATAAAATCAGTATTCTCTAGAGAAATGAAGACAATAAAGGTTCCAAAAGTCTTTGACCATCACCATATGTTAGTACAGGAGGCAACAATGTATTAAAGCAATATTGTTATATTTTTTGTTTTTTTTGTCAAAATCTATGTGGTAACCTCTACCAAAATATTAAGTTTTACGTTAAACGCTCTATATACTGAAGCCTAAAATTTTTAGTGTTGTTTTAAAATTTCTAAACATATTCTACATTTGTATTAATGTATTTTAAACTCTTTTTCCTAGTATATGGGAATCGTTATAATATTTTATTAATTAATTTAGTAAAACTTCATAATACTTCCAAAATCGGTAGAATAACCACTATAAAATGACTATTTTCTTGAAAATCGGAGACAACAAAGGCTCTAAACCTCTTTCAACATCATCATATGTTAGTGCAGGATGCAACTATGCATTAACACAGTATTGTCATATTTTTGAAATTTTCTCAAAATCTATGTGTTAACCTCTACAAAAATAATGACTTTTGGTAAATGCTTTATATACTGAACCCTATAAACTTTAGTGTTGTTTTAAAATTTCTAACCACATTCTACATTTGTATTAATGTATGATAAACTCTTTTTCATGGTACATAGGCAGCGTTTAATTTTTTATAAATTAATTTAGTAAAATTTCATATACTCCCTAAACTAGTGGACTAACCATTATAAAATTGCTATTCTCTAGAGAAATGATGACAATAAAGGTTCTAAACCTCTTTGACCATCACCGTATATTAGTACAGGAGACAGCTATGCATTAAAGCAATATTGTTATATTTTTGAATTTTTGTCAAAATCTATGTGTTAACCTCTACGAAAATATTAAGTTTTACCGTAAACGCTCAATATATTGAAGCCAAAACATTTTAATGTTGTTTTAAAATTTCTAACCATATTCTAAATTTGTATTAATGTATGTTAAATTCTCTTTTATGATATATGAGAATCGTCAGAATTTTTATCAATTAATTTAGTAAAACTTCATAATACTCCCTAAATCGGTGGAATAACCACTATAAAGTCGTTATTTTCTTGAAAAAACGGAGACAACAAAGGCTCCAAACCTCTTTCAATATCTTCAGATGCATCTATGCATTAAAACAATATTTTCATATTTTTTGAAATTTTCTCAAAATCTATGTGTTTACCTCTACAAGAATATTGAATTTTGGTAAATGCTTTATATACTGAACCCTATAATCTTTAGTGTTGTTTTAAAATTTCTAACCACATTTTACATTTGTATTAATGTATGCTAAACTCTCTTTCATGGTACATGAGCATCGTTCAATTTTTTTTATAAATTAATTTAGTAAAATTTCATATACTTCTTAAATTAGTGGACTAACCATTATAAAATCGCTATTCTCTAGAGAAATGAAGACAACGAAAGTTCCAAACCTCTTTGACCATCATCATATATTAGTACAGGAGGCAACTATGCATTAAAGCAATATTGTTATATTTTTTGAATTTTTCTCAAAATCTATGTGTTAACCCCTACGAAAATATTGAGATTTACGTTAAACGCTCAATATATTGAAGCCTAAACATTTTAGTGTTGTTTTANATAATTTTTAGGGTTGTTTTAAAATTTCTAACCACATTCTAAATTTGTATTAATGTATTCTAAATTCTCTTACATGGTAAATGGGCATTGTTCAATTTTTTTATCAATTAATTTAGTAAAACTTCATATGCTCCCTAAATCAGTGGACAAACCACAAAAAAAATCCCTATTCTAGAGAAACGGAGACAACAAATGTTTCAAACCTCTCTGACCGTCATCATATGTTAGTTCATGATAGAACTACTCATTAAAACAATATTATCGTACTTTTTGAATTTTTCTCGAAATCTATGTGTTAACCTCAACAAAATATTCAGTTTTTCGGTAAATGGTTAATATACTGAAACCTATAATTTTTAGTGTTGTTTTAAAATTTCTAACCACATTTTAAATTTGTATTAATATATTCTAAACTCTCTTACATGGTAAATTGACGTCATTATTTTTTATCCATTAATTTAGTAAAACTTCATATATATCAGTGGACAAACCACAATAAAACTTTATTCTAGAGAAAAAGAGAAAACAAAGGTTCCAAACCTCCGTGACCATCATCATATGTTAGTTCATGATACAACTATTCATTAAAACAATATTATCATATTTTTTGAATTTTTCTCAAAATTTACGCGTTAACCCCTATAAAATATTCAATTTTTTGATAAAAGGTTAATATACTGAAGCCTATAATTTTTAGTGTTGTTTTAAAATTTTCAACCACATTCTACATTTGTATTAATGTATTCTAAACTCTCTTACATTGTAAATGGGCCTCGTTCTATTTTTTTATCGATTAATTTGGTAAAACTTCATATGCTCCCTAAATCAGTGGACAAACCACTATAAAATCCATTTTCTAGAGAAACGGAGGCAACAAATGTTTCAAACCTCTCTGACCGTCATCATATGTTAGTTCATGATACAACTATTCATTAAAACAATATTATCGTACTTTTTGAATTTTTCTCAAAATCTATGTGTTAACCCCAACAAAATATTCAGTTTTTTGGTAAATGGTTAATATACTGAAACCTATAATTTTTAGTGTTGTTTTAAAATATCTAACCACATTCTAAATTTTTATTATTATATTCTAAACTCTCTTACATGGTAAATTGACGTCATTATTTTTTATCAATTAATTTAGTAAAACTTCATATGCTCCATATATATCAGTGGACAAACCACAATAAAATCTTTATTCTAGAGAAAAAGAGACAACAAAGGTTCCAAACCTCNTGACCATCATCATATGTTAGTTCATGATACAACTATTCATTAAAACAATATTATCATATTTTTTGAATTTTTCTCAAAATCTACGCATTAACCCCTACAAAATATTCAGTTTTTCGGTAAATGGTTAATATACTGAAGCCTATAATTTTTAGTGTTGTTTTAAAATTTTCAACCACATTCTACATTTGTATTAATGTATTCTAAACTCTCTTACAGGGTAAATGGGACTCGTTCTATTTTTTTATCGATTAATTTAGTAAAACTTCATATACTCCCTAAATAAGTGGACAAACCACAATAAAATCCTTATTCTAGAGAAACGGAGACAACAAATGCTTCAAACCTCTCTGACCATCATCATATGTTAGTTCATGATACAACTATTCATTAAAACAATATTATCGTACTTTTTGAATTTTTCTCAAAATCTATGTGTTAACCCCTACAAAATATTCAGTTTTTCGGTAAATGGTTAATATACTGAAGCCTATAATTTTTAGTGTTGTTCTAAAATTTCTAACAACATTCTAAATCTTTATTAATGTATTCTAAATCCTCTTACATGGTAAATGGGCATCGTTCAATTTTTCTATCAATTAATTTAGTAAAACTTCATATGCTCCCTAAATCAGCGGACAAACCACAATAAAATCCCTATACTAGAGAAACGGAGACAACAAATGTTTCAAACCTCTCTGACAATCATCATATGTTAGTTCATGATAAAACTATTCATTAAAACAATATTATCACACTTTTTGAATTTTTCTCAAAATCTATGTGTTAACGTTCCCTTCAAAATAATCAGTTTTTCGGTAAATGGTTAATATACTGAAGCCTATATTTTTTAGTGTTATTTTAAAATTTCTAACCACATTCTACATTTGTATTAATGTATTCTAAACTCTCTTACTTGGTAAATGGGCCTCGTTCTATTTTTTATCGATTAATTTGGTAAAACTTCATATGCTCCCTAAATCAGTGGACAAACCACAATAAAATCTTTATTCTAGAGAAACGGAGACAACAAAGGTTCCAAGCCTCTCTGACCATCATAATATATTATTTCATGGTACAACTATGTATTAAAACAATATTATTATATTTTTGAATTTTTTTCTCCAAATTTATGCGTTAACCCCTTCAAAATATTCAGTTTTTCGATAAATAATCAATATATTGAAGCGTATAATTTTTAGTGTTATTTTAAAATTTCTAACCACATTCTACATTTGTATTAATGTCTTCTAAACTCTCTTACATGGTAAATAAGCGTCGTTCTATTTTTTTATCAATTAATTTACTAAAACTTCATTTGCTCCATAAATTAGTGGACAAACCACAATAAAATCTTTATTCTAGAGAAACAGAGACAACAAAGGTTCCAAACCTCTCTGGCCATCATCATATGTTAGTTCATGATACAACTATTCATTAAAAAAATATTATCATATTTTTTGAATTTTTCTCAAAATCTATTCGTTAACCCCTACAAAATATTCATTTTTCGGTAAATGGTTAATATACTGAAGCCTATAATTTTTAGTGTTGTTTTAGAATTTCTGACCACATTCTAAATTTGTATTAATGTATTCTAAACTCTCTTACATGGTAAATGGGCGTCGTTCTATTTTTTATCAATTAATTTAGTAAAACTTCATATGCTCCCTATATATCAGTGGACAGACCACAATAAAATCTTTTTTCTAGAGAAAAAGAGACAACAAAGGTTCCAAACCTCTCTGACCATCATCATATGTTAGTTCATGATACAACTATTCATTAAAACAATATTATCATATTTTTTGAATTTTTTTCAAAATCTACGCGTTAACCCCTACAAAATATTTAGTTTTCGGTAAATGGTTAATATACTGAAGCCTATTATTTTTAGTGTTGTTTTAAAATTTTCAACCACATTCGACATTTGTATTACTGTATTCTAAACTCTCTTACTTGGTAAATGGGCCTCGTTCTATTTTTTTATCGATTAATTAGTTAAAACTTCATATGCTCCCTAAATTAGTAGACAAACCACAATAAAATCTTTATTCTAGAGAAACGGAGACAACAAAGGTTCCAAGCCTCTCTGACCGTCATCATACGTTAGTTCATGGTAAAACTATGCATTAAAACAATATTATCATATTTTTGAATTTTTTCTCCAAATTTATCCGTTAACCCTTTCAAAATATTCAGTTTTCAGTAAATGGTCAATATACTGAAGCCTATAATTTTTAGTGTTATTTTAAAATTTCTAACCACATTCTACATTTGTATTAATGTCTTCTTAACTCTCCTACATGGTAAATGAGCATCGTTCTTTTTTTTTATCAATTAATTTACTAAAACTTCATATGCTCCATAAATCAGTGGACAAACCACAATAAAATCTTTATTCTAGAGAAACAGAGACAACAAAGGTTCCAAACCTCTCTGACCATCATCATATGTTAGTTCATGATACAACTATTCATTAAAACAATATTATCATATTTTTGAATTTTTCTCAAAATCTATGCGTTGACCCCTACAAAATATTCAGTTTTTCGGTAAATGGTTAATATACTGAATCCTATAATTTTTAGTGTTGTTTAAAAATTTCTAACCACATTCTAAATTTGTATTAATGTATTCTAAATTCTCTTACATGGTAAATGGGCATCGTTCTATTTTTTTATCAATTAATTTAGTAAAACTTCATATTCTCCCTAAATCAGTGGACAAACCACAATAAAATCTCTATTCTAGGGAAACGGAGACAACAAATATTTCAAACCTCTCTGACCATCATCATATGTTAGTTCATGATACAGCTATTCATCAAACAATATTATCATATTTTTTGAATTTTTCTCAAAATATAAGTGTTAACCCCTACAAAATATTCAGTTTTTCGGTAAATGGTTAATATACTGAAGCCTATAATTTTTAATGTTGTTTTAAAATTTCTAACCACATTCTACATTTGTATAAATGTATTCTAAACTCTTTTACATGGTAAATGGGCCTCTTTCTATTTTGTTATCGATTAATTTGGTAAAACTTCATATGCTCCCTAAATCAGTGGACAAACCATAATAAAATCTTTATTCCAGAGAAATGGAGACAACAAAGGTTTCAAACCTCTCTGACCATTATCATATGTTAGTTCATGATACAACTATGCATTAAAACAATATTATCATATTTCTGAATTTTACTTCAAATCTATGCATTAATCCCTACAAAATATTCAGTTTTTCGGTAAATGGTTAATATACTAATGCCTATAATTTTTAGTGTTATTTTAAAATTTCTAACCACATTATATATTTGTAATAATGTATTCTAAACTCTCTTACATGGTAAATGGAAGTCGTTCTATTTTTTTATCAATTAATTTACTAAAACTTCATATGCTCCCTAAATCAGTGTACAAACAACAAAAAAAATCTTTATTCTAGAGAAACAGAGGCAACAAAGGTTCCAAACCTCTCTGGCCATCATCATATGTTACTTCATGATACAACTATTCATTAAAACAATTTTATCGTATTTTTTGAAATTTTCTCGAAATCTATGTGTTAACCCCAATAAAATGTTCAGTTTTTCGGTAAAAGGTTAATATAATGAAGCCTATAATTTTTAGGGTTGTTTTAAAATTTCTAACCACATTCTACATTTGTATTAATGTATTCTAAATTCTCTTACATGGTAAGTGGGCATCGTTCTATTTTTTTATAAATTAATTTAGTAAAATTTCATATGCTCCCTAAATCAGTAGATAAACCACAATAAAATCCCTATTCTAGAGAAACGGAGACAACAAATATTTCAAACCTCTCTGACCATCATCGTATGTTAGTTCATATTACAACTATGCATTAAAACAATATTATCATATTTTTGATTTTTTCTCAAAATATATGTGTTAACCCCTACAAAATATTCAGTTTTTCGGTTAATGGTTAATATACTGAAGCCTATAATTTTTAGGGTTGTTTTAAAATTTCTAACCACATTCTAAATTTGTATTAATGTATTCTAAATTCTCTTACATGGTAAATGGGCATCGTTCTATTTTTTATCAATTAATTTAGTAAAACTTCAGATGCTCTTAAATTAGTGGACAAACCACAATAAAATCCCTATTCTAGAGAAATGGAGACAACAAAGGTTCCAAACCTCTTAGACCATCATCATGTGTTAGTTCATGATACAGCTATGCATTAAAACAAAATTATCATATTTTTAAAAAATTTCTCAAAATCTATGTGCTAACCCCTACAAAATATTTAATTTTCTGTAAATGGTTAATATACTGAAGCCTATAATTTTTTTTTTTTTTTATAATTTCTAACCACATTTTACATTTGTATTAATATATTCTAACTTCTCTTACATGTTAAATGGCCATCGTTCTATTTTTTTAATCAATTAATTTAGTAAAACTTTAGATGTTTTATAATATTCAGTTTTTTAGTAAATGGTTAATATACTGAAGCTTATAATTTTTAGTGTTGTTTTAAAATTTCTAACTACATTCTACACTTGTATTAATGTATTCTAAACTCCTTTACATGGTAAATGGGCGTTGTTCTATTTTTAAATGGGCGTCATTCTATTTTTTATCAATTAATTTAGTAAATGGTACATGGTAAATGGGCGTCGTTCTATTTTTATCAATTAATTTAGTAAAACTTTATATGCTCCCTAAATAAGTGGACAAACCACAATAAAATCAATATTCTAGAGAAACGGAGACAGTAAAGGTTCCAAACCTCTTTGACCATTGTCATATGTTAGTTCATGATACATCTATGCATTAAAAAAATATTATCACATTTTTTGATTTTTTTCTCAAAATCTATGTGTTAACCCCTACAAAAATATTCAGTTTTCGGTAAATGGTTAATATACTGAAGCCTATAAATTTTAGTTTTGTTTTAAAATTTCTAACCACATTCTATATTTGTATTAATGTATTCTAAACTCTCTTACATGGTAAATGTGCATCGTTCTATTTTTTTAATCAATTAATTTAGTAAAACTTC
Source organism: Brassica cretica (assembly GCA_003260655.2). Lineage (NCBI taxonomy): Eukaryota > Viridiplantae > Streptophyta > Magnoliopsida > Brassicales > Brassicaceae > Brassica > Brassica cretica. The sequence goes on along the minus strand of QGKV02000649.1, from coordinate 1,447,681 downwards.
ATATGCTCCCTAAATTGCTGGACAAACTATAATAAAATCCATATTCTAGAGAAACGGAGACAACAAAGGTTCTAAACCTCTATGACCATCATCATATGTTAGTTCATGATACAATTATCTATTAAAACAATATTATCATATTGTTTGAATTTTTCTCAAAACCTATATGTTAACTAACCCTTGCAAAATATTCAGTTTTTCGGTAAATGATTAATATACTGAAGTCTATAATTTTTAGTGTTGTTTTAAAATTTCTAACTACATTCTATACTTTTATTAATGTATTCTAAACTCTCTTACATGGTAAATGGGGATCATTCTATTTTTTTATCAATTAATTTAGTAAAACTTTATATGCTCCCTCAATTTGTGGACAACCCACAAGAAAATCCATATTCTAGAGAAACGGAGAGAACAAAGGTTCCAAACCTCTTTGACCATCGTCATATGTTAGTTCATGATACAACTATGCATTAAAATAATATTATCATATTTTTTAAAATTTTCTCAGAATCTATGTGTTAACCCCTACAAAATATTCAGTTTTTCGGTAAATGGTTAATATACTAATACCTATAGTTTTTATCGTTGTTTTAAAATTTCTAACAAAATTCTATAATTGTATTAATGTATTCCAAATTCTCTTACATGGTAAATGGGCGTCGTTTTTTTTTCAATTAATTAAGTAAAACTTCATATGCTCCCTAAATCAGTGGCCAAACTACCATAAAATCTCAATTCTAGAGAAACGGAGAAAACAAATGTTCCAAACCTCTCTGGCCATCATCATATGTTATTTCAGGATACAACCTTGCAATAAAATAATATTATAATATTTTTTGAATTTTTCTCAAAATATATGTGTTAACCCTTACAATTAATATTAAGTTTTCGGTAAATGGTTAATATACTAAAGTCTATAATTTTTAAGTGTTGTTTTAAAATTTCTAACCATATTCTACATTTGTATTAATATATTCTAAACTCTCTTCCGTGGTAAATGGATGTCATTCTATTTTTTTTATCAATTAAATTAGTAAAACTTTATATGATCCCTAAATCAGTGAAAAAATCACAATAAAATCAATAATCTAAAGAAACGGAGACAAAAAAGGTTTCAAACCTCTTTGATCATCGTCTTATGTTATTTCATGATACAAATATGCAATTAAAACTATATTATCATATTTTTTGATTTTTTTTTGAAAATCTATGTGTTAATATACTGAACCCAATAATTTTAGTGTTGTTTTAAAATTTATAACAACATTCTATATTTGTATTAATGTATTCTAAACTCTCTTACAGGGTAAATGAGCATTGTTCTATTTTTTTTATCAATTAATTTAGTAAAACTTCATATGCTCCCTAAATCAGTGGACAAACTATAATAAAATCTCTATTCTAGAGAAACGAACACAACAAAGGTTCCAAACCTCTATGGCAATCATCATATGTTAGTTCATGATACAAATATTTATTTAAACAATATTATCATATTTTTTATTTTTTTTTCAAAATCTATATGTTAACTAACCCATACAAAATATTCAGTTTTTAGGTAAATGATTAATATAATGAAGCCTATAATTTTTAGTGTTGTTTTAAAATTTCTAACTAAATTTTACACTTGTATTAATGTATGCTAAACTCCTTTACATGGTAAATGGGTGTCATTCTAGTTTTTATTATCAATTAAGTTAGTAAAACTTTATATGCTCCCTAAATTAGTGGACAAACCACAATAAAATCAATATTCTAGAGAAACGGAGACAACAAATGTTCTAAACCTCTTTGACCATCGTCATATGTTAGTTCACGATACAACTATGCATTAAAACAATATTATCATATTTTTGATTTTTTCTCAAAATCTATGTGTTAATTTAGTGTTGTTTTAAAATTTCTAACCACATTCTATATTTGTATTAATGTATTTTAAACTCTCTTACATGATAAATGGACATCGTTCTATTGTCTTTTATCAATTAATTTAATAAAAATTCATATGCTCCCTAATTCAGTGGACATACTATAATAAAATCTCTATTCTAGAGAAACGAACACAACAAAGGTTCCAAATCTCTATGGCCATCATCATATGTTAGTTCATGATACAAATATCTAATAAAAAAATATTATCATATTTTTTGAATTTTTCTCAAAATCTATATGTTAACTAACCCATACAAAATATTCAGTTTTTCGGTAAATGATTAATATACTGAAGCCTATAATTTTTAGTGTTGTTTTAAAATTTCTAACTACATTCTACACTTGTATTAATGTATTCTAAACTCCTTTACATGGTAAATGGGCGTCGTTCTATTTGTTATCAATTAATTTAGTAAAACTTTATATGCTCCCTAAATTAGTGGACAAACCACAATAAACTCAATATTCTACAGAAACGGAGACAACAAAGGTTCCAAACCTCTTTGACCATCGTCATATGTTAGTTCATGATACATCTATGCATTAAAACAATATTATCACATTTTTTGATTTTTTCTCAAAACCTATGTGTTAATCCCTACAAATATTCAGTTTTCTGGTAGATGGTTAATTTACGGAAGCCTATAATTTTTAGTGTTGCTTTAAAAATTTTAACCACATTCTACATTTGTATTAATGTATTCTAAACTCTCATACATGGTAAATGGGTGTCGTTCTATTTTTTTTATCAATTAATTTAGTAAAACTTTATATGCTCCCTTAGTGGACAAACCACAATAAAATCCATATTCTAGAGAAAAAGAGACAACAAGGGTTCCAAACCTCATTGACCATTGTCATATGTTAGTTCATGATACAACTATGCATTTAAACAATATTATAATATTTTTAAATTTTTCTCAAAATCTATGTTTTAACCTCTACAAAATATTCAGTTTTTCGGTAAATGGTTAATTTACTGAAACCTATAATTTTTAGTGTTGTTTTAAAAATTTGAACCACATTCTACATTTGTATTAATGCATTCTAAACTCTCATACATGGTAAATGTTTGTCGTTCTATTTTTTTTGTCAGTTTATTTACTAAAACTTTATATGCTCCCTAAATAAGTGGACAAACCACAATAAAATCAATATTATAGAGAAATAGAGACAACAAAGGTTCCAAACCTCTTTGACCATCGTCATATGTTAGTTCATGATACAACTATGCATTAGAACAATATTATTATATTTTTTTTATTTTTTCCCAAAATCTATGTGTTAACCCCTACAAAATATTCAGTTTTCCAGTAAATGGTTAATTTACTGAAGCCTATAATTTTTAGTGTTGTTTTAAAAATTTGAACCAAATTCTAAATTTGTATTAATGTATTCTAAACTCTCACACATGGGGTGTCGTTCTATTTTTTTTACCAATTAATTTAGTAAAACTTTATATGCTCCCTAAATTAGTGGACAAACCACAATAAAATTCATATTCTAGAGAAACGGAGACAACAAAGGTTCCAAACCTCTTTGACTATCATCATATGTTAGTTCATGATACAACTATGCATTTAAACAATATTATCATATTTTTAAAAATTTTCTCAAAATATATGTTTTAACCCCTACAAAATATTCAGTTTTTCGGTAAATGGTTAATTTACTGAAGCCTATAATTTATAGTGTTGTTTTAAAATTTTGAACCACATTCTACATTTGTATTAATGTATTCTAAACTCTCATACATGGTAAATGGGTGTCGTTCTATTTTTTTATCAATTAATTTAGTAAACTTTTATATGCTCCCAAAATTAGTGGACAAACCACAATAAAATCAATATTCTAAAGAAACGGAGAGAACAAAGGTTCTAAACCTCTTTGAACATCGTCATATGTTAGTTCATGATACAACTATGCATTAGAAATATATTATCTTATTTTTGAATTTTTCTCAAAATCTATGTGTTAACCCCC
>QGKV02000649.1:1410793-1432368 GCA_003260655.2 Brassica cretica | reverse complement strand
AAAAAAAAAAAAAAAAAAACGAGGCAAGAAAGTGGTAGTGGAAGAGAGAGCAAGAGAGAACAAACAAAAGTCTATCCAGGTAGTCGCTCTAATGACGTCGTATCATGAATAGTAAGTTGAAATGACGTCGTTTCAAAGTTTATTCTTCATTTAAAACTCGAACCGCTCGCTCGCGTGGCAGAGTCAGTGACGATGGAGGAGGAGAAACGCCGTCAGATCTGCAGCAACTGCGGCCGTCCAAAACCGATCTGCATCTGCCACGTCATACCATCGGAACCAATCGCGACGAAGACAGAGATACTCATCCTCCACCATCCACACGAGTCACGCCACAAGCTCAACACCACGCCTCTCCTCGTCAAATCCCTAACCAACATCACCACAGTCCCCGGCCGCCGCCTCCGTCACCACCACATCTCCGCCGCTCTCCCACAACCGTCCCGCACGATCTACCTCTTCCCGCCATCTCCTTCCTCCCCCGCCGTCACCGTCTCCGACTTCAAATCCCAAAACCGGACCACTTCGGATCCTCCACCGCCGGTGAGGCTGATCGTGTTCGACGCGACGTGGAAGCACGCGAAGGAGATGGTGAAGGCGAGCGAGGAGGTTTTGCGAGAAGCGGGGGCCGTGAGGGTGTGTTTGGACGCGGGGATAGACGAGTCCGTGAGAGGGGGAAGCATCTATGATTCGGAGCTGTTGCTGAGGATGGAGCCGGTGGGTGGATGCGTGAGCACGGCGGAGGCGGTTGCACGGTGCCTGGGAGCTTTGGAAGTGGACGGCGAGGAGATAGAGAGGAGGCTGATTAGTGTGTTGAAAGAGATGGTGAGGTTGCAATCTGAGTTCTTGAAGCCCATGAGACCAAGGCCCAAGTTGCTGAAGAAGAGATTACAGAATCAGCAACAAGAAGAAGAAGAATGAGTTTGGTTCTTTACAGAAATTTTTACACTGGATTGTTAATTACATTAGTCCATTTGTTGTTGCATTAACCAAAAGAGAACTTACATGAAAGGATTTTTTTTGTTCAACAAAACTCATTACAAACTAAGTGAAGCTTAATTGTTATTACAAGTGTTTGGAAGAGTTATGATTTATATGGAACTGGGTCTTTTCCTGTGCCACGTGCTTGTCCAATAAAGAATTTTTTAAATCTAATTTATATTTAAAAATAAATTTTATTAAATATTATAGATTTTACTATTTTTTCACTAGTATTTAATATAGATTTGATATATATTAAATCAATTTGTATAAAACTAATAAAAATGATATAAGATTGTATAATTATCAAAAATTTAGCCTAAACAATATTTATAAAATTTGTAGGTATATAAAAAATTAATGATCTTACGATTAGATATTTAAATTTTAAAAAAATTATAGAAATTTTTGAAAGTTTTAGTAATACAAATTGTATAATTATACAAAAATAATAATATTTCGAAATTTAAAATGTTATATATGAATATATTTATTTTATAGATGATGTATGAGCTATTACCATATTTTAAAAAAGTTTACCAAAAAAAAATATCAATATCAAATGTAATATATGAATTATTACCATATTCTAATAAGTTTGCAAAAAATATAAATCAACATTAAATGAAATTATCCATGTCATATTTTTCCGCAAACCATGTCATCAATTTTAGTAGTCATGTCATATTTGTTTTGTGAAATTGATTGTAGAGAAGACATGTGACAAAATCACTTCGCAAATATAGTCCAGGGGATAACATGTTCTTTTTAGCAAATATATCATTACATACATTTAGGAGACGAATGGCATATATAAGTTGGAATAGAAAATCACTTATAAACTGTGTGTAAAATCCTGTAATTCTGTTTTGAAGTTTGATTGATCAAATAATCATTTTGATTTAGTTCGCAGAGTCCGTTTTCAAAAATGGCTGAATAAATATTTCTTTCATTTGAGCATGCCATGCCGAGAAGCTTCTGCGACATTCCTTTCAACCAGATTTATTCCTAATGTTGTCTTTTAGACACCATCCAAATCCACTCATTAGTCCATGATCTATCCAAGAAACATTGATTTGGCAAGTCGGAATTGGATGGATAGCTGGGGAGAGAGAGGTCTATGGTCTTCTTCCTGATCAGGAGACTTCACGTCTTCCGCCGCCTCTTTGACCTCAACACGTGTCCGGTTCCCGCTGGTTTTGACCCTAGTTGTGTAAGAATTATCTTCTTTTTCAAAAAAAAATTATACTCCCGGAATGTTTCAGTGGCTTTAAACAGAAGCTTCTAGCCTTTATTGGTGAAGAGATGAGTAAGCGACTTAAAGGTTGGTTTGCTAAAAACACTATCTTTTGGTGGAAAAGAAATTCTTCTCAAGTCCATAGCTATGGCGCTACCTGTATATTGTCCGAGATCACTAACGCAATGTTCTTTCATCATGCTAGAGATGCCATCACTTTTTCACCTAATAGGTTTACGGCTGAGCTTCGATGTTTGGTATGGGCTCTACGTAGCATGAAAGACCTAGGGTATCACGAAGTTGTGATTGGGTTTGACTTTAGAGAAGTTACTGAGGTAGTTAGGAGACCAAAAGACTGGCCTCGCTTTCGTATTATACTTCGAGAGATAGATGAGTTATGTAGTCTGTTTCGGTCGGTGGCTTTTGAAACAGAGTCTGTCTTCTCTAATCAGATAGCGAGAAAGATTGCTCTGAGTGTCCTTCGTGATGGCCGGGGCTTAGGAGCTGGGTTTAAAAAAGTGTGCTAAGGCGTCGCTAAGGCGTCGCTAAGGCGTTAGGCGACCTTGGTTGGGAGGGTCACCGCCTCGAGGAGGTGAAGCAAGGCGAATTCGAGTAAGCGTTGCTTCAACCTCGCCTCAAGCCGCCTTTCACGCCTCACGCTTCATCACGCTTCATCGCTTATGCAACTAAAGGTAAGATTCCTATCACAAGTTATTAACATATAATATTCACTTTCTTTTTATGGTTTCAAAACTTCAGTTCACTTCAAACTATTTAGTGTCTTTACATTTTTTAATAGATATTTTCATGCGTGAATCTTATCCAAGTCTATATTCTTTTTTTTCTGGTTCTATAAATCTTTTGTTTCTAAATCTATGAAGACTTAGATTTATGTTTAGTTTCTTTTAAGGATTTGTTGGTTTGATTCTCTTTTTTTGAAGACTTTATTGGATCAATTCTCAGTTTTATGCTCTGTTTATGAATACTTATTAATTTTTAATTTTAATGATTTAGGATAATGACAAAGAATGGAAGAACCTGAATGATTCTATGACTAACCACTAATCCTACGTGTATTTTTTCAGGCTACGCCTTAAGTTGGTGAGGCGGTCTGAAGCGACGCTATAGCTTTGAGGCGAGCTTGACCTTCCTCACCGCCTCAAGGCTTGAAGCGCTATTTTAAACCCAGCTTAGGAGGTCCATCCTGGCTGCATCAGAGGATTTAAGAGAATCTACTTTGAATTGCTCATAGATCTTTTTACGGTTGAGCCTTTTCTTTGTGTTTCTCTTTGGAGTTTTGTTTCATCTTGTTTGTGGATGATTGTTTCAGTTCATTTTCAATGAAGTCGTTACAAAAAAAATTCGTTATTATTTATATATAAAATTTTATTAATAACCCTAATTTTTAACGTTTGTTGTGAAAAATCACTTCGTAAATAATATTATAAATTATAATTTTTTTAAAAAAAGTTGAATAATTCTTTAAATAAATTATACTAGATGGTAGCCTGCGATTTCGCGGGTATAAACATTATATAAAAATTATACATTATGTTTATAAATTTTTAATGTGAATAATAATCATAACTATTAAAAATAATTGATCAATTTTAAATAATTTGAAAATCAAAAGTTCTGGTATTATATAATTTAAGAAGAGTTTTGAGATATAGTGATATTCTATAAATTTTGAACTAACTTTCTAGAAGTCGTTTTATTACATAATTTGTGATGGGTGAAAAACAGAAGATTGATGAGAAATAAAATATTTGTAACACTGCCTATTTTTCACCTTATTTTGTCTATCACTTTATTTTACTTAAATGCAAAATAGTTATAAAGTTTCCATAATTTTGTCAAATCATTCTTTCTCATACATTTTTGATTTGGTGTTTAACATAAAACTCATAATTGGTTAACCAAAAACAAATTATCCTTAAATTCTCTAAAATCGACATTATCTTATCAAACTGATTCATTTGACCAAGATTTTCATTAAAATTAATTATTATTTAGATATCTTTTAAAGGTATTATTTTAATTTTTTACATTACTTTAATACATACCTATTTTAATTAAATCTGATTAACTAATTATATATCAAAAATAATATCTAAATCATGTGTCATTATTTTAGACATATATACTTAACATTAATGTGATATTCAATAATTTTATTACATCAAAATAATATGTTTCTATTCGAATAAATTTGTTAGAACTTTGTTATCATACATTGTGAAAGTTTATTATACTCAAAAATACATATCATTATTTTGTAAATAATTTTTTTTCCATTCAATTTACGTTATATTTTCTAATTTTGATGCTATCTAAATTTATAGTTGTCAATCTGGAAACTATATCTTAGAATATCTTTTGGTTTGTAATTTATCAGATCTAATTTTTTGTTCAATTATCAATTTCAGAGGAGAAGTTATATCAATCTTCTCTAGGGCCTTCGTGATATGCCCTACAGCAACCTCAGTAGACTCCATTTTATACGGGATTGCACAGTTCTCGTACTCCCATATAACGGGATGTTCTTCTTGTTGATACCCAATAATGGGACTCGGGTTTCTATCACCACCACCACAGAGACGGAGAAGCAACTGAATAGTTAATTCCTTTTGAATGTCGTAATCAGATACTAGGCGACTGTCTTGGAGCTGCTTTCCGGAAAAACTCAGCCGTTGATGTTGCTGGGGGATTCATTCATTCTCTTCAATCATTGTCTTGACACTCTTGATAGTGTTGGATGATACAAGCTTCATGCTTATTGTCTTTCCTGTGAGCCCAATATGAGATCGTATCAATCTTCCCCCATGAAAAACAAGCTTGTCCTCAAGGTTGAAGAAACCATAACAACCTCTTAATCGGAACCAACAACAACAGACCCCTTCTCGATACAGCTGAGGTGGCCTTTTTGAATGGTATATTTCTTGAGTGAAGTAGAGTGTTATGTCTCACATGGACTCATGATTTATCAAAAGCATATGAACACCGACTATTCTTTTTCTCTATGTAGACTACACTGAGCTGATCAGCTGATAGAAATTTTTTGGTTAGGTTACAAGAAAAAAACTAGTACTTCTACTTCTACATCAATAGCTGACTACATAGACTATGTAATAATAACTTGAAAAGAAAACATGGGACATGGGACCTTCCACGTGAGGTGATAAACTGAGGCAAGTTCGTCGTGGACCATTTTGCGATCATATAACTTTGGGACACTTCTTTAATTGCACAATCACATGACATGTTTTCGGCTTTTTGATCCTCGATGTTATAATATATGCCTAATTAACTCCTAAAGCACGTAATATTCTATTATCAAAAACAAAGCCGTATTCTATAGATTGGTAGTCCATTTTTTGTGGTCCATCCATATTCAATTTGGAAGGAGATCAAACTTAGTCAATGTCATTTTTGTATGATGAGTCATTTCGTTGGTATATGGGTTCAACACAAACGACCTAATCCCATTATAGAACGAATAATAAAACGAGTCTGCGTGGGGTAAATTTTCAACTGAGTTTTGCTGACTTGATGACTACATGCAATCCATATATCTAAATCGAAACTCTCTTATATTCTCTTTGTACTGGTTTCTTGACATGTATTTATATTTTTGTACAAATCGTATAACACATGCATTCGTTATACTCGTTTTTTTTTGATAAAAATTCGTTACACTCTTTTTCTCAAAAAAAAAAAAAAATCGTTATACTCGTTGTCGACATCTTAAGTTGGTTGGTTGGTTGAAATTGTCAAATTTTGTTTTCCACATACTTTTCTTTTGATGGNTTCTCTTTGTACTGGTTTCTTGACATGTATTTATATTTTTGTACAAATCGTATAACACATGCATTCGTTATACTCGTTTTTTTTTGATAAAAATTCGTTACACTCTTTTTCTCAAAAAAAAAAAAAAATCGTTATACTCGTTGTCGACATCTTAAGTTGGTTGGTTGGTTGAAATTGTCAAATTTTGTTTTCCACATACTTTTCTTTTGATGGAGTGACCTTTAATCCTAATTTTTATACAGTCTTGATGGTGATGAAACGTTTACTTTACTTAGTTTACATATCTTTGGTTTTGTGAAATTGACCCGGCAACACACAAAGATAATTTTAATCTTAAGTATCGTAACTTTTATTTACATATCTCTGGCTTTTGCTTCTAATAGATTATATATAAGTTTGTAGATAATCAAATGGATTTGAACAAGTAGATGTTGGAAAGGAACCAACGAGTGGATAATACTATTGTCAAATTCTAGAGTTTACGGGATTTTGTTTTCTCTAATTTTCCACCATCATATACCACATTTTACTATGGATATTTGCATGATGAGAACATCAGCTCTTCAACAATTACGTTTTGTAAGAACATGCATAGTTTTAAAATGTTGGGGATTTCTTAAAGAAAAAAAAAGAAACTAAAATGTATTTATATGTATTGTAATTTAAAGTATTCTCTAAAGTATAAACTTTAAAAAAATCAGATTACTTAATTTATATTTTTTAGTTGAGTAGTTTATGTATTTAACTTGATTAAAATAGTTGAGCAACAAAACATAAAATACAAAAAACATTGATAATAGCTGATTCTAAAAATCTCTTTTTCAAAAGATCACAATTATTATGATTATATATTCCAAAGTACATTTCGCATATACCAAAAACATGAGAAAAAGAAGTAAGAGAGAACAAAAGGAGTACGATCCATGTTCATGGTCCATACCTCTGCTAAAAGTAGAAAATAAGGCTGTTCTATATTTTTATCAGGATTATTGTATTATTAATTATGATCGTATTCTTTTATTATATCAATCGTGCAAATTCACATGCTACAACAAGACACCCTGTCATGCTGCAATGGTGAAATGATGAGACCAATCTCTCCATCAACAACATATACATGATATATCTTATTTATTCTCATAAGATTTTTTCTTTTTCCAACATTCTATGATATACTGATGTTCTAAAACTCCTTCTTGATGGTGTCTAGACGTCATATATGTGGAAAATTGACTATTAACGAAACAATTTTTTTAAAAGATATATTTAAAAAAAAAAATCAGTATAAACGCCATCTAGACAGTAATCCTTTTTGAATCATATAATTACCATTTGACGATTTTTTGAACAATATAATACTTAGGCCTAATAATACTCATTTAAATAGTGTTTAATTAAAAAATCTATCCAATCTTAACCTACATAGCCATGTATTAAAGACCAATCCCAAGATATGCACTTTCCGTTTCATTATAAGTGTCACTTAGACATTTTTCACACATATTAAGAAAATGATTAAAATGTATTTATATTTTCATTAATTACGTCTAATTGACCAATAATATTTGAGATAAATAAGTTTGCTTAATAGATCAATACATTTTACAAATAATATTCAGCTAAAAATAAGAAAAAATTGCATTGAAAATCTAAAACGATATTTTTTATGTAATAAAAAAGGTAAAATGACACTCTTTAAAAACAGAGGGAATATAAAATTTAAAACATCTTAAGATAAATTCTAATTTTTTTTACAATATAAAATCTACAAGACATAAATATATTAACTCTTTAAATTTAGGAGTAAGACTAATGTTTAATTACTAATCCACCAATAGTATTTACTAAAAGATTTTTTTACCAGTTTAGAAATAAACATTAATGAAAATAGCTTAATCATCCATAGTGTTTATATATTTTCTCCAAATAAGTCTATATACTCTCCCCAAAATTGAAAACATGGGTTAAATTCGGGTTTAATGTTTTAATTTGTGTCTTTGTGTGATATATAAAAGTGGTGGTAAATAAAAATGAGAAAAAAATGAAAAGCCAACATTGGTCGGTGTAATAACGACCGGATCTTATTCCTCTGCCTTAAATTTGACAGTCTCTTAACGTCTTTTCTCGAACCTCTCGTCTTCTCCTCCCTCTTTCTTCTTCTTCTTCTTCTTCTTCTTCTTCGCCTCGTCGTCGGCAATATTATTCATCTCTCTCTCTACTGTAAATCTACGAGACAAAAAACGTTCGGAAAAGAATTAAAAAAGGTAATAACACAGCTCACAGATACTCTTTCCAAATAATAATTCATTTCCCTTTCCTTTTCTTCTTCTTCTTCTGTCTAATTCATTTTTTTCTTGTTCTGTTCTTCCTTTTATTTTTTGAAGCGCCGGCTCTCCTTCATTTTCTTACAGATCTCTAGACAGGTACTTTTTGAATCTGGATCCATGTTTGACTAATGTGGATCATTTGAATCTTCGTCCCATGCTCTGTTTTTTTTTTTTGCCTTTGATTCTCGATCTGCTCAAATCGTTTCAAATTTTCTCTTCTGCATATCTAATTACGTAAAGTCTCGATTTTTCTTTGTGGGTATTATGAATCATCTGTGATCAACCTCTGTAAATCGCCNTTCTTACAGATCTCTAGACAGGTACTTTTTGAATCTGGATCCATGTTTGACTAATGTGGATCATTTGAATCTTCGTCCCATGCTCTGTTTTTTTTTTTTGCCTTTGATTCTCGATCTGCTCAAATCGTTTCAAATTTTCTCTTCTGCATATCTAATTACGTAAAGTCTCGATTTTTCTTTGTGGGTATTATGAATCATCTGTGATCAACCTCTGTAAATCGCCAAAGTTTCGGTTTTTTTTTTTTTAAATCTATGATCGAGTTTTTTGATAATTTTCACTGATGATCGATGACTTTATTACAGTGATCGATCTATACCAGACTTGCGAGATTGAATTAAACTTTTATTTTATGAATGTTGAGTGATGAGATACATTGTTACTCACCATCCACATTTATATTGAGCCAATGACTTTGGTTGATGATCAGATTCATTTTGCGTGTGTAGATTTTGATCGTTGTACGACATGTCTGGGTCAACGAAAGTACTGGATCCTGCCTTTCAAGGAGCTGGACAGAAACCGTATTTGCTTCTCTTCTATTGATTTTAATATTAGTACTAGATTCTGAATGTTTGCCACTGTATGAGGATGATGTTGAACACTTTTAAACATTTCTTTTTTTAATCTAGAGGAACTGAAATATGGAGAATTGAGAATTTTGAGGCTGTTCCAGTGCCAAAGTCTGAGCATGGGAAGTTCTATATGGGAGACACTTACATTGTCTTGCAGGTTTGTAATCTCTTCTTGACAAAACCAGAGTAACTATGATTGAGAAATGTGCTGTCCTTTTTGTTATATTCATTCAATCACTTTGTGTTATGTTTCAGACCACACAGAACAAAGGAGGTGCTTATCTGTTTGATATTCATTTCTGGATTGGGAAAGACACTAGTCAGGTACCTTTTGTTCAAGTCTCTTGTTGTTTTTGGTTGATGTTGGTTATTAACTAACTTGTGGGTTGATGGATTCAGGATGAAGCTGGAACAGCAGCTGTTAAGACAGTCGAACTCGACGCGGTTCTCGGAGGCCGTGCTGTCCAACACCGGGAGATTCAAGGTCACGAGTCTGACAAATTCTTGTCTTACTTCAAGCCATGTATTATACCTTTAGAAGGTGGTGTTGCGTCTGGCTTCAAAACACCTGAAGAAGAGGTGTTCGAAACAAGGTTATACACCTGCAAAGGCAAACGTGCAATCCGTTTGAAGCAGGTTTAAAAACTAGTTCACTCTCTTTTGCATCACAAATACATTTACTTTTTTTTTACCTTATGTTCTTTGTCTTTGTGTTTGTAGGTTCCTTTTGCCCGCTCATCGCTGAATCATGATGATGTGTTTATCTTGGATACCAAGGAAAAGATCTACCAGTTCAACGGTGCTAATTCAAACATCCAGGAGAGAGCCAAAGCTTTGGAAGTTGTTCAGTATTTGAAAGACAAGTATCATGAAGGAACTTGTGATGTTGCCATTGTTGGTAAGCTTCATTGCATCTTCTTCCTTTGTTTCCCCTTGATGTTGCTATCTAAAATAACTAATATATTAAAGTTATATGAATCCCATTCAGATATTTAATCAGTTTTGGTTCGGGTTCGGTACTACTTTTTGGATTAGATTCATTTCGGTTTTTCGGATCCGGATATTTTGCCCGGCCTATCGAAACTTAATGTTTATTTTATCTCATTGCTTAACAGATGATGGAAAGTTAGATACAGAATCAGATTCTGGTGAGTTTTGGGTCCTCTTTGGTGGTTTTGCTCCAATAGGAAGGAAAGTTGCTAATGATGATGATACTATCCCTGAGTCAACTCCACCTAAGCTTTACAGGTACTTATATCTTTTGCACTAGTGTCTATATTATGATGGATGTATTTGTCATGTTGTTACTCTTTTTTGTTTAGCATCATTGATGGTCAGATGGAACCTATAGACGGTGATCTAACCAAGTCTATGCTGGAGAACAATAAGTGTTACCTCTTGGACTGTGGTGCTGAGGTTTTTATCTGGGTTGGCCGAGTAACTCAAGTGGATGAGAGGAAAGCTGCTAGTCAATCTGTTGAGGTAAAAAAAAAAAAGTGGAACATTATCGTAATCTAATCTCAATCATGGCTTCTCACTTCTTTTTACCTTTCATCTCCAGGACTATCTTGCTAGTGAAAACAGGCCAAAGGCGACACGTGTCACACGTGTCATCCAAGGCTATGAGTCTCACTCTTTCAAGTCTAACTTTGACTCTTGGCCATCAGGCTCAGCCGCTCCTAGTAATGAAGAAGGACGAGGAAAAGTCGCTGGTAAAAATAAAACACTCTTCAAACTGAAAATTATTAAATAAAAACATTCAGACCTAACTTACTTATTGGTGAACTGCATTGCTTCTCTAGCATTGTTGAAGCAACAAGGTGTTGGGCTCAAGGGGATTGCGAAAAGTGCACCAGTGAATGAGGATATTCCACCTCTTCTTGAAGCTGGTGGAAAGTTGGAGGTCTGTTTTTGTCTTCTTGTCATTTTATTGTACGCATTCTTCTGTGTATTAACTCAATTTTTGATATTTTGTATTATGCATATGTATTAGGTTTGGTATGTTAATGGCAAAGCCAAGACTCCGTTAGCTAAAGAAGATATTGGGAAGCTCTATTCTGGGGACTGCTATTTGGTCCTTTATACTTATCACTCTGGTGATAGGAAAGACGAGTTTTTCTTGTGCTGCTGGTTTGGAAAGAATAGTACTCAGGTAACTTAATGTACATCATGGCAGAAATATACAAAGCCAATGTTTATACTTCTATATATTGGATAAATTATCAGAATTAGATATACAAGACAGAAATTAGACAAATTTGGAGATTTGTACTAACATTATTACGTAATTTAACAGATTTAGATCGATTCTAACCAATTTAAATCGATTTAGAATGGTTTAAATTAATTTAGAATGGTTTAAACCGATTCGAGTCGTTTAGATCGGATTTAAGAAAATCATTTCGGCTAGGACTGATTTAGAATCATGGTTTGGCATGTCTAAGTTTCTTTGTACTACATATGAGTACTGAGAGTAACCATTAAGTGCTGCAGTTTTGCCTCAAAGTTATTGGTTCTTGGTGTTAGTAGTTGTAGTGTTATCTCAGCTCTATGAACATAATGTTATTTGGCTTCTACCTTATCCAGGAAGACCAAGAAACAGCACTTAGACTGGCGAATACAATGTCAAACTCGTTGAAGGGAAGACCTGTGCAGGTACAATGTTTATTATTACTAACATTAATGATGATTATTACTAGAAAGATAGATAAATGACTGGTTCTTCTTGCAGGGACGTATCTACGAAGGTAAAGAGCCTCCACAGTTTGTTGCTCTGTTCCAGCCTATGATTATCCTAAAGGTAATTTGTAATGATGTTTACAAGATGATGAATGTCTAGGAAGAGAAAACACAGTGATTAATATGATTTGAGTGGAGTTTTAGGGTGGTTTGAGCTCTGGGTACAAGAACATGGTGGAAGAGAAAGGTTCAGCAGATGAAACCTACACACCAGACTCGATTGCACTGATTCAAGTATCTGGAACTGGAGTTCACAATCATAAGGCACTTCAAGTTGAACCGGTAACTTGAACTATATTCTTTTTCTAAGTTCTGTATTAACGCTTTAACTAATAATTTTGTTTTTGTGATACTTAATTTAGGTGGCAACATCTTTAAACTCTTATGAGTGCTTCCTACTGCAATCTGGTACTTCCATGTTCCTATGGCATGGAAACCAAAGTGCGCATGAACTGCTGGAACTAGCTGCTAAAGTTGCTGAGATCTTGAAGGTTAGTTTCATATCTTATTGTGGCCTCTATAGTTTTTTAATATATTAATCTTCTTCTCGTTTTGGAAAGCCAGCCTGGGATGACTCTTAAGCATGCCAAAGAAGGAACAGAGAGCTCAACCTTTTGGTTTGCACTTGGAGGAAAGCAGAACTTCACCAGCAAGAAGGCAGCATCTGAGACTGTCAGAGATCCTCACTTATACTCGTTTTCTATCAACAGAGGTAAAAATATAAATTAGGATGAAGATAGTTGTGATTTTTATTTTCACATTTCTGTATTCTAATTCTTTTCTTTAAAATGTGTCTGCATGTATCCCCCACAGGAAAGTTTCAGGTGAGTTATTAACGAAACTACACAACTTTCTTGATTCGAGATGTATATATTTTTTTATAACGAGATGATATCTGCAACAGGTTGAAGAGATCTACAACTTTGCTCAAGATGACCTCTTGACTGAGGATATATATTTGCTTGACACTCATGCTGAAGTTTTTGTCTGGGTTGGTCAATGTGTTGACCCCAAGGAGAAGCAAACTGTGTTTGAGATTGGCCAAGTGACTCTAACTCCTCCTTATCAACTTTGCTTCTCTCTGTCTCTCCTTTTTAGTACTGTTTGCTCAATGCTATATTTTATGTGTAGAAATACGTTGAACGTGCTGGATCCTTGGAAGGCTTGTCTCCTAAAGTTCCACTATACAAAGTCACCGAAGGGAACGAACCATGCTTCTTCACCACTTACTTTTCTTGGGATTCCACTAAAGCTATTGTAAGTTTAGTGTGATGAAGAGTGATTTGAATAACTCTGATTTGTTCCTAGTGGCTTTTAGTTTACATTTTGCTCTTCTTCTCTCCTGTGACGTTAGGTTCAAGGAAACTCATTTCAGAAGAAAGCAGCCTTGTTATTTGGCACTCACCACGTTGTGGAGGTACTAGACTTTTTGCTTTTACTATTTCTCTGGTGCTTAAGGCAATGGAAAAGCGCTCTTGTTGCTTGCTCTGGCTTCTTGGTCATGATATGTTTTATTCTTGTGTTGTTGCAGGATAAGTCTAGCGGTGGGAACCAAGGACTAAGGCAAAGAGCTGAAGCACTAGCTGCCTTGAACTCTGCATTTAATTCTTCTGGTAGCAAGCCATCATATTCGGTAAATGTCTATCTAAAGATATTAGCATTTCAGTCTTGTACAAAGCAATCTATGACCATTTAGCTGATGAAGCATCTATCTGGTTAGAATCTAGACACAGTTCTAAACATTTAAGCCAAAAGACCCGTTTTAGATCTTACTAAATCTAGACAATGAGTTACAAGCCTGTTGGGGTCTAGACTAAGCTCTGCTTGAACACAACAATGAGGTTCATATTTGCCTGTTTTAGTCAAGCACTCAAGCCTAACTCGTCACAGAGTAATTTTAAGAACGTTTAGCTTTGATAAGTGAACTTATATAGTAATCCGTTTTAACTGCAGAGTCAGGACAGATCAAGCGGAAGTCAAGAGGGTCCAAGACAAAGAGCTGAAGCTTTAGCCGCCTTGACATCAGCTTTCAATTCTTCTGGACCATCAAGTAAATCTCCTCCACCACCGAGGCCAGCGGGAACGAGCCAGGCTTCACAGAGAGCTGCAGCAGTGGCTGCTCTCTCGCAAGTCCTCGTTGCTGAGAATCCGAAATCAACTGATACCTCTCCTACAAGAAGATCCACTAGCTCCAACCCGGCAGATGAGAGTAAGTTTCTCTCCTTTCTTTCACGTTTTTGAAAACTCGATAACACAATTGACTAATCTATCTTCATCCACAGATGAAGAAGCAGATGCTTCAGAAGAAGCTGGTGATGAAACCAAGGTAGAAGAGGAAGTTTCACCTGCAGTAGAAGAGCCAGAAGCAAAGCAGGAGGAAACAGAGGAGCAAGATGATTCTGTTATAGACGCAAGTGGTGCAACTTTCACTTATGAACAGCTGAGAGCTAAATCTGAAAACCCTGTGACTGGAATCGATTTCAAGCAAAGAGAGGTGAGCTGGTTATATAGTTAGTATTATTATAAGCTGAATAACTCTCTTGTCTCCGAACTTACCGTTTTTTTTTTTATCATTGCTGTGATCAAAGGCTTATCTATCTGAGGAAGAGTTCCAGAGTGTGTTTGGGATGGAGAAAGAAGCATTCAACAACTTACCTCGTTGGAAGCAAGATCTGCTCAAGAGGAAATTCGACTTGTTCTAGAGACACTCCTACACCAATGCAAAAGAAAAAAAACATCTCAAAGATCCTTTATTACACTCTCCTGAAATTCAGTTTATTACTGAATGGTTTTTTTTATGTGGTCAGTCAATTTGTTCTAGAGTGTTTTTTTATTTGTTTCTCTTCAATATTATTTACTTTTGACTCATTTTACTTCTCTGTCATGGGTTTGGTTTTGGACTTGGTTCTTGATATTTTCTTACAGAACAATGAGGTGTCTTAATGGCAGATCATATATTGTTTTACCCGGGACAGATTTGTGACTGTGGGATATATCTTTTGATTTGGATATTCCATTGCTGGGATTATTTAAGAACATGTTTATTTGATGATGAAGCTTTGTACATGTTTAAAAGTGGTTTGGTTTGTGTATTATACATAGTTAGCTATGAATTTTCTTTTCTTTTGAAAAAAGGTTTCAATTTACTATGCTTTTTTATTTACCATCTACGAATCTTCATACTTACTGATTTACGTTTTGCATGTGCATTACTATATACCAACGTAACTGTTGTAATCTGTCTTAGAGTTTTTTATGATTTTAGTTAGCAATTTTTTTTTTTTAATTTAGCAATTCCTTCATGGCCTTGTCTTCCTTTTTTTTGTGTGTGTTAACTTTCCTTTATCGTGTAGAGAACAATTTATGTACATCCACATCAGTTTTTACTATGTAATCCTTTGCCCTTTATTCAAAAAATATATATATTTAACCGATGTAAAAAGAAGTAGTATTAAACCTTTTTTATCAAAACTAAAAATAACATTTGAAAAGAAACTTTAAAAAAAATGTAATCAGGGTTTATTAAGCAAGAAATAACAAGACTTATAAGAAAGAAACAGAAATAATTAGAAATATTATTCCTTTGAAAAAACCACTGAAAATAGTACACATTCCAGTGAATCAGATCTAAACCTAATTTTAATTATTTTGTTCCAAAGTAAAGTAATTGATAGTATTCAGATATTCACATCTGGACAATAAAACTTTGATCAAGAGTAATAGCTTTTGATTTTAGTTTCCATAATCTTCTCTGTAATGAACATTCCTAAATCACTTAGGAGGATATAAAGAGGATTGTTGGATTAGTCTATTTATTATCACGTCAGAGAAATGAATACAATACTTCAGGTTTGGGTCCTTGCCCTTCATGTTTTATGTATTGTTGTACTTTTTTTTTGACATCATGTATTGTTGTACTAAATAACTTAATGTTGCACATTATCATTCAAATCAATTTTTGCATTGACTCGAAAAATATCTTCTTTTTTTCAATAGCTGTTTCATTTTTCTTTTCGTAACTGGTATTACACATGTTATCTAATTCAAGCATATAAGAAAAAATAACTTTCAAGTTTCTTGATGAAATGATTAACAATCATCGTCATCATCATAATCATGACCACCATAATCTTCACCACCTATTGTATCCAAAATATCTCTAGCTGAGGACGCACCCGACCCGGTTAGCCGGTCTAGCTTATCATCAACCCACCAATCTGTTGACTTTAACTTTTGGCGACCCTTGGATGTGTCAGCAGACTTCATAGCCGGCGACACATGGCAATTGGTATACTTGGAACGCTCATTTTTTCCTGTAAATTTAGAATGCTTGGTAGGTTTTGATGGCACTTTGGTAAATTCTCCTGAACCCGGTGGCGAATCAAGCCGGTTCACGAATTGGTTGGAGGGTCTTGGACTAAATCCTGGCGGATGAATCATCCCGGTCCGAACGAAGCCGTGTTGACGACCTTCCTTTTTCATTTTTGCTTATTTTGCTTTGAGACGTTGATGAATTGTAAAAGTACCAATGCATGTGTGGGTATATTTATAGAGGGACATATAATTGAGGATTATACCAAATATGTTTGGGACACAAGAAAACGCGAATAGTCAAACGCACTTGTTCGCCAAGAAATTAGTATTATATTCTTCTTTTTTCTCCACATTATCTGATAATTTAAAAGTCTTTTTTTTTTTGGGTTATCTTTCTAAAGATGTCCACATCATGTTTTTTGTTCTATCCTAAAGCTCCAAATTTTGTTTCATTTACTGTCAAACACGTTTCGCAACATACTAAACCCCCAGCTAGAACTTTAGCCCCAAGAAACAAAGATCTAAGAAAGAAAGAACCCAATCAAAAGTTCTATGGTAACAAAAGAGATAATGAGGTCGAAAGTTATGGACATAGCAATCAGAAAGAAGGAAAACAAGGTTTACATCTTTGGTATGATGCAATATGATACTGAAAAACATTGTTCATCTTGGAGATTTTGGAACTCATTTTGTTTATAAGTGGCTGGTTTATGTAAACATGATACTGAAAAACATTATTATTCATCGTGAAAATGGTCAGTAAACTCTAAAAAGAAGATGTACATCTATCGTTTGATGCAACAACAATATCCATATTGTGGAGATTTTGGAACACATTCTCCTCCAATATACTTCTTCTTGTGCTTTCCCGTCTTTAGACACTTAACGAAGCATTCATGAGTTCCGGACTTTCCCACCTTACAAAAATCATCATAAATGCATTCTCCATATTTGGTTGTCTTACTCACTGCACATATAAACACAACTAAGGTTAAGGCAATAATCCTATAGACCATGTCCATATAATATTTATTTTCTTTTGGTAAACTAAAGTTCTTACACATCCATATAAATGGCTATCACGGATTCTATCACATGTGTTTTTTTTTTTACAAAAACAAAGCAAGTTGTTCATATACTGCTTTCAAAATGTTCAAAGATAACTAAGATATAACAATTTAGTCAAAAAAAAAAAACTAAGATATAACAAAATAAATAAAGAAATATTCAGTAAGAATCATTATACCTGACTCGGCCAGAACGTTGTAGTTGGATGAAATTGCCAATGTTATTACCAAGAAAAGAGTGATTGAGATTTTGGTGATTTCCATTATAATTTTCGTAGTTTTTTTCTATTGAGAAGAAAAGTTTTTCTATGATTTTTTGTTGGTGAAGAGCTCTATTTATATGAATTTTTCATTCTCTTCTTAGTAACCGATAATTTATTTTATTTTAACCATCATGAATCTCCCATACATATATTTGTACCTTTTTTTGTTGGTATAAATATTTGTACGTTTTGCATGTATGGTTCTGTTTAAGTGCGGATTACTGTAAATACAATATATGCGGTCAAAGATATGATTATGATACTATGACCCATTATCATTCTAATCAAAATTTGCATTGACTCGACTACTGTATATAACATTTTTCCCCGAAGCTATGACATTTGTTTTCTTTTTGTTTCCGTGACCAGTATTACAAATGTTCTCTAAGTCAAGCATATAAGAAAAATAACAACTTTCGAATTTCTTAATGAGATTATTAACAATCATCATCATTTTTTTTTTTTGAACACTAATAATCATCATCATAATCATAAACATGACCACTATAATCTTCACCACATGATGTATCCAAAATATCACTAGCAGAGGAGGAGTCCGACCCGATCAGCTGGTTTAGCTTACCCTCGACCCACCAATCGGTCGACTTTAACTTTTGGCGACCCTTGGATGTATCGGCAGACTTCATAGCCGGTGACACGTGGCATTACTGTACTTGGCACGGTCAAATTTTCTTGTGGATTTTGAATGATTGGTAGGCTTTGATGGTACTTTGGTAAATACTCCAAAAGCGGGTGGTGAATCAAGCCGATTCACAAATTTATTGGAGGGACTCGGATTAAATCCCGACCGGTGAATCATCCCGGTCCTAACGAAGCTGTGTTGACGACCTTCTCTCTTCATTTTTGCTTATTTTGCTTTTAGATTTTGATGAATTGTAAAACTACCAAGCATGTGTGGATATATTTATAGAGGGACATATAATTTAGGATATGTTTGTGACACAAGAAAATGCGAATAGTCAAATGTTCTTCTGCACCAAGAAACTACCAAGCATGTGGGAATATATCCTTGTCTGCTTTTTGTTTTTTTTTTTCTCGACATTATTGAGGATCAAAGGTCTTTCTTTTGGTTGCTCTTCCTAATGCTGTCTACATCTTGTTTTGTGTTCTAGCCTAATAAATTAAATGTCATAATATAGGGTAAGAATTGAGGAAAGCCACTAGCCTTTTATAATTCCAGTCCTGAGTTATCAAATCTTTTATCAAAAATTATATATGTCTCATATCATTTTACTAATTTTTAAACGTTTTAAATTTCAAAACTATTTAAAATAATATTTTTAAAAAATATATATACAGTAACACTTTTAATAATAAAATTTAAATATACAAAGAACACAAAATTATAATCTAACAACCTAAACTAACAATTCATACATAAACTACCAAATCCTAAATTAACAAATTCTAATTTAATATACAAATAACACAAAACTATAATCTAAATTTCTAATATAAAAACCTAAACTAAAAGTTTTAGATGTACAAATAACACAAAGTACAATCTAAAGACCTAAACTAACTAACAATATATTAAATCTCTTATGATGAAGCTACCAAGCTTTGCTTCATTTAACAAAGATCTAAGAAAGAACGAACCCAGTAAATTTTGGGTGCCTCATGTAATAAATTTTATGATAAATAGTTTTTTTTTTAATTTTCACTGAATGAAAAACCCATTAAAGTTGAGAACCATCAATAAAGAAAAAAATATATATTTTAAACAACATGATACTAAAATAACATTATTTATATGGTGCAACAACAATATCCATATTTTGGTGTTGGTCTTGCGGCCCACCACCTAGGCCCGGCGCCAGTCTTTGTCTGTACCTTTTTACGGGCCTTGGACACGCTTCCCCCTCCACGCGAGTCGAACAGCCGACCTCCCCTCTCCAAGGAGATAGTACCACTGGACTATGAGGTCCTGGGTACTTCTTATTTTCCTCCTGTGTACTTCTTATTCTTCTTAGAACACTTAACGATGCATTCATGAGTTCAGGACTTTCCCATCTTACAAAGCTCCTCATAAATGCATTCTCCATAGTTTGTTGTCTTACTGACTTCACCTTTACACAACCAAGGTTAAGATTATAATCATATATACCATATCCAAATAATAGTTGTACTTCTTTTGACAAATCAAAGTTCTTACACGTCCATATACATGGTTATCGCAAATTCTATCACATATACATATATATATATAATAAGTTCTGCTTTCAAAATGTTCAAAGATTAAAAAAAAAACTAATAATAAAAATAATGAAATCTTCTGGGAAGAATGATTATACTTGATGCGGCCAGAACTTCACAGTTGGATGAAATTGCCAATGTCATTACCAAGAAAAGGGTGATTGACATTTTTGTGATATCCATTGTAATTTTCGTAGTTTTATTTCTGTTGAGAAGAAAATATGTTATGTTTTTCTAGTTATTGATGAAGGGATCTATTTATATAATTTTTCATTCTTTTCTTTTAAAAAGTTTCAAATTACTATCCAATTTTGTTTTATTTTTTATCATATACGAATCTTTCATATTAGCTGATAGTTGTTTTGGGGAAAAAATCTTTTGCTTTTATAAATACAGTACATGTATTTTGTACATGCATGCTTATCTCTATTTTGTGTGGAGTCATGTAAGTAGAATATATACAGCATTTGACCCACCACCAAAAATAAAATAAATATAAATATATATATTCAGTCAAAAATTTGATGTTAGTGTTACTAATACATGCTTTTGATTGGCAACATGAGTTAATTTTCATTAAAATTTGGGTTAAGAGTGTAATTCAAAAATGTTATCATTCATGAATTAGTCTTAGTGTGAGTTAATGTTTGAATTATAATGTGTTACTAGATTTTGATCCGCGCTTAAAAGCGCGGATTTGTTTTTGAAATTAAATAAATACTTATATAAAATAATATATAAATTTAAACACAATTTATCCGAAACCGCGAATCAAATAGAAAAAAAAAACAAAACCAAAATTGAACTAAATTCCAGAAATAACCAACCAGATCAAATATATTTGGAACCGATAGTAGCAATGTTTTATTTAAGATATTAGTACCGTTTTCTATCCAGTTTGGATCCGCGGTGGAACCGATAAATTTGGTGGCAATATATAATATGGACTGGTCTATATTATTCATGTAGCATTCTAAATTTGGTGGCCGTTTTAACATTTTAGTTTAAATGCCTATACATTATTTTGTTTGTATAATACTATAAATACATATTTTCATTCAAAGTGTGTGAGTTGTTCTTTTGGTATAATCTAATATAAAAGAGATTTTAAAAATGATATGAGTATTTAGTTAGTATTGATATTATAAAGTAGAGAACTTGCGTTTTCTTTAGTGAAATTTAATAAAGATATGGATTGTTAGCTATAATGAAATTGAATTTTTCTTATCCTATATTTATATCTTAGTCACCTTATAATGATACACAAGATTTTGATTATAAGGTGTTGTTACGGTTGGTAACCAATAATAAATTGAATATGTGGCGAAAATATTAATTGGAATGCATAATTTAGGCTCATCGCTTTAAGTAGGTGGTGATAGTGTAGGTGGTCTAATTTGCATTACCCATTTTATATTTAAAGAATTTTTAATTGTTAGGAAAAATCATAACGACACAAAAAAAAAATTCCTAAGTAGAATAAGGGCAAATCTAGAAAAGATCTTGTTTTAATTGTATTGATTAGATGAAACAAATATAGTTATACCATTTAATTTGTTAAGTATTGACTAAATTATTTTTAGAGAAATATAAGGTAACATATTATTAGTAAAAATTTAAGGTAAGACCAAAATATTATTAGTTAATGAAAAGGTCCAACAACCTTGCATAAGTAGATTTTTTAGGATTTCTTCTCTTTTAATAGTATTGATGTTTAAGTTATAATTTTGAGTTATCCCTTTAGTTTTTTT
>QGKV02000649.1:1394360-1410705 GCA_003260655.2 Brassica cretica | reverse complement strand
GAGGGTACGATGATGATGGTGGCGACATGCCAGGTGATAATCCAATTCCTGCTAAGATCGAATCTGGAGGGAGCAGTGGTGAAGCAGCTTTGAATGGTGGTACGGATACAAATGGTGATGTGTCAAACAAGGTGGCCAATCCAGCTTCGAAGGTTGTCAAGAAGGCGCGTATGGCGTAAGTTAAGATAACAAGATCTTTGCGCGAAGTATTCTGTATCTAGATAATGCTTATGCATGAGCTTTCCTTTTCACGTTTTCGTTTTCTCTACTTTTGACTTTCACCACTTACTACTTAGTGGGTTCTATGTTTGAGTCAAACAAACTTCTTATTTCCTATTAAAAATATATTTAAGCTTCATGATCTGATTCCAAACCATGTGCCTAAATTGACCTCGATGAATACTCTAGAGTTCGAGAAATGGCTTTAGGCTTTATGATCCGACTCCAAACCATGTGCCTAAATTTGACCACTATCAATACACGTAGGGTTTGAATTACGTAAATCCATTTTTCATTTGTTTGAATTAGCAAAACGTGTTTATATATATATATATATATATATAGATATTTATTTATTTATTTATTTATTTACTGTGTACAATCTTATTATCGATTGGAGTTTGTATATTATGTTTAATTAACCAATTTCTGCTTAGCATTTAGGTAGTAGATGTGTACATTCTTTCATGTATTCTGAATAAGGTGTCATTTTTATCAGGTCTCACCAATATGTTCACGTTTCATGAGAATTCAAACTATTTTCTGGTTAATATTAATGAAAACTCAACTGTAAGTATGGCAATTTGTTTTGGGGAAATAGAGCATTAGCAAAGCATCAAACAACGACAAGATTTCATATAGCCAAAAAGTTTATATGGCATAGAGCATTAGCATTAGGATTACGATTATGCTCTACATTATCCGATCAATATTTAGAGGTTGATTGTTTGTGGTTTTTAAAATGGTTTTTGGTTTTTGATTCTCTAAAAACTATTTTTGTATCAATCAAGATTTTTCTAAAGTAGATTTCCTAAAATTTAGGGAAACCAGATTTTAAGAAAACTAACTCTTTCTACACAAAACTAAAATCTATATTTTCTTGGTTTTTCTTTGCAAACTGTTGTTACTTTTTTTTTGTTAAAATATTTGTACATACATAAAGTAATATCTACAGATGATAAAATAAAGTATAGATGTACATATATAACATATATAAATTTATGTTTAAACATAGAATTAAAATTTTAAGTGTATGTTTAAACATAGAATTATATTATTTTGTTTTTGCTGTTTTTAATTTTTATATTTTATTATTTCCAGAATAAATATTTCACTTTAAGAATATTTTCGTTTTATTATTTTAAAAGCAAAAGGCATTTACATAGAATATATTCGTTTTATTATTTTAAAAGAAAAACCAAAATCCAAAATCTAGAAACCAAACAAACGATAGCATTTAGAAAAACATTTACCAAACACTAATGTTCTCCAAATGCTCTCTGGCTAATACTCTCATATAAAGCNTTTTTTTTTTGTAACTGGCTTTACGATCTGTAACAATTGCTACAACTGTTATTTTGTCATAGTGACGAATCTTGTCAGGTCCTACTTCGTCACATTATTATGACAAAATTGTTACATCTCTGTGACACAAAACTTTAGTCAAAATATTGTAACTAAAACGTCAAATGTTTGTTACGTATATTTGACGTCTCAAATTTCCGTCACAATAACAAGGGTTACGTATAAAATCATTTATGATTTCCCTGGGATAATTCTTCAATACAATTCTTCAATATGTTTCTCATGTTTATTATGAATTTAAGAAAAAAAACATGAAAAACATGAGTTTAGGTTACCAGCTTTGCAAGCAAATCGCTGTAATGATATCAAAATCTCACAATTTAATTTTACGTAACTTGCGCTCCACTACAGTTTTAAACTTGTCGTAATTGTAATATTCGCTGATAAATCAACGCAGCTAAAAAATATTACATTAATGATTGCTATATGTAATTCCATCGTATAATTCCAAATTTATTTATGTTTCCAAAGTTGAGGAAGTAATAGTTAAAATCGTCGTATTAATGGATTTTGACTTGTTTAAAAAGTATATTAGAATTTAAAATTACATAATTTAGGAAACAATAGTTGTCATAGCAATTTTACACCTACCAAAAATACAAAGATGTTATACAATAAATAACTCCGGAAATATTTTCTCACCAAAGAAATTTCATAGAATCCTATAACATTTATACATTCACGAATACAATTCAATTTGGTTTGATAGACATGAAACCGGTTTACTAAACCGAGCTGGATGTTTGTTAAAAACCTCTTTTATAATTTCAACAGATTTCAATTGATATATGATATAATTTATTAATCTATTGATTCTATTGATATATGATAAAATCTATTAAGAAAATATAATGGTTTAACCATATGGTTGACTTAATACAAACCACTAAAATCATTTAGAGTAATGTTTGTATCATTATACTCAAAATAGCTCCATAACTTCTTATATATTTTATTGGAAATATGAAAAACTGATGATAATTATATATGGCCATTTTGATTTTAGTGGTTTGTATACATGATGCAAATGGCCAATATATCATGATGTTTAGATTTTATGTGAAAAAATAATCATAGAGTATAAATGTGTTGGAGAGTTCCTCCTGGTACATGGTCTATGGTAAATTGATTTTTTTGGGCATATGACAAACTAATTTCGCGAACGTTCACTATACAATCGGTTTTTAAATCTAATAATGAAGACGCATATAATATATCATAGTAAGTTAAAATCTAATGATCAATGGCAAGATATATAATTAACCTAGTAAGAAGAAGATTTTTAAATATATGATGCGAGAATGATTATGGTGTTGACACATAGGAAAATGTCATTTTTTTATAATAACAGGTAAAGTAAAGGTTATTTAATAATATATACTAAAAAATGGGCCGAGAAATCATAACTAGGCTTTAATATATTATTAAAAAGGCCGGGAAATATCAGAGATGGGCTTTAATATATAGCCTAAGAGTAATGCTTATCACTCTATCCACCGTACAACCTCCTTTTTCCCCGCGTCTCCTCTAATGGCAACGGTTACTCACCTCGTCGTCGCTCCGCCGGAATCTTCCCGCGCCTATCGTCCTCGAGCTGCAGCGAAGGCCTCCGAGGCACTCCGGGAGAAGAAATCCGTGTACGTGAACTACGACAGAGGGGAGCACGAGGTCTCTGTCCGTGTCACCGGGTTCAGGAAAGCGGATATCGCGAGACGGTACCGGGTCCGGGTCGAGAACGACCGGTTTCAGAAGGATTGGAGTGTCTCGGAGGTTGCGGATCGGCTGATTGCTCTCAATCGTTGGGAAGAAGTCGATGGCGTTCTCAATTCCTGGGTTGGCCGGTTCGCTAGGAAGAATTTTCCAATTCTTATCAGTGTATGTCCTCTTGAACTAATATTTTAAAGGTTTGAGTCAATCCACTTATAGTTAATTGGTTTTAAGTTGGAACCTTTATGATAAACTAGAATTTAACTGAAACTCTTTTTTTGAATTTAATGGTTGATGAAGTTTTGAAATTAATTTAGTTGGAGTTTGATTTTTGAAACTTGCAGGAGCTCGGTAGAAGAGGATGCATCGATCTTTGTGTGAATGTTTTCAACTGGATGAAGAATCAGAAGAACTACTGTGCGAGGAATGATATCTACAATACGATGATCAGGCTCCACGCTAGGTGTAACAGGGTTGACCAGGCTCGTGGCCTCTTCTTCGAAATGCAAAAATGGAGGTAATGTGTTTCAAAACAAATGTCTCTCTTTTCCATGGAAAAAATTCATTGGATTAAAAAACGTTTCCGGTATGGTTTTGTAGCTGTAAACCGGATGCTGAAACGTACAACGCTCTTATCAATGCTCATGGTCGAGCTGGTCAGTGGCGCTGGGCTATGAATCTTATGGATGACATGTTACGTGCAGCTGTATGTAACTTTTCTTTACTCCTTTTGCTTAATACATGGTGTTGTTGACCCTTTCTTTGGTCTTTGCAGATTGCTCCTAGTCGTACAACCTACAATAATCTCATCAACGCTTGCGGGTCAAGCGGAAACTGGAGAGAGGCGTTGGAAGTATGCAAGAAAATGACAGATAACGGAGTCGGACCAGATCTAGTGACTCACAACATCCTCTTGTCCGCATACAAGAGCGGTCGTCAGTATTCGAAAGCCTTATCTTACTTTGAGCTCATGAAGGGAGCAAAAGTTCGTCCAGACACCACCTCTTTCAACATCGTCATCTACTGCCTGTCGAAGCTTGGTCAAACCAGCCAAGCCTTAGATGTTTTCAACTCGATGAGGGAGAAGAAGAGAGCTGAGTGCCGTCCCGATGTGGTGACGTTCACCAGCGTCATGCATTTGTACTCCGTCAGGGGAGAGGTTGAAAGCTGCAGAGCCGTGTTCGAGGCGATGGTTGCGGAAGGTCTGAGGCCTAATATTGTTTCTTACAACGCGTTGATGGGCGCCTACGCTGTTCATGGGATGAGCGAGAACGCTCTCTCGGTGTTTCAAGAAATTAAACGGAACGGTATGGTCCCTGACGTTGTCTCCTACACGTGCTTGCTCAACTCTTATGGAAGATCAGGTCAGCCTGGGAAGGCGAAGGAGGTGTTTCTCATGATGAGGAAGGAGAGGAGGAAGCCTAACGTTGTTACTTACAACGCGCTGATCGATGCTTATGGGTCTAACGGACTTTTACCTGAAGCCGTGGGAGTCTTCAGACAGATGGAGCAAGACGGAGTTAAGCCGAATGTTGTGTCCGTAAGCACTCTTTTGGCTGCTTGTAGCAGGTCCGGGAAAAAAGTGAACGTTGAGACTGTGCTCTCCGCGGCGGAGACGAGAGGTATCAAGCTCAATACCGCAGCGTATAACTCGGCGATCGGAAGCTTTATAAACGGTGCTGAGCTTGAGAAGGCTGTTGCGTTGTATCGGACTATGAGTAGAAAGAAAGTCAAAGCTGATTCGGTTACTTTCACTGTCCTTATAAGCGGTTCGTGTAGGATGTCGAAGTACCCTGAAGCAGTTAGTTACTTGAAAGATATGGAAGAGCTCGGTGTTCCGATGACGAAGGAGGTGTACTCTTCTGTTCTGTGTGCTTACAGCAAACAGGCAAGTGTTTTTAGAGTTTGAGAGCCCTTATGAAGGTTTGATTGTTAATAACTTGTGATGATTATCTGCAGGGTCAAGTTACAGAAGCAGAGTCTATATTCAAACAGATGAAGAAGGATGGGTGCAAACCTGATGTGATTGCGTACACTTCAATGCTCCATGCTTACAACGCTTCAGGTATACATACACATGAGTGCAAGATTCTTTTCAATTGATCTGAATACTCATAGACTGCTTTTATGTCCCCTAGAAAAGTGGGAGAAGGCTTGTGAGCTCTTTCTGGAGATGGAAGAAAATGGAGTAGAACCAGACTCTATTGCTTGTTCAGCTTTGATGAGAGCTTTCAACAAGGGAGGTCAACCGTCAAATGTCTTCATCCTGATGGATTTGATGCGGGAAAAGGAAGTCCCCTTCACTGGAGCTGTTTTCTTTGAGATCTTTTCGGCTTGTAACACGTATAGTATCACTCGTACATTACAATCATAAACCGTCTTTTTACATTCTACTTATCATTGTTCTCTTCTTCTTCTGTTAATGGTTGCAGCTTGCAGGAATGGAAAAGAGCGATAGACCTCATTCAGATGATGGAACCGTACTTGCCATCACTCTCTATAGGCTTAACTAATCAGATGCTGCATCTCTTTGGGAAGAGTGGCAAAGTGGAAGCTATGATGAAGGTGCAAATAAATTTTTGGTTTATATGCTAATTAGACTAAGCACATACCCTCGTTACAGAAGAGTTTTTTTAACCAAACTATTTGAACATGTTGCAGCTGTTCTATAAGCTAATAGCATCTGGCGTTGGAATCAACCTCGAGACTTATTCAGTACTGTTGGAACATCTTTTAGCCGTTGGAAACTGGAGAAAATACATTGAGGTAATAACTTCTTTTTTTATAAATTTATTTTCCATGAATATGTTTATGATCATGAAGCAAATTCGTATATTGTGGAATGAGTTGCTTGTAGGTTTTGGAATGGATGAGTGATGGTGGTATTCAACCTTCGACCCAAATGTACCGTGACATCATTTCATTTGGTGAAAGAAGTGCAGGGATCGAGTTCGAGCCTCTAATACGCCAAAAATTGGGTGAGATGAATATGAACTGAATATTAAGTTAACATATAGTTTGGTGTGGCTAACGTTAGAATCACATTTCATTTTTTTTTTTTTTCGGTAATCGCTAAAGCATCACTGAGAAACAAAGGAGGTGGTGATTTGAGTAAAGCTCATTAACACAAAGGCACATTGTAACTTTGTAAGTTCCCAATTGTAAAGATTATGATCTTTGTAAACTCGTGTAGTCTTCTTTCTGTCCATTAAAATCAAGATCATTTGAAAATTTGAAATTTAATTTATATAATGGAGAGATTCGATGTGTAAGACATTACAACGGTATGAAGAATCAAATATGATAGAAAAAACAATAGAGCGGATTTGAATATTCAGCAAACTATAAGCTAAGTTGAAAATAAACCCAAGAAAAACAACAAACAACAAGATAGTGGAGATGAGTGCAACATTACAGAGAATATTCCATGAACGAGGCTAGTGTTGGGGGAAACACCCCCACATTAAAATGTCAGCCACCTTCATGTACACGTGTACATCATTAATACACGTCAGCTTCGAATACAAACCTATAGTGCGAAATGACGAAAACAACCTCGTCTGCCGTTCATAGCCGTTGCAGTTGTTTATCTTTCTCCATCGTCAAAAAGGCTAATAGAACCGGGACGTAATGGTAAATGTGATGTCCGTAATTTTTATTTTATTATTATTTTTGCCGTTGTTATTAAAAAACATTGTATTCGGTGAAAAAGAAGAGTAATAGTCAAAGTTTCTATCTTTTTCTCTCTCTCTCTTTGCTGCTTCTACTGTATCGGTCGAGCTCGGTTTTTGCTTGTCTTCTCTTTCATAGGGTTTGTGGTTGTGTGATAGTGGCGTCTGATGGCGTCGTCGGATCAGGGGCCTAAGACAGAGGCGGGAGGAGGAGAGAGCTCGGAGACTGTGGCGGCGAGTGATGAGATGTTGCTGTACAGAGGTTTCAAGAAGGCGAAGAAGGAGAGAGGCTGTACAGCTAAAGAGCGTATCAGTAAAATGCCGCCCTGCACAGCTGGCAAAAGGAGCTCCATTTACCGTGGAGTCACCAGGTACTTTTTGCTAATTTGCCTTCAAATCTTGAATTGGAGGTTTAGGAATGATTTTGAATTTCGTATAGTTTAGTATTGAATCTTAGGAGATTTAGGTGGAGAGTGTAATGGTTGATTTAATTAATTCGTATATTACCAGATGTTAGTTGTGGATCATGTCTGAATGAGTCAAGAGCTGTCTTTACGGTTTTTAATAATTATAGCAATAGGAGGTATGCTGATGTGTCTTAATTGAGAACAGGCATAGATGGACAGGTCGTTATGAAGCTCACCTTTGGGATAAGACTACTTGGAACCAAAACCAGAACAAGAAGGGCAAACAAGGTTCTACCTTTTCTTCTCCATCCCTCGTTCACCATTAAGTTTTCTCTTATTTGTAGTATAAAAGCTCATCTATTTCTTTGTGTGTTCCTTCAATGCTATCATGGTTGATGCAAATTCAACCACACCAGTTTATCTAGGTAAAGCTAAAATCTTTGGAGGTATTCATTATGTTATCAGATTATGTAAAAAAAAAAAACACTACTTTTATTTACTTTGGCAGGAGCATATGATGATGAAGAGGCTGCTGCTAGAGCTTACGACCTTGCTGCCTTGAAATATTGGGGGCCTGGTACACTTATCAATTTTCCGGTGAGAGATTACAATGCTAGTTTTCTTATAATATTTGAGATTTGAGCTCTTCATCCATAAGATTTGAGGTTACAGGTGTTTAAGGCCACCCTTCCCAATTTTTGTTTCATCTTTTATATACATGTAGGTGACGGATTACAGCAGGGATTTAGAAGAAATGCAAAACCTCTCAAGAGAAGAGTACCTTGCATCTCTTCGCAGGTGCTTATGTATTTACAAGTATAATATTTCTCTCTAGAGGAACCATTTATTACTGATACATTTCAGATATCCCTTTGGCAGAAAAAGCAGCGGTTTTTCTAGAGGAATAGCTAAATATCGTGGACTTCAAAGGTATAACAATTGAATCAAGAGTGTGATTATTCTGTGCATTTTCATATGCATTTTCATAGTGCTTGTTAGGAAAAATATTTAGTGACACATTATGGATCATCACAGTTTGGTTGATAGACACACTGTTGACTATGCCTTTCTAATTTATTAAGAAGTGTTTAGATGCTACTCTTACATAGCTATCTTCAGAGTTGTTGGACCTGCTTGTGTATTGGCTGTAACCTTCTTTAGTTTTCGTTGTACCTGATATGCATCTCTGCTGTGTTTTTTTCCAACTATTCTGCATTTCTCCAGCCGATGGGATGCATCAGCTAGTCGTATGCCTGGACCTGACTACTTCAGCAACATGCATTACGGTAATTTTAGTACCAATGATTGACCAATCTATGAAGCTGCACTGGACCATGTTAAATTTTATTATTGAATAACAGGTGATGAACGAGGAACAGAAGGTGACTTTCTAGGAAACTTCTGTCTGGAAAGAAAGATCGATCTAACGGGATACATAAANGATCATAGACATAATATTCCTCTTATAGGTGTTAGCCTTGAGACAAGATTGTTTTTTCTCCTCAGAAGAAGAAGCTCTTCTGCGAAGAAGCCATCTGAAACCTTTGGCTGTTTCTACCCCAAGAATGATAGAGTATGCTGAAAGAAACAATCCTGCAACAGAAACTGATGCTGTAAAGACGTAAGGTTGATTCAAAATTAGGAGGTGAATCAGAGATGTTATGTTTTTTTTTACCAAAGAGGAAGCCAAGCACAGCGTATAACCATTGGCCATCAGCACTAAGATCCAGCATCTTTTGGTTCCAACCGCTGAATGTTGTTAGGCTTCCCAAGTAGCCAGTGGATAATCCAATCGCTAGAAACTCAGAAACTCTCGTTATATCTGCTTTGAATACGACTCCAAACCAACCCATCAAGAATGATCCTACCTATAAGGAACCATGCACAGGTAAGAAACAGGTCTATAGAAAAGGTGGGTGTTCTTCAAGATGAGTGCATCTTGGCTTTTACCATGTTGGCAGGAAGATCAATGAACAAGATGCTCCCATCGCTGGTTACTTGAGCAACATCTGGTCCAAACAGTTTCTGCAGCATATATCTCGTAACAGCCTGTTCATTTGTAGAAAATGAGGAAAACCGAAACATAACACCAGGGCCGGTCATTGGCCATTGAAAAAATTATATCTAAATAGGTCTCTAAATTTATAAAAAAATATATATATCGAAAGCTTTACTAAATGGTCTACAGCCTCTAAAATTTATGGGCCGGCCCTGCATAACACGAACCGAGAGCTGGAAAGAATCATGAGTAAAGCCTTGGAAACTTACCCCAAGAATCCCAAAAACAGCCAAATGAGCTAGGCAAGATATGTATTCCAAAGACTTTGGTAACACAGGCTCTTCCACCTTTGCCTACACAAGATATATCATAAATCAAAGCAATACTAAGTTACTCACACTTTTAATGTGACTATATAAGAAGTTAGAGAAGGTCTGGTCTCTACCGAGTTGTTTGCCTCAGGTGACAAGAGGAACTCGGTTGGTAAAGGAGATTTTGTTATGTCCACAGGGAAAGGTTTGGTTACAGAAGCTGTGTTCAAAGCTGGATGGTGGTCAAGTAATACATTTTGATGTGAATGCCTTCTCTGAAGTGTGCGATCACCAGTATCTCCAGCCTCTGAGACACTATCACTATCGGCATCATTGTTAAACGTGAGAGGCAAGCTACGTGATACCGGTAAAAAAGTGCCTGCACTGGCCTGCCCACTGAAAGATGACATGGTTGGAAATGGTTCTTCATGGCTTTTAATAGAATCCATCTAGAATCTCTTGATATCTCTAGAGACCTCGTTGACCAGGATTGTAACCTGCACACACGTTGAGCCATGGTCACACATGATTGTCACATAACTTCATGATGAGATTATGATACCAGTTTAGTTCTTTCTACGTAAATCAAGAAGGAAACTTAGTTGCTCAAGAACAGGTTTCCAGATATGTCCTCCACTATCAGGACAAAATTAAATAAGACAAAACATAACTTTAATCTCAAAAACAAGTGATAACAGTAACTACTTTGCGTTATAGACTAAACAAACTGGAAAAGCTAAAATTGAAAAAAACTAGACAAGCATAAATAATAATAATCACTTGTCTAAAGCTAAAACTTTTAAAAGAACCAACTAGGAAGACTAAGACTTTTGGATCATTTTAGTAAATGTTTATTGGATTTCCAAATTCCATTGATAAAATTTGGATAATTAATTTAACATGCGCTCATCAATCGTTATAAGATGTACGGTCCTAAGCTCAGAATCTACAGGTAGCAAATGCTTTTGATATAGGTGAGGGGACAAAATGGGGTTTGGTAATAGCTCTTTGTACGAGTGAGTGAGTGTGGGCATTTAAAATCAAATGCAGCAGCGTTACCTATTGACGATCTCAGTCTAACTCGCCGTGAAGAATGTGATCGCAAAAGTCGCCGGCGAGCTAAGAATCTGACCTCTGAGTATGAGAGGAGAAAATGAAAAACTTTATGTGACCATCATAAATATGGAAGTCTCTTTGTTTATATAAAGAAGATGAAGGAGACCAACACACGCCGTGTATCCTGCTTCATCCTAAACCCTCGATGTTTATAATAGAAAAAAAANAACCTTTAACTAAGGATTTTCTCAACCTCACATCTTTCTTCTTGTGTCTCTGTTTTCAGTATGCTCTTAGAAAATTGTATCATGAGAGTCCAAGAGTTATATGTGTGTTATACACTTCACCAACATGTGGCCCCTGTAGGACTCTGAAGCCTATCTTGAGCAAGGTAATCCTTGTTTAGTTAGATAGATCGTACTCTTTTGTTGGACTGTTCTTCTAAGCATCTGTACATTCCGTATTAATGTTGTTTCAGGTGGTAGACGAGTATCACAACGATGTGCACTTTGTTGAGATTGACATTGAGGAAGACCAAGAAATTGCTGAAGCAGCCGGAATCATGGGAACGCCATGTGTGCAGTTCTTCAAGAACAAGGAAATGCTCAGGTTGGGCTGTGTTCTCTAGTTCATATGATCGCATTTGTTTATAGTGATCAGATTTGTCTAAAGATTACGAGACTGTGCAGGACTGTGTCGGGTGTGAAGATGAAGAAAGAGTACCGAGAATTCATTGAGGCCAACAAATGAAGACAGCAGATAGACTTTATTGTTTTATCTTATCATGATTCAGTTTTGTTCATTCAAAAAATACATTGGAGTTACTGAAGCAACGCCATTGAATCTCAAAATTTAAACAAATAAAATCATCATCCATCAATGTGTTACAATCTGCTTTTGATTTTACAAGGACATGTCAGTTTCAGGGACATCGTCAAGGATGAAAGGACCGAGTCTACCTGTCCTAAACAAAGTAAGAAACTTCTTGGACACCATTAACCTTGCTTCCGATGATGCTCTGGTAGAAACCTTCAATGCCTTCTGTAAAGCTTCAAACTGCTGTTCTATCAAACATTCCAAATCATTCTCATCCTCTGTGTCCCCATCGAATTCTGAGAGAGTTGTGTACAGTGATCGTTGCACTTCTGAGATCATACCCTGTCGATGAGATGGAGCCTCAATAGTTTTAGGGAAAATTTGAGGAGGAAAGCAAATGATACAAGAGATATTAATGTTAATATTATGCTAACCCCAACGTAGTGCACAGCAGATGAATCTGGTTGTTTTGATCTCTGGTGTCGAAGATCCTTTAAGTTGTAGCTTGGTTTATCGATGGAGTCTGGATGAGCAGACCCTTCGTTTCTCCCCTCGAATAAGTACTTCCAGTGTAGAGGAGTCCCTCGAGTGTTTAAAATAGCTAGAAAGTATTGTGCAAGCCGCTCTTCACCCACTACTGAATCTTTGACGGACCCTTACAAAGTGTATAGAATTTTAAATAGGTAAGGTCTTAGAAAATGTGAAACACTCAGCTATGAAGATCATATCCTGGAGTAGCTAAAACACTAAGAACTGAGATTCCAAAGACTTAAACTCTTATCACCTCTTGATGAACTAAATCTACATGTTTACACCAGCTAGCACCAAGAAGAAAGAAGTTAAAAGGAGAGATAAAAAGAATAGATAAGAACCTGAAAGTGCAAGCTTCAGACCGGTTTCAATATCGGGGATATTTGGGACCAACACACCAGGTGAGTCCAGAACATATACGCTAGGTCGATGAGCAATCTGTTTTACAACAGGACTCACTCAGTCTTGTTCAAAAAAAAAATGTCCAAGCGTAGAGCAAAAGTGTTAAATCCCCAAACAACTAGAGAGAATACAAAATGAGGTTTGACCTTAAAACCAGCAATATCTTGTGTTACACCAGGCAATGGACCAACCGTAGCCCTCTTCAATCTATCCTGCACTACAGACATGATACATACATCCAAGTAAGGCATGTTACACTCCATTTCAACATTAACTTTAAACAATGAACACGATTTAGAGTTCATACAATATCAGTTAAATGAGCCGAGTCACTAATCAATCTTACCAGGAAACCGAGTCGCTGCGATTTGATGGACAGAGTTAATCAGCGCAGATTTGCCAACATTAGGGACACCAACCACCATTACAAGTAACGTAGGCTCCCTAGCAATCACTTCCTTGAGCTTAAACTCCACGAGATCAAGAAGCTATACAAACAAAAAAAGATCACATTTTAAAAAACAAAACGCAACAACAACACTGATCATATCTAACCTTCTTGACAGAGCTTCTGCTATGCGCATTAATAGCAACACAGTCTTGCTTCTTCGATTCAAAATGATGAGTCCATTTCTACACACAACCAATCCAAAAAAATTCCAGAAAAAAAACTCTCTTCCCAACTAAACACAGCCGTAGGGACATATAAAATCTCACGTTAAGAACATTGGGGTTCGCTAAATCTTTCTTGTTGAGAGCTATGATACGTCTCTTCGCTGACAACTGTGGCTGCAGATCCTCGTTCGCCGACGACAAAGGAATCTACAGTATTAACCAAAATTAACAAAAAAAGTCAGCTTGATCCTCGCACGATTATATGGATTCAATGAAGAGTACGTACACGGGCATCGCGAACTTCGATGACGAGATCGGAGAGCTTGAGGCGGCTGCGGATGGCGCGAGTTGCGGCGGCCATGTGACCGGGGAACCAATTGATCGCTCCGGCTTCTTTCGCGAAGCTCATCCCGCCGATCAGTCCCTTCTTCGCTACCTTCTTCGTCACCATTTTCTCCGGCGACGATTAGCTTCAGTGAGAGAGAGAGGGGTTTTCTGAGGTTTTTAGCCGTAACGTGTCTTTAGTTATTGAATATGGGCCTCAAATGGGCTTTATTGATTTATGTTTGGGCTTATTTCTAATTCCGTATTTGAGTTAAAACCCATGTTATAAATTCAAAATAATCTCGACGGCCCACGTACAGTATGTCGGTCAGATGGAGTGTCAAAACTAGTTCATGGAGTGATTGATTAGTCTGACTTTATTAAAGTTTATTTGATGAGTTTGAGATATGTTTTTTTCTTACAGTTGAATAATTTTAATGAGCTAGATCAATTGAGTAAGGGGACTCTACATGAGTTCACTTTTATGTGTTGTAACTGTAAGCATTCTTTTATCATATTTAAGAAATAAGTAAAAGGTATATAATTTGTATATATACAATCAAATATACCGACTAAAGTATTATATATTATTATTACCATTAAATATATATATATCATGCTTAACTCATTTCTGAATTATATTTATATTGATTTACTTGAAAGCTAATTCGCTTCAATATATACAATTTATACAAATTTCAACATGCTGAATGAAGTCATTTGGCATCCATACAAATACATGACCCTACCTACAAATTCTTGTTGTGATTAAATGGATTACTTCGTAAGCAATTCACTATAACTTATCATAAGGAAAATGCCCATGGCAGCTATCCTTATGCCAGTAAGTTGCAACGTGACCAGTTCAGCTATCCTTATGTGAATAATGTGATATTACCATATTTAATTTATGTAATTGAGTAATGATCATATATAACTGTATCACAGCTTTGAAGATATTCATTATGCTCAGCCTAACAGTTAATACACGTGTTTAATTTTAACTAACATAATTGTCATCATATTGCATTTTGGTTGGATGAGTACTTTCAGAAACACACTGATTATTTATATATCATAGTTGATGGACGGAAGATCAATCTCTTTTACATCGTCAATAATTATAGTGGGTGATTGGTAGTTGGTGTAGATGTTGTCCACAGTCCTATTTATTTNACTTAAGTTTTAGACTGCCTTATTGAGTTTGATTGATACCTCCAATCTCTAGACCAAATAATGCATACTAAAAAATTGAAACAACATTTAGCTCAAAGCTAGAAACCGATTAGTCCCATTAAGCATGTCGATTAGTATCATATTAGCAGAGCTGAATCCACCAAAACACATACAGAAACCTAAAATAGAGTAAATTTACATTTACGCTTACAGTAACTCCTTCACAAAATAACTATTAAACAAACACACACACAAAACAAAACAATTTAACAAAGTAAATTTTGTGTGTTTAGGTGACAAAGAAACCAATTATATCATATGATGATATGTAAAATATTAATATGTCAATACACCAAATACTTATAAAAATTGAATTTAAATGTTTTAAAAAAACTTTACAAAAGAATGTTATACATTCTTCTTACTCTTACGAAACAAACAAATGAGGAACTTCCTCTCTAACTCTCCTTCTAATAGAGAAATCATAAGAACGAGCTAACGTCTCTCTAAATCTTCTCAAATCAAGCTTCACGTTCTGTCCTTGCAAATAGATTTTCTTAGTATATTCCCATCCTTTATCGTTGAGACTATCCGGATCTCTGATGACAGGATCATCTTTACCATAATCATCGTATAAAGAGCTTTCTTGCGGCATAATCTTGTAACCAATATATTAGACACAAAGTAACACAGATCGATTGTTGGAAGGGATCCTAAGTAATATATAAGATAGATGGACCACTCTACTTATCACCAATTGGTTTTAGGTTGGAAGCCCGTCTAGCTTAACATGGTATCAGAGCCCGATTCACGAAATCCAACCCGATCCATCGATCTGGCCCAAAGTTGGCATATTGATCCTTGCCCGAGCATTCCGAGATTGACGCTCAAAGAACCATCATCTCGAGGGGGCGTATTAGACACAAAGTAACCCACATCGGTAGTTAGAAGAGATCCTAAGTAATATATAAGATAGATGGACCACTCTACTTATCACCAATTGGTTTTAGGTTGGAAGTCCGCCTAGCTTAACACAATATATTTCAACCCTAGCTTCTTTGCTGGCTCGCCATGGTACGTCTCGGCCGCCCAATCAGTCCCTAAGGGAACTATCTGAATAAAAACACTTTTAGGTTTCAAGAAAAGGAAGTGAGTCATTGCAGCTCCATGCTTCATGTTTGTGTTCGGACTGTGGATCCCTCACTGACCCAAAGAAAGCCTTTAATCTCTACAATCAACAGAGCCGTTCCTAGTTATTATTCGGCCTAACCTAAAATATTTCGTGGCCCATGTATCAGTTTGTTTTTTTTTTCCTCGACAACTTTTGACTAAAAATAACAGGAGAATAATAGGACTACAACGTATTAGGTTGGTCATTAACATTTATCCTAAATGCATACTACATTTAATTTGTCTTCAGTACGCAGTCAAATAGTTGCATCCTTGAAACAATGTGTCCTGAAAACACTTTTTTTTTGTTGAAATGTTGTGAACTTATAAAGAAAGGGATAATCATAATCATATGGCTAAAACTCATGGTATAGCTTTCCCGTGTATCTATCTGTGGAGAGAAGAACACATTTGGAACATCTAAAGATTTGGCTATAGAGTAGATTGACATTCACATGAACTACTTAAAACGGACAGTGAAAAAGTAACAGAATAGTTTACAACAACAAAAAAGTAACAGAAACAGCTCTGACTTTTTCCCATAGTCTAATACAATGGATGAGACTCTGGGTTATA
>QGKV02000649.1:1367635-1386747 GCA_003260655.2 Brassica cretica | reverse complement strand
TTTATTTGTTTGAGAGATCATCCACATTGTCAATTAAAAGAACAAAAAAGGAAGTTCCTTTTTAATGGGAATTGGGAGTTTTGTTCTTGCCTTGTTGGGTGATGAATGTTGTTGTTGTGGAGTGTGGAGTGTGGAGTGTTTTGTTTATGTAGCCAGATTCATGTCTTGCTGTGTGTTTCATTTGTGGTTACGTGTGGTGTGGGATCACATTGTCAACTAACATAACAAAAAGGATGTTCCTTTTTGATTTGTTCATTGAAAGGTTTGTCCTTGGTGATACACGTTGTTGTTGGTGTGGGTGTGGAGTGTTTGTTTATGTTGCCTGCTTCATTGTGATTACGTGTGAGAGTTACTTACTTGTTGGTTGTTTTTTTTGTTTTCTGCAGGTTGGGGCTTGTTGGAACTATCAAGGTAAATCTTGTTCGCCTGTCTCTGTTAATCTGGTTTCGTGAATTTTATAGCCTGCGGATGTGTTACTAGAAAGCTAATGTTGTTGTTGCTGATGATGTTGTAGGATCGGGCTAATGAGATATTCAAGAGGCTGGAGGATCAAAAGTCAACCAGGGGAAGAAACCAGGATGCACTTTTGGCAGCTTGCTTGTACATTTCGTGTAGACAAGAGGACAAGCCGCGAACTATTAAGGGTACAGTTTGATTCACTTTTAGAGAGTCTGTGATACTAAAGCTTTGCCATCATAAGTCAATAAAATCTCTGAAACTTGTGAATAGAAATCTGCTCTGTTGCCAATGGAGCCACAAAGAAGGAAATGGGAAGAGCAAAAGACTTCATTGTTAAGACATTGGGGCTGGAGACCGGCCACTCTGTTGAAATGGGCGCTATTCACGCTGGTGATTTCATGGTGAGTTTGCACTTTCTTACAAGTACCTTAAACTTGATTTGGTACTTGACATTGCGGTCTTGTTGCTGGATATTACAGAAAAGGTTCTGCTCTAACCTTGGAATGTCTCATCAAGCGGTTAGAGCTGCTGAGGAAGCTGTGAAGAAATCTGAGGAATTTGATATAAGGTACTTACCTCACAGTTTCGGTAACCTATAGATAGACAGAGGAGAACCTTTAGAGATGTTTAATCTGATATCTTGCAGGAGGAGTCCTATATCAATAGCAGCAGTAGTTATCTACATCATAACCCAGCTTTCTGATGATAAGAAGCCTCTCAAAGGTTTGCTTTATTTGGTTTGGTCACATATATTCAAACTATATCATAATCTCAGACTGAATAATATTTTGTGGGTTGGTGCAGATATAGCGATAGCGACAGGAGTAGCAGAAGGGACAATAAGAAACTCATACAAGGACTTGTATCCTCATCTTCAAAAGATAGCACCAAGTTGGTATGCAAAGGAAGAGGATCTTAAGAACCTCTCAAGTCCTTGAAATGATTTTTTTTATTCTTCTTCTTCTTCTATGCAATAGAAACTCTTTATATCTTATTATATATCTGTCTACCGACGAGGATACAAAGCAGTTGTTCTCTCGAGTAGAGAGGCTTTTGGTTTTTTTTTTTTTTTTACAATTCTTTTTTCTGAAGTCCTTTTGTTAAAGAAGTATTAAAATTTCATAGTAAGAAAAGAGGTCTTTCTATTTTTGT
This sequence comes from Brassica cretica, assembly GCA_003260655.2. Taxonomy (NCBI): domain Eukaryota; kingdom Viridiplantae; phylum Streptophyta; class Magnoliopsida; order Brassicales; family Brassicaceae; genus Brassica; species Brassica cretica. The sequence continues at coordinate 1,385,136 of QGKV02000649.1, read as the reverse complement.
CTCTTATTCCCCACGCTTCATAAGTCTTTACAGTTGAGACGATCTTCTGGCTTATCTCAATAAATTTGAGCCTTCATAGTTCAAAAAAATGGAAAAGAACCCTTGGTGTATCCATATGTTTTGCTTCTCAGCGTTAAGTTACATCCTGCTATCATGCACTTATCAAAAGAAGCAGGAGACGGAGGGTTTAAGATTGATGCTGTTCATATAGCTAGTTCTCTAGTAGATCATTCTGTTTGGGAATGATGGATGCTAATGCTGAGGCATTTAGTATGGTTAGGCAATATGGGTCTATGTTTCTGCATCATGGAGATCTCCAAGTGACAGTAGATTATCTATGCACAAGCTGCTGTTACTGTAGGTGGAGGACTATTAGCTTGGTCTTGAAGAAGTAACATGTATCAACAGAGGCAGAGAGAAACTTGAGTGGGTAGTATGTACTTTTTGCTTGGGGGAAGAGGTTCTGGTGAAGGTCAGCTTTGGTTGTCCATATGATGAGAAAAGCAAAAGATCAAAGCATGAAGCTGTGAAGACTGTTGTTAAGGACGAGATGATCATAAACATGCTTACTTAGGCAAGGATAATGGCAGAGAGCAAGGCATTGCTGGAATCCTGGGTCAGTCCAATTAGATTCAACACTGGATTTGATAGGCCGAATTAGACGAAGAGGTGGGAAGACCATGGATAGTCCTGTGATCTTAATAAGCCAGTTGAACAACAAGACAGGCAAGGAACTAAGAAGCATAGCAAAGGAGCTGAAAATAACACATTGCTATAAGTTCAAGAAAGAAGATCTGCTTCAACACTGTTTCATGCCGCCAGCTAAAATTGCAGCTAACTGAGTGTACAAAGCATAGAATGGAATCATAACCAATCTCACTGGTATAGCTAACATTAGACCTTACAGAACAGGCCTTCTCTTTGTTTCTTGGATTCAGTACAACCATTAGCTTGTATTTTAATCAAACGAAGTTAATTTAAGAATAGTCTAGAGTAGAATGTTGTAGTAAATGGTTTGAGCAAATAAAAAGCCTCATTGATCATAAAGAGAAGGATACAGTAGAAGCATTATACAATGAATAGCAACAATCCATTTTAAGACATGATGTTTTCACGCAGCAGAATCTGCAGTTTGGATTATATGAGTAATAGCTGACGAATCAAGGCTGGTCTAGAAGGGAAGGCCTGTAGAATGCATGGCTCTGTGCAATCTCAATCCGGTCTCTAGGATCATTCAGTGTTTCATCCCTTAACGCTTGCAGAATCGCTTGTGTTGATTGTTCTCTACAATATCCAGACACAGCATTGAACAAACATAGTTCATTAGAGAATCTAAGAAGCAAGTACCTAAATAGACTCTATGTAAACTATTCTGATTATACCTTGTGATGAGTATCTTGTACAGTGTCTTCAAAATAGGACATGACTCAACCGGAGCCACAGGTTTCTTCTCCTCAGGATGCATTATGCTCAGGCTAGACTGACTAAGCAATTGATAAAACGCTCCCACTGCAGAAACACCCTATTCAAACATTCACATAAGCATTGATAAGACACCAGAAGTTATGTTCTCACTTAGGACTGAGAGAGAGAGAGTACCTGAATCATTCCCTTGCCGCTTATGCTATCACCCATGTCTCTATTTATTTCCCCTTTAGCCAGCATCTGACCATACCAAGCATTACGCCCTTTCAACAAGGTCACATAAGTATCAGCTAGCAAAGGCCCTGCAAGTTTCTCAGGCTCTTCTGCTAGTAAATGGGTTATGAATATCATCTCAGATGTACAATGAGCAAAGTACACTGATTTGCTTGTAGCACTCTCGTTAGTAAGTGCTGCCACCATTCCTGAAAAAAGAAAAAAAAAACAAGACGAGAAGGATCAAAAGCTGTTGTGAAGGTAACCACTCGTATCCTTCAGAAACTTACCAGCTCCAATGGCGTACACATTCTTGAGACCTCCCATTACTTCATGTGTAACAAGATCACTATTGTCCCAAACAATGAAATGAGGTTGTCTTAAGAACTTTGCTAGTGGTTTCCTCCATTTCTCAGCTCCACAGATTCTTGCATTAGCATATTCCTTGTTGTATATCTCAGCAGCTATGTTTGGTCCACCAAGATACAGTACATTTTCAATCGGCACACCAGCTATATCCACAAACACAAAATGATTGTCAATAGAACAAATTTTCAAAATAGCCCTGTTAAAAATTTATCCAAAAATAGCATTCAGTAATAAAAATTCCACTAATTTAACAAAAACACACACACACGCTAAATTACTAATTCTTAGTTCTTAACCCCACCCATACACCTTTACACTATACCATAAATACTAATCAATAAACCCAAATCCACATATAAAATTAAAAATATATTTTAACTTTTAATTAGTACTACTATTTTAGGATTTTTATTCTCTTGTATGCTAATTGTGTCATAAAAAATACTTCATTTGTTCTCGAATGTAAGATTTTCTAGAATTTTTTTTTGTTCCACAAAAATAGATTTTCTATATTTTTAATGTACTTTTGTATACTTTTGAAGAACATTGTGAATATTTGAATTGATTAAATCTTATTGGTAAATAGTTATTGAAAAGTGTATTGAAAAATAAATTGCAAACTAAATTATAAACATTTATTATATTCTTAATAAACGTAAAACTCTAGAAAATCTTATTTTCGGGAACGGAGAGAGTATACTTTTAACTTTTAATTAGTACTACTATTTTAGGATTTTTGTTCTCTTGTATGCTAATTGTGTCATAAAACGTGATTTAATGCTATTTAAAGGTTTTTCTCTTGTCAATATACTCAATACAAAGGGTAAAGATCAAGAAGAAGAAGCTTACTTGCTTGATGGATCATCTTTGTTGGAGTGATGATATGTGGAACTGGTTCAAGAGCAGTTTCAATACCTTTTGACAAAGAGATAATAACAGGAACAGTGATTCTCTCTTTCCAATACATACTAATCTCTTCAAACACTTGTCGTGTCTCCGTTGAAGGCAATCCATTAACAACAATATCAGCATCCCACACAGCTTCTTGAAGATTAGTCACAACCTTGAGGGGACAAAGCGGCGTGTCGACCATGTTAAGACAAAACCCGTCTTTCAATATCTCATCCGCATAGAGCGTCCTGTCACCGAGTCTTGCCTCAACGTATTTGAGATAAGCGCAGCGTCTTATCAGTCTCCTCAAGATATCTTCACGAGAGTTGATCACTTCGAAGATATGTTCAGCAGTTTCTCTGCTAACAGCTCTCCCGGCTCTTCTCCATATCCTGATCTGGAACTTGTCCCTGAAACCTCCGTAGCTTTCTTGGAGAAGTGCTGCAAAGACACTTCCCCAAGCACCAGCTCCGATGCTCACAATCTTTAACGGATCTTTGTCTGATTTTCCAAGAAGACGACGAAAATCGTCGAGTTTCTCTTCCAAGTTAGGACCATTATGTTGAAGTTGAACAGACCCGTTTGTTAGGTAGCTCTTGGCCTCAATGCTTCCCACCATTTTCTTTATTTCCACAGCAAGAAACTTAAACACAAAACCAAAGGCGATAAACAATGATTATAAATAACCCACTAGAGATTTTATATATTGGTTTGTATCATTAAGACCAGAGAAATCAATTTGAGCATTACCAATCAGCTTCGTGTTCCAAAAGAATAAGATTTTATTGGTTTGCTAATTCAGATTTTTTCACCATATAACAAAAGAGGAAATAAAAAACCAGACAAGAATGTAATAGATACCGAAAAACCTATAAATAGTAATCTTACAAGCTACAGAGAAGAAAAATCGAGAAATAAAGAAGTATTATTTTAGTAGTAGAATTCAAAACTTTGTTAGCTCCGTCTTTGAGTTGTTCATCTACCCAACAAGAAAGAAGAATAATAAGGAAGTTCGTAAACAAACAACTCAAGTCAAAGAACAAACCTCTCGTGTAGGCAACCATAAACAATTCCAAATCAACTCATGTGAGAATTGCCAAATCAAGAAATAGAAAACGCATGAGAAGTTTTTTTTGGGTATTAATATTTATCTACTCACAAAAAATCATAAAACTTGCATGAAAATAAAATTAATACAAGAGAGCAAGGTTTTGTGCAAAAGGGAGAAGAATGGTGTACATATGCATCGATGGGTACAGTTGAGGAAAGGGGAGAGTCTGAGTATTATTTACGGGAAGGTGCCTAACTTCGGACACAAGTCATTAATGTGCACTACTCTTCTTCGGTTCTTCCTTCTCTGCTTTGGTGGAATTTTTAGTTATACTTTATTATACCAACAATTATTAATACATACACCGAATCACAACCAGATTCAAGTTAATAAATGGGTCCGCCGCAATGAAGAAGAAAAAAACATGCATTATCTCGTGATATGTGTCACATATGTACAAATGATTTTTGATCACCTAGCTAAAATAACACACATGAACACATTCATAATCAAATTTTATTTCCAACAACATATTTATTTTTTTCGTTATAAAGAAAGACAAAAATTTAAAAGCTGGGCAGCACATCTTCCTCTAAATACAAAGTAGGGTCAGCTACACTGATATACAACGCATGTGTATGTGTTTGTGTTTGTGTTAGGCATGTCCGTTGGGGTCTTCGGGTCGGGTCCGTAACGGTTTCTTTCGGGTCCGAGTTTTTCGGGTTCTAAATATTTAGATCTAATAGGTACTTAAAATTTTTTAGGTCGGGTTCGGACCGGGGTCGGTTCGAGTCTATAATTAAAATACCCATATATCGGGTCCAGGTCGGGTTCGGATATTTAGGATCTGAAAAGGACATGACATATCCAACTCCATCAAATTTAGTCGATATTTGTCATATATATCTAAAATTATACAAAATAACTTAGATGAAAATATTAATAATTAAAATAAAACATTTTTAAACTCTAAACTTTACATTTTAAAGCTTCCTATTACTTAAAAAATGATACAAAATAATAACAAATGTTGTTAACAAATGATATTTTAACTAAATCATAAAATAATATATATAAAATAGAACACACACACAAATCATAGTTTTATGTTTTTAAGTTGGAAACAAATCGGTTCTTATCGGGTCGGTTTTATTCGGGTCCGGGTCTATTCAGGTCGGTTCTTTTCAGTTTCGGTTCTTTCGGGTAAAAGAAATTTAGACCCAAAAGATACTTGTAAATTTTTTGTTCGGTTTCGGGTCGGATATTTTTTGGTCGGTTCCTGTTCAGGTTTCGGGTCCGGGTTAAAATGTCCAGACCTAGTTTGTGTGTACATGTTACATCCTTTTCTCTTTTATGAAACCAAAACTCTTGGACAATGCGGAGGCTCTAGACTAAACCATCTGGACTTTACTACTAAGTTGGGCCTTTGAAGACTCTCTCTTAATGGGCCGAAAGTTACATATACGTAAATGGATTTAAGTTGAAAGCGACAGACCAAACGTGTCTTCTTCATCTTCATCAACTTAGCTGCATCTGCCTTCTTTTTGGTCGTCTATATTTTGCCGCGTGTGAGAAAGAGTCAGAGTCAGGTGAGTGAGAGAAAATGGAGAGTGGGCTAATAAGCGAGATCGGAAGCACGAAGATGTTCGATGGCTACAACAAAAGATACAAACACTACAGCGAGACACTTGGCTGTTCCATGACTTTCTCCATCTACTTCCCTCCTTCCTCCTCCTCTTCCCACAGATCCCCTGTATGCATATCTTCACTTTAGTTATTTAAAGTTTTGATTTTTATCTTCATCATCATCCACCTGTCACATAAAGTTTTGATTTTGTTTTTTTTTTCACTATTCTCGTTTGCCCTTTGTTGTTTCTTACATGTCTCTAAGCTTAAAGAGTTTACCTTTGCGTGTTTTGTTTGATTGATAGGTTCTTTACTGGCTTTCTGGGCTCACCTGCACAGACGAGAACTTCATCATCAAGTCTGGGGCTCAACGTGCTGCTTCTTCTCACGGCATTGCTCTCGTTGTTCCAGATACTTCTCCAAGTGAGCCACACAGTCTTTTTCACATTTGTTTGTAAAACAGCATTTGACCCTTTGTATCTTTTTAACATTCTGTGACGGTTTTTGATATTGTAGGAGGACTTAATATTGAAGGTGAAGCAGACAGTTACGACTTCGGTGTAGGTATGTAATATAGTATTTAGTTACTTGTTGTAATGAAGGGTGATTCATTTGTTGTTTCTTTCCTGTTTGGTTTTGGAGTAGGAGCTGGATTCTACCTCAATGCTACTCAGGAGAAGTGGAAGAGCTGGCGTATGTATGACTATGTTGTCAAAGAGTTGCCTAAACTCCTGAATGAGAACTTTCCTCAGCTTGACGCCACAAGAGCTTCTATCTCTGGACATTCCATGGGTGGACATGGTGCTCTCACTATTTACCTCAAGAACCTCGACAAGTATAAGGTATTCATTCCAATTTACAATGCTTGGAACGTGAAGATGATATATTTCAACTTAAATCACTTTATATGTGTTGGCACTTTCAGTCTGTGTCTGCCTTTGCACCAATTGCCAATCCCATAAATTGCCCGTGGGGACAGAAAGCATTCACCAACTATCTAGGTGACAACAAGGCTGCTTGGGAGGTAAATAAAAAATAATAATCTTACAAGATTTTAATATGCATATAGCCACACCACACAATACTGATTTTATTGATGAAACTCAGGAATACGATGCGACTTGTCTTATCTCAAAGTTCAACAATCTCTCTGCCACGATTCTAATTGATCAGGTAATAAAAAAAAATCCTCTTAAAAGCATGGTCTTCTTCAGTCGTCACTTGTAGCTTATTAACACTGAAGGAGTGGTCCTTCCAATGCAGGGAGAAAACGACCAGTTCTACCCTGATCAGTTACTGCCCAACAAGTTTGAAGAGGCGTGCAAGAAAGTGAATGCGCCGCTCTTAGTGCGTCTTCAGCCAGGATACGACCACTCCTACTACTTTATTGCAACTTTCATCGAAGACCACATCAGTCACCATGCTCAAGCCCTTGCGTTGTAGCTCACTCCTGTTGCTAGGCATCATCCAGCTTTGCCTTTGTCCAAATATTAGTATCAATAAAGCAAGTGAACTTGTAACGTTTTGTGTTCAATAACTGCTCTGTGTGGTGTGTTTGCCTACAATAATAAAATAAATTAAATCTTCCAATTTATTGTATTCCGAGCGGTTTCAGAGTTCAGACACATTAATCTTTTGGATGTATTACACCAAATCAAGTTTTTTCATTTCTTTAATAGTTTTGAATGTTTTACATGAGGTACAATCCGTAAAAAGCAAACAAACATTTGTTCAGTTACATCACTTTCCCTTCTCAAAATTGGGAACAGACAATTCTCTGTATTTGATTTGTAGCAGACCTGGGAAGAACCCAGTGGATCATTTTTATAGCTTGGGACACCCAAAGAGTTTAGCATTCTACCACCAAGGAGACGAGCTTCTGTATGTCCTCTCGCTGTGCCTCCAATATCGCCTGACTGGACTTGTCTGATATGGAGAGGTGGTGCTTGCTTCTGCAGCCTTTCTGCTTCTGTAGCTTTCTCTAGATGCCTTTGCTTTCCTAATTTCTTCCTCAAGTTCATAGTCCGACCTCTGTTGAAACACAAAACCTGAAAGTCTTAGGATATTTATATTCCTAGTAAGTTGTTGCCTTGCTGAGAGAAAGCAAACCTTGGTTTGGTCAGAAAGAACTGAATATGCCTCTCCAATCATTTTGAAGAGCCTATCTGCACCCTTGTGAACCTCTTCTAATATCTCCTTTAACCACGGTCCTTCGCTTTCGCTTCTAACGAGAATCTGTGCAGCCTAAATACATAAATCAAAGAGGAAATATCAGCACAACTTAATACTGCTTTGCAACATTGTCATCAAGCAAACCATAGTCCATAGATTACCTTGTCTGGGTGATGCCTAAGAGCTGCTTTCCTGTATGCCTTTTTGATATCAGCAGCAGTGTCAGATACCTTCACTCCCCTGCAAATCAGCAAAACAAGAAAAAAGAGATTAGCATGAATATCATCAGCATACAATTATATTGGAACTACATGAATAAATGCTAAAAGTGAGCATACATACATGATGAGGAAGAAATCAAGAGCAATGCCCTCTTTAGATTTTTCTTCCATCACAGACAACCGTTGACGGGCCTGCTTTAGTTCTTTCCTGGTGCTTGAACGATCAGCAGATGATGTCTCTGACGTTTTTGCCTTCTCACCATTTTGTTTTACAAGGATGCTGATAAGCCTCTTGAGATCACTAGCTGCTTGATCATAATCTCTAATCATCTCATGTAGTGTGGCTCTCCTGGAAACTGCCTATAAACAGAAGAAAAAAAAACAAACAGGAATGAGCTTTATAAGGACTCTGTTCTATCTCAGAGAAAGGTTCATGTGTCCACATACCTTTGTGTAGTTTTCATCAAGAGCCATGGCAAGGCTACAGTCAGAAATGGCATCAGCAATCTGGACTAAGGCTTGATTAGCAGCCGCACGATTGCAAAAACAAATAGCTGCAAAAGGGCGTGAGTCCACGTTTCTTGATAGTGCAGCAGTGTACTGCTCTACTGCTTCTGTATACTTCCCTGCCCGTACAGCTTCATTACCAGCGTTCTAAAATTACAGGAAACAAAAAAAGATCAATTTAGTTCAGCAAAGAAGCATGGTCAAGGACTGTATCAGAACTTTTGTGTTAAAGACAATGAAGAATCACTTGGGGCCATTATAGAGCATACCTTGTAACGTAAAAGTTCAGATATGGTGGCCACTAAAGAAGCTGGTGAGTCACGACACTCTTCCTGATTCCTAGCGAGCAAAAAAACAAAGAGTTTTCAGCAAGGATCACAAAGAAAGTTAAATCACGTTTATTATTGGGCAACATAGACAAAGTGATTATTACTCATTGCAGCTAGATCCCATTTGCTGCAGCTTTTCCAATGTATCAAGAGCTATCTCAAGGTTTCCCAAGTAGAAGTGCGACTTGGAAACCATGTTCCATCTCCAAACTATGAGTGAGTGATGCTTAGACCCTATGCCATCGGGTCCTGCTGAAACAAAATTCCTATCAGCCGTCTGAAGGGTGTTCTCACAGAGCTCGATCACCTCTTTATAACGCCGGATCTGAACATTGACATGGAAAGCTCATGCTCAGTGACAGCAATTTTTTAATTAATGAGAGCTAAAAAAGGAAAGACGACGTACCATTAACATGGCCTCCGCCTTCATCTGAAGAAGCTTCTCTGAGCATGAACTAATTGACAAGGCATTAGTTATTGGAACCAATGCGTCAGATGCGCCATCAGGTGTTCTCTTCTCCAAAAATATGGATGCACTGTTCGTATAGTCAGCTACCCTCTGCCGGTAAGTTAAAAGTAAAATGTACTCAATTAGAAACCAACATCCTATATGAATAAACATCCTAAGAATCTTATCATATATGAACTGATATAGTACAAGACTATATTGATTGGAGCATTGTAGAACAGTGATCTAGCTAAAGAGAGAAAGCATACTTGGGCCTGTTGTAAGCCTTCAGCTGATTCTATAGTAGTTCGTCGATCCAAACAGATACTAGAGGCAGATTCCATGCATTTATTAAAATACTGCACTGCTGATCCAAGTTCCCCCAGCACAAGATAACAACTGAAGCAAGCACAAAAGAAAAAATGAATATATCAAAGGATACTAAGTTCATTTATTCAAAGGATATGATTCATATGAACAAAAACAAAACAACTATCTGGAAAAGTACGCAGTAAACTTACTTTGCAGCTCTCATATATGCTTTAATGTAGGTTGGATCAAGCGAAGCAGCCATGTCACAGTCACTTATAGCCTCCCTCAATCTTCCAAGAGAGATCCTTGCTGCTGCGCGGTTGCCATAGCAAAGCGCAAGAGGCTTTACATAGCACTCTGATCCATCACTTGAGGATGAGGAGTTAATACCATGCGTGTAACATTCCTCAGCTTTACACATATCGCCATTTCTGTACGCTTGATTTCCCCTTGATAACAAAGCAATTACTTTCTCTTTAGTTCTCGGGAACATAAAGTATTAAAAAAAAAAGGCTGTTAGAGTTAGAATGTAGTAATACCTTAGTCGCCAAACCTCACATTCACCAGGCATCACAGATGCAGAGGCTGGCTCCTGTTTGGCTTGATTCTCTTGATTGTTTCGCATGGTAGTGTTGAGATTCTTTTTGGGAAAAAGGTTATTAACTTTCCTCCTGTATTTCTTCACAGCGTGAAGCTTTTTAGTTGATGTTTCTCCCTGAGGGGTGGACGCTGAGAATGAAAACTGCGGCATCCGTATACTTCTTCCACAATCCTCTGCCGTGAAGACAGGTGGATGATCAAGTGATGTCAGAGGAGTTTCTGTAGGAAACTGATTGCTGGATTTGTCACCTTCATAAGGAGAAAAATCCATGGGTGAGGAGTATCCAGGGGAACTGAGCTTTTCTTGAGGATCATTCCCCTTGGAAGTCTGATCATTGCATCGATTCGGCTCATGCTGTTTCTTTTTTCCCTTGACTTTGTTTGATCTCTGGTCCTTGGATGAACGCTTACTTCTCACATGTACTGGAGTTCTTCCTATTTCCGGAAACAGACTGCTCTTAAGCGAAGAAGGATCACACAATGGTACTTTGAAACCATCACAGGATGTTTCTGTACCAAAGGTAGTGCTTGTGAAGTTGTTTATGTTGGTGGTACCGGGATGAAAAGCTGGTATTTGATCATCAGCTGCGTTATCACTTTGGCGAAAACCATTGGAACTAAAAGAACATGGCCCTGATGCTGCCGCAGCATCGCCTTTTCCAGAGCTGCCAAAGATAAATGCAGGAGGCGCGTTACTATATTCCCTTGCTTCCTCATTGATGTTAAGCTTGTTCATCTCAGCAAACAGGTTCGCTTCAGAATCATCATCTCTAGTTTCACCATCACCATTTTGCGCAATGTCAGGCTCTCTACAAGGCTCAGGACAAGCTTCCCTTCCAGTTTTACCACTCTCCGCATCTGAAGATCTGCTTTCATTACACGGTGTGGACTCCGAACCAAAGACAAAGTCACCTACAGGTGTGCTAAATTCCTCCTCATCAGACACTGCAGCATAAGCTGGACTTGTAGTAGCTTTTGCACTAGAACTGTTCCTATAAGCCCCAAAAACAAAAGACTTATCTTTATCCCCAGGTGACTCGCCATTCATATGGAGACTACCTACAGAAACTACAAAAGAGAAACTATCAAAATTGGATCTTTAAGGCAACCAAACACTGCAGAAACGTTACAGAAACTCACCTCTACTTGGCGGCGGCGCAAATGGATTGAAACCAGGTGGAGACTCGCCGGAAAAGGAGGCACCTTTCACCTTTCTACCGTTCTTCCTCACTTTGACAAGCCTCGGCTTTTGCCGGCTCTTCGTCTTCTGCCCTGAACCAGCTTCAAATCCGAAGTGGAAGGAAGAGGAAGGGTCCATGCTTCGTTGATCACTCTCCGGGAAAAATGCAGAGTCGGAAGAAGAAGGGTTGAAGAAAGGAGAGACCTTTTCAACAGGAGGAGGCCCAATCTCTACTGCCGCCGCCGGAGACATCCCCCAACAAAAAAAAAAAAGTTCGAAACTTTCGAAAATCGAAGTACAAAGTTTTGAGCTTTAGAAAGGAATCAATCTGGAAAACGAATCTCCTTTTGATTTGAAGTAGTTGTGTGTTTTAGGGTTTTGTGTAGGAGGGGTTGCTTATTACCAAACTTGCTTCCTCGCCATTAACCAGGAGCGTCTTTGCTTCGCCTGAGGACCGGACCTCCCTGGAAAAAATTAAATAAAAGTATAATATAATATTTATTATACGCACGTGTGTGTTGTATGTGTTGTTACTTCACACGTGAGTGTTTTTTTTGAAGAGAATTACACAAAGCTTTTCTATTGTTTGGTTGGAACTAAAGACACAGGATCCAGTCGTTTCAGGACATCATAGACAAGACAACATGCTGTAATGTAGCAAAACACATGATCTTTTACTTGTTGGGAAACTAGAAACATTTTTTTGTAGGCTTTCATGGATCCTATACAGCAGTGTCCCAGTTTATTTCATTTGTTGAAGAATTAAAAAAAAAATTCAATTTCACTCTCTTGCTGCTTATTTTTTGATGATATCTTTGAATGTATGTACGTTTTCCCTCTTGGCTTATTGAAGTTGAATGGGATATAACTGTGTTGCCTTTTGGAAGATTCTGTGACCAGGTGCTAGAATCGCTAGAGGGTCATACTCATGTTTCATCTTTGCAAATGTTTCCCATCTGTTTCCAAAGTGTGATCTCCACTCTCTTTGAGTCTCGTAGTGAGGCAAATACTGCTTCACATCCATCTTTGCCTCTGCACAGAAGTTAAGCACTCTTTGGTTTTGTCTCAAAAGGTGATCTAAATCATTTTGCACTGCAGAGGGGAGAAAGGCCACAAGATAGAATATATCTTCACTAGGAGTGATCAAAGATGTTTGCTTGTTCCATCTGAAAACACACATAAAAACTGTTAGTAATTTTTTTTTTTCAGACTCACTGCAAGTAGTTTTGCTCACTTACTTGGATTGATTAACTGGATAAATAAGGATAGGTCCATTGTTGTTGCTTGTGAGAATGTTGTTAAAAACTTCTGTAGCAAATTCAATTATGCTGCTCTTGGGAACCAGGAGATTCAGCCAGGGATGTGGAACCTCCCATAAACCCTTAGCTCTTAGTTTTATCTCCCCATGATGCACACGGTCCAGAAACTCTATGTATGGCACGACAGATGAGAACAAAGTAGATGGTATATAGCTCAACTTTGAAAGTAACTTCTCAGTTTCCTACAAAGCAACCACACTTTCTATATGTTAGAATCTGATCTAAGAGAGTATAGTGATTGCTTTCACATCTCACCTGATTCATAGAGTTAGCTTCTTCCTTGTTGAAATATTTCACCGCTTCTAGACAATACAGAGTTTTACCATCAGACTTAAACTGGCTTGCCTCTGTGGAGTCATTGGGACTAAATGATGACCTCCAGTTATTGAGAAGATCTGTTCTATTTATTGTCACAAAACCTTCCACGTAGTCGAAACCTTTCTTTTTAGAAATTAAGTGTTCTTGGTCCCTTGAAAATGTAGAGAAGTTTGAATAGAGTACCCTGATCCATTTAACCTATTTAAAAAATCATTTCACTATGTCAGGAAACTAGTACTTATAATCATATTGTGTATATGTTATGGCTACGACTTTACCATATGTGGTGCTGGTCCAAGAGAGATCCGTGCCCGTGTGATAATGCCAAACTGTCCAAGCCCCCCAAGAACACTGTGGAAAAGTTCAGGATTCAGCTTCTCAGAACAGGTCACAACTTCTCCTTTGCCTGATTCAATATGTGAAATAATATTATCTAATCCTTCTTTTCTAAAAGTTACAAGTGTGTGCTGCATGTTTACACATTGGTGACTACACACTCTTATTTATTTTAATGTCAAAACATATTTTAAGTGTTCAGAGATGCATATACTTTGCAGGTGCATATATATAGTATAAATGAAGTTACCTGTGACAATCTCTAGTTGGTAGACATTATTGATTTGCGGTCCATGCTTAAACGCTTGGCCACTGATTCCAGCGTTAGATAGAGTACCTCCAACAGTCAGATGAAGGTAGTCTGTCCATGACTTTGGCGAAAGACCGTGCTTTAGAGTCTCCTTTAGAATGTTGATCCATAGTTCACCACCTGAGACATCTACATACGGTTGTTTCTCTCTATAAATCTTGATATCAGGATTTTGAAGCGACTCCATGTTGATGACAACACCTTGATGAGCTAGAGCTTGTCCTTGAAGCGAGTGACCATGGCCTCTGGCTGCTACTGTAAGATTTGAGGTGGATCCCAGGTGTAAGATATGTCTCACCACTGTTGAGATATCAGAAACTGACTTGGGATGGAGAATTGCCAAAGGTGGGAACTGGTATCTGTTGCCAAAGTCCTTGGACGCATTGTGGACATCATCAAAGGTTATGTAACCCTCTAAATCGAGTGAATCTAATGAGGAACGAGTATCTGAATGATTGGAACAAAGATTGGTTCTACCTGGTATACAACTAAGAACCAAGATCATGAAGATTCTGAGGAAAGTCTTGTTGTTTTGTCTGTGGAACCGTAAGGATGAGGTCAATCTCATTTTTACTTTCTTGAGAGATATTGAAAAGACTGAGAGGAAGGAAGTAGAGGTAAACTTAGTAGAGAAGGGAACTTATAGGAAAGGTTTTGGGCGGTACAGTCATATAACTTGTGTTCTGGTTACTTGCCATTACTTTGTTTTGTCTCTTGTTGTTACTTAAGATCTACTTACTGTTAGATCATGTATAGTATAGTAGGGCCCTTACTTGTGTCTCATGGTACTTGAGCTCAGGTTGAGGAAAGAGAGTCTTGACCATTGTTGCATCAGTTTATCTTGTCAGTTTCTTGCAGCATTTGAGTTTGACTATTAAGCTTGGAACTACGTCACACCCTCTTAGGACCACACATCATCATTGGCTATTATTCTTTGCAGGATGGATGGAAAGCTGTCTGAAACACATGATGTGGCCAAGAATTAATTTTCCAGATTCTTTGGAGAATATAATAATTTGTTGCCATATAAATGTTCCAATCACAGCGTGACCGATACTATTCACGTGTATGGGCATATAAAAGATTCTAATAAATTTTATCAAAAAAAAGAAAAGATTCTTATTCTGTTCTATTGGAGGTCCTTGACATACCAAGTAAGTCCTTGTCATGATTTTCCTTCACGAGTAGGTGATATGTGCTATTTGCGCAGAATTATCTACATAAGGACAGTTCAAAGAGACATAAACTGAAAAAAATCAATACAACTGTGGTACTTACAAGAAAGATAATGTGCATGTATAATGTTGACTTTGTGTTGTGTCTTGTAATCGTATATGTCAAGAGCCAAAACGATTTAACCGGCGGTGAATCAAGGACATGAACCCTCCCTTTCTCTCTGGTCTTTGTCAAAGGCCGTCGTATTTAGGCGCTTCACTGGGGCATTCGGTTTTTACGGGTTTGGGGTTTTGGAAAAGTGTCACTGACTGAACCAAACTATGTTTCGGTTCGGAACTCGAGTTACTCGGTTTAATTTTGTTTCTTATTAACGATTCTTGAATTGAACTAAAATTGGTTTGTATATCGGTTTCTATTGTTTAATTGGTGAAAAAAATGTTGGAAAGACTTGATGAAACTCAGTCTATTTTGGTTTATCTGAGAGCGAGCTTGAGCAAGAAGAATCATCGCCGCTTGAGCACTGCGCCAAAGAAGTTTGCATCTCGAATAGCAACGTATGGCTTCTTCCTTGGTGCTGAAACAGAGATCGATGAAGAAGAAGCCTATACATTCAAGAAAAAAAATGTGAATAACAATTCTACTAATGAGTTACTGCTACAATTCTACTAATGAGTTACTGAGCACTGCACCAATTTACTCTGCTCATTCTCAAACACACAAAAAGAATCACTATCATCACTAGCAAAAAAAGAAGTTACTGAGATGCAAACTTTGTTCATATTCCTTAACCTCTCTTCTTCTTGTAACGGTTCTTGATACATAATCTTTTCAAAAAAAAAAAAACTGTTTCGTGGCAGATCCGGCTTCTTTATCTTTTGATTTCTCATACATAATTAATTATGTTTATATCGGTTTGGTTCTTTTAGACAACAAATATAATAAAAACGTGCATACTTTTAATATTTAGCGTATATATCTTAGTTTGATTTAGAATCGAATAATTTAGGAGGGTGTATTGAACTAGGTGTTTTAGGAGATTATGGGATTTGGTTAAAATCCTCTGTTATTCAACTAATGATTTTTTTTTTAAAAAAAATTCAAATCATTTGCTATTCAAATATGAAATTTGCTATATATAGTTAGACAGGCTGGTTCCAAGTGTTATCTTAGTGGGAACACATATCAGCTTTTGAAGTTTGTTGAGATTGGCCTGTTAAGCCTCTAAAGCAGTTGGGGAAGTCGTTTCGATTTCTTCGATGATTCCAATCATCTACTTGAAGTTTGTTGGGCTTTTGAAGCTTTGTAGTCTGTTCCTGATCTGCCGATCAATCAATGTGGTAAACCTGTAGCAGCAACTGATTTTCGGTACGCGCTGGAGGAAGTAACCAGCGGTCGGGAAGCTACAGTTGCAGATTGATGGCCTTCAGCCGTTCCATTCCAGAGAAAGAGTCCATAGAGCGAGTTTATCCTTTGGATACTGTGAACCAAAAGGTTGTTATGCCTGTAATGACTGTCTTGATGAGTAATAATCTGCCAGAGGGCTTTGATTTGTTGTAGCAAGGGTTCGCAGTTTAGGAGATTTAGCTTCTTTGTACACATTGGGACTCCAAGGTAACGCATAGGGAGCGTACTGTTCGGCATGCCGGTTGAAGCCACGATCGAAGAGACCTCTGCGAGGAGAAGAAGCTAGATTTTTGCAGACTAACTGCCAGTCCAGACCGCAGCTCGAAATCATGGAGGACTTGAAGTACTGTTTGCACAGATTCGATGGAACCATCAATAAAGATCAGTAGATCATCTACGAAAGAGAGGTGTGTCAGCTTAGTCTTGCACCTGTTGATAGTCAGCCTTGGATCGGTCTCGCCAACACTATGGATACGAGTTTTGTTAATGTTGATACCAAGCACCGTCTCGGAGAGCTTCCACCCTTTGTTTCTCCTATACTCAATTGTTCCCGAACCTTGACTACGACCCAGCAAGCTTGAAACTAGACCAGTTAACGGTACATCATCAGTACTAGATTTCTTATAATGCTTTTGGTGTATACTTAAATCACCAAAAGCTCTCTGTTTGTTATTCTTTACTTCGATCTCTTCTAATTGCTAACATGTTGAAGTTCCATTCTACTGTTGTCTAATAATAGATTGACAATGTGAATGATAAAAAGTGATCAGGAGAAGGCCGAGAAGGGTTTCTTTCACATTGCGGAAGGTAATATTATACACGATCGTGTGACCATTTCATGCAGAAAGAATGCTTTTTTTTTTTTTGATGCAATACTGAGAAGAAAGATTAAAAACTTTTTTTGGCTGCAGGTGAGAAATCATCCTTGCAGGTGTGAGTACCCACAATACTGTGACTCTCAACAACAACAGGGAAAATGATTTTGAAATGTATAAATTGAGTATCAAACTCCACAACTCTATAAATGTAGATTTATTTTTATGTCATCCAGCAACAATACTTACCAGTTAAAGAGAATAGTATGCACGATATCAAGTGATTCAAACAGTTGTTTTGTAATTTGGAATATCAAATTGCAAAATAAAAATCTTCTGACAAAAAATATTGGGTTTTATCTGACTGATATCAAATATAAGGTTCATTGCATGATTATTTATAAAAAGTAAAGGGGGCGGAATAATAAAAATTTTCAACAGACTGTATATTTCATTTTGAACCCTCTCGAGTCTTAAGA
>QGKV02000649.1:1332117-1358101 GCA_003260655.2 Brassica cretica | reverse complement strand
TTTTTTTATAAAATGTAAATCTATTTACCCTTTACGAGTTTTTACTCAATAAAATTAGATTCCGCCGAACTCTAAATTTGGAAGTAAACGAAAGATACATGCACCATAAAGGTCCACAACAAAGCCGAGTCTCAGTTGAATTTGCGTGAGATAAACAAAGGCATTTGCGCCGCTTCTCAAGTCGTAACCACACATAGAGGCGTGGAATATTTGGACCAGCATAAGATTTTCTACATATTAGTTGGTTGGTAAATGGACTATATTAATGTATTACATACTATATTATAAGCAACGTGCAGACGAATGATTGTGCTAAAGAATCAAAAACTGTGCCGGAAGTATAAATGCTTTCTAGCTAAAGTGATATACTATATCAAGTTATTATTAATGTTACAGATGACATGAATAATTTGAAAGCAGCTTGAGTTCTGTTATAAAGTTTTGATGAGATTCTATATTTTTTTTGAAATACCACAAATTGTACTTTTTATCTAGTCGAATTATGGCACTTCACATGGTAAATGAGATTTTTTTTCTCTTCTAATGCTTTTCCTCCTAGCTTCTATTTCTTTTTTTTTTCCATCCGATATTTATATTAAGCAAACAACATATATTACAAGCAAAAGCCGAAAAAAGCCCAAACGACAAAAACTACAAGCCAAAGCCCACAAGCGGGCAACATATAAACACAAGGGCAAGGTCCAAAAAAATTCCAGCCAAACCACACCGGACGAAAAACACGTAAACAACACATGTACGCAGTGGAAGGGAAGAAGAGACACACGTCGAACATCAAGACACCGCCTCCATGCTTCCACCGATCAGCGTTTTACGCCGGAGAACCGCCTCGACGGCGTAAATCGCCAACGTCTTCACCAGCATGCAAATCGCCACCGTAACTGCACAGGGCATCTTCGAAAATAATCGGGAAACAGAACCAGCACTAAGGCAACACCACTTCAGGCCTACATCTTCATCGCCTGAATACTATTTCTTGGAGAGCTTCAATCGACTGAACGTCGAGATCTCATCCAACAAGCCACACACACACACAGATTACACAAGCTCTAATCGGAGAACTAGAGAGAAGATATATGGAGCGTTTCGTCTAGAGAGATGTTCAAAATACTTGACATATTAATTCACATGGTAAATGAGATAATAGCTCGATAAGGATTCCCGAATCCAAATTATGCTTGAAAAAAACATATAAACTTGTTTGTCGTTTCTTAAGACATAAGTCCTTTTGTTAGGCATATGAAAACAAGTGTCGACCTCAGAGAGATGCATAAACATATTATAAAGCAGATAATTTGGTTGGTCGAAGTCAATAATTCATTCTCTTTTTTTTTTACATCACAATGATTCATTCTTATTACATTTATTTGTTTGTCCATTTATCTTTTAAGTAGGAGTTGTAAAATATTTGAAGTTTCAATTTTAATTATAGTGGTGGTGTGGACTTGAGTCTTACGTAAAGTAAAACAAAATCTGATCTTATCTCTGTAAAACCATCTTAAATGTTTAAATTTTAATCGTTGCTAAAATAACAATCGTTTCAAATTTTAATTATAGTGGTGGTGTGGACATATCTATGTGTCCACAGTGGGCATGACTTCCCACATGGCTATAAGTTTGAAAGTTCTTGGGGGCTGTTCGTCTTCACACGTATTATACCACACAAATTTATATATATGGCCGCTTGTATAGATTGTGAACGCTTTGGATTTTTTGGGCCAGAAAGAGTCATATCTCCGGACATTAGGGCTGTGCATCATTGTTCGTTACTCCTCTTAAACTCGCTACTTGACTTGTACCCATTTTGAAAATTCAAGTACTCGGTGTTGTCAAAGCAAGTAACAAGTCGACAATTTTTATTACTTGCAAAACCAAATCAAATATAAGTATCATTATTATTTTTAATACTTGACTCGTTACGCCTTGTTACTTACCTCATTACTTGCTATTTGTTACCTGGTCTATTAATTACTTGTTTATATTTGTATTTTTTTTACTTGCATTTAGGATTGGACACAAATACTCATTACTCTTTTTATACTTGTTACTTGTTTCGTATCCATCTTTATTTTTAAACTAGATATGGACCCGTGCTTTGCACGGGTTTATTTGATGTTTTAATTTTACGAAAAACATAAAAAGAATAAAAATATTTTTCACATTAGTTCTTGAAATTTTCAGTATATATTGGTGTAATACTTATTTTAGTATAATAATTAATTTTCCTACATAAACTTTGATTAGTATTTCTACTTCAATAATCATGGTGTTTTAAAATAGTATATAATGTTTTTTCCTATAAATAATTCACTTTAAATTATTTTTAATATTGCAGTTAATTGAAAAATATAGAATTGTTGTAAACTATCTATATTATTTATATTGTGCAAGAAAATTCAAAAAAAAATCAAAATTGATGTCAGACGAAACCAATCAATATTCTTCTTTGTCGTTACCAATACTATCANTTGTGCCCAACCCTACCAAACATCATCAAGATGGTGCAACTGGTACTAAAAAATTAAAAACAGTGGATGATAAAAGTTTTAACGGCAAAACCTAGAATAACGAAGAATTTAAAGCATCATTATTTGTCTCATCGATCACTAAATTTTGTGGTTTAACTAACATTGACGAAACAAACCCAAAATCATCATTGGTGTCCTCATAGACATCAAATATATGTTTATAAGAGTTTTGCAAAGAAATTTGATTTAAATCATTTTGACCTTTGTTAAAGATTTATATCTACCGTTCTGACTTCTGATATACGATATCATACATGACTGACTTCGGTCAATTTCTAATTTTGTTAGTTTATATAAAACTTTATTCAGTAACGAGTAATGACAAATACTGATCATTAATAACTTGGAAAGTAAACAAGTAATAACCACATTGTAACCATAGATATGTCGTGTAGTAGCGCATGCGGTAAGAGAGAAAGAGGACAAAATGTAGCATGTGGCTTTGCGAAAGATTCGATCCCCGAGGAAGCTGGAGCTACAAGACATGGTTTCTCTTAACGTCGACTTCTGTTAACTCTGTCATCCTCAGTCAACACTCTACAATCCTATGTTTTTGGTTAGAACACGATCGTAATATTGATATTTTTCTCCCAACAAATCCAAGTCTATCAACTTGTAAGCACCACAACTCTATTCACAATTGAGAACAAGCCCAAGCAATCCAAAAGCTACCTTCTCTTTTCTTTAGATTTAGTTTTTTTACTTATCGTCTTGGATTGCAAGAAGAATGATAACCAACCCTCTTTTCCAAACTCCAGCCATACGTGCTTTACTTTGTAAAAGGTCCAACTACTTATTAAATTTATATGGGCTAATCTCATAGTCAACAAATCCAATACATATATCATATGACTTTCCCATATGGGAGTCTTTTCACTTTGGGTTTGAGAGAAACGGGTCAAACTTTTATGATAACAAATTGTGAAGGAATCAACACTATGAAATATGGGATATAAAAACAATGTGTTACCAAGAAGGAAACTGTCTAGTGGATTAAACTTATGAATTATCTAATAGATAATAGATTATAAGTTCAAGTTCCGTTAAGAAAAAGTCTTTATCTTTAATGAAAAATCTAATTTGGTTTGGGGCTTTCTTTACGGGAAGTAGATAGCCTCCTAGTTATTAAAATAAAGGATGTTTAAGGCAGATAAAATCTCTAATTTGAATATAAGACCATCTTTAAAGACAGAAGAATCTTGAAACCGATTTCTTTCCCTTTTACATTTGCTATCAATAGCTGAGATGGGCTTTTAAGACTCTATTTAGCCCAATCTAATAAATTAAAATGGCCATTTACTCGGTAAATGAAGACATATTGGAGATTACTTTTTTATGTTTTTATATATGAATATGATAAGATCATAACAGTATTAGTTTAGTATCTGTGACTAAAGTACTTTTTCTTGTCACATTTTTTACTAATAAAAAATATCAGTAGGTTGGTGGTAAATAACGGTTGTTAGTAATTAGTTTATCTGATATTATAACCATAGAATGATATTCCGGACAGAGTTAATAGAGAGAAAGTAGATCTCAATGTTGGGTTCGGCGTACGGCCGGCGGGTGAGCGTGTGTGCCGTCGCCGGAGCCCGTTGTTTTTCAGCATAAATTGTTCGGCCTTTGTCTCCTCTTCGTCGTCTCCGGCGTCCGCCTTGTCTAAGCTCTGGCCAACCACCACCCGTGGTATCTCTGTTCTTGGAGTGAAGACGCGGTTGCTTAGAGGTTATGGCGTGGTAAAGACGCTCGTAGTGTGGGTTTTGATTCCGGGAGATGGAGGTTTCCACAGCTCCGTCGCCGCCGGCTTTTGTTTCCGGGAGGTGGTAGTTTCTTCAGCTTCGCCGTCGTCGACTTTAGTCTCCGGGGGGTGAAGGCTAACAACAGCTTTGCGTCGCCGGCTTTAGGTATTTCGTTGCGGTTCTTAGAGTTTGGGTTTCGATTATGGATCGAGTGGGTCTTGTTTGTCTCTCTAGTGTTGGAGCTTTGGCCTTGTCGGATGAGATCTCGAAGAGCGATGAAGCTCTCCGACGGGTAGACNTCGAGTTTCCTTTGTCGGACCATTATTATTTCACCTTTTGTTGGTCCCTCGATTAAATATGGCTAATCATAGCCAACTTGTTTCACCATTGACTCAATTATTTGATTTTTACTTATCGAAACATTATTTTCTGCTCGCGTCCAGTAAGTTTTAACATTACATATAGCTTAAATTATTAATCTATAAGAATGTTTATTTAACATTATATCCTAGACTTAGCACAAGTTGTTCAGTTTCCACGAAAAAAGTTAAAGATAGTAATTATCAAAAAAATTGATATTATTGCTGAATCAGAACTAAATAAGAACTGGGTGGGGGTATTCTTTTTGCATTGCATATATACTTTTTGGTCTTGATAGGGAAAAACCTTCTGCTATTCAGGTTCCATTGCGTAGACACGAGTCCTTCATTAATTCTACCTGGTTTGATCGATACCAAGCTTGAAAAGAATATCCTTTTTCTCTGCGGTAACAAACTGCTTCACATGAGTTTCATCTTTTATATATAGATTACCTCCGATTTAGCTGTATAATGATGTAAACATTTCCCTTTTGGGTTTATTTGGAAATGATATCTAATTAAAAAAAATCCAAATTAGGTGAAACATATTTGTTAATGGTAAATACATCTTCTATGGCACCTATACAATTTGGTATTTATCTTCTATATAACTTGAATATTAAAAATATCGTTTAGCCATTGTCTAGTTCATTTGTTACCAAAGTTTGGGTGAAACTTTAGGATATACATGAAAATATAAAATGCATAACCAGTCGAATATACATGTAGATTTAGAGAAATTTTTAATCTTCACTAATCTGTTTCTTTACAAAAGTATATATTTAGTCTCCCTGCTGGGAAATTACACAGCATTTTAATTCCTCTGAAATGTTAGCAATTTGTTTGCATGCAGTAATTATCTTTGCATCAATGGAAATATGCTTTCCCCTTTTACAAATTTCTACTTTTGGGCTAGATGACTCTTTGCATGCAATTAGTTAATTCCACATTCGATATTTGCTGATTACATAACTCCCTCAACTTTATAATACAAAGCTTTCTTCGTTTTGATATATAGCAATGCGAACAATTTAATTTCTGTCTGAATAGTCTCTGGCCATTGTCTAGTTATTTTATTTTAGACCATTTTCATTTATAAAGCACAGTAGCTACAAGAATGTCTTTGCATATGGATGATATGATCCAAAAAACTATTACGGAGTGATCAATCACACAAGTACGTGTTTCTTGTTATGATTTCTATTCAGACAAGTATACGTCTTGTCAAAGAAAGAAGCCGAAGATACGAAATAAAAACAAATCCAGTGAGGAATTAATAAACAAAAATAAGTTGACAAAGAATAACAGTATATACTATATTATATGTATAATGAAAATGAGATGTTACATTAGAGCACTTAGTTTTACTGTAGATTTTAAGTCGAATCCAAATCTTGTTTCGTGCAAATGCACAGTGTAAATGATGACAACAAGCAAATAAATAGTTGAATGAACATTTATATTCAAGATAAAGAAAAGTCCAGAATAACCCTGAGGACAAAGATGATAGAGAACAGCAAAGCTCAATGGTCACAGTCATCACAGAAACAGAGAGTTTCAGGTATCTCTCAACTCCAGCTTCCAAGTTTCAATTGCTGTCTTCTGAATTCCCTATATATCCTGAAACAAAAGGAATTTTGTAAGGGCTTTTGGTTCAACCCAGAGGTCTCTTACTCTGGTTTTATGCAAAGGCACGCATCATTATGCATTTAATACTACTGAATATTTACATCGACTGTGAGAGACGCATCAAAACGAGACTGAGACTTAAGCTCTAGCTAGACCATAATCATGGCATGTGGAAATCAGTGCTCAACACCATAACACATTCCGAACTGAATCATATATAATGCAAATCTACTTTTAGTTAACTCAAATTTAAGAGAGCTTTAACTTTAAGCACCAAACCAGTGAACATGAACATTTTCAAAACACAACTTAAAGTTCGACTTGGTTTCTTAGGTCATTGCAAGGTCTGATGTCAATGGAGCCCATGAGATTAATTAATTATTTTTATCATGAGATAACCTACCATGATATTTTTTGTTGTTCTTATATGCAACAATAAAAAAATTATGAACAAATCAAACTTTTACTGTTTAAATACATTTTTGTGACTAAGAGCATCATCACTCGTAGAGGATTTCTAAACATTAACATATTAGTATTTTAAATTAGTTAATTTTCTAAGAAATTTTGAATCTTACAAAATAGATAGACCACCCAAAAATAAACATATAGCACATTAGTTTCTCAAAAAAAAAATTGAAAATTTTACCCGAAATTTTTTTATAGACAAAAATGAAATTTTAATTTACTTTTTATTTTTTATTGAATTATTTTGTGGTGAAATACTTATGGAGAAATAATCAATGTTCATACGCCTAATGTATATTAAGGGTTGTCCAAAAAATAATATTGTTTTTTTTAGTTAACAATAATATTGTTTTTAGTTAACAATAATATCCAGTATATTTTCCAACAAGTTCCCTATTCACAAATATGGATCATCTATTCTGGAGAGTTTTCCCGCAGATGAAGGATCACCAGTTTGCATGGATTCTATGGTATATCTGGAAATGTAGGAATAATAAAGTTTTCAGCAACTTGGATATAGATCTTATGGATACGATTAAATTGGCGGAAACATAATCAACATTATGGGCTGAGGCACAAGTAGTAAAT
The DNA here is from genome assembly GCA_003260655.2 of Brassica cretica. Classification (NCBI taxonomy): domain Eukaryota; kingdom Viridiplantae; phylum Streptophyta; class Magnoliopsida; order Brassicales; family Brassicaceae; genus Brassica; species Brassica cretica. The sequence goes on along the minus strand of QGKV02000649.1, from coordinate 1,350,772 downwards.
GACCAGAGGACGCCAACACCAAGAATAGACACGGTATTGCCGTCGATCTCAGGAAGATGGTGCTTTACGGATGGCTCGTGGAAGGAGGGTGTTAGGTTTTCAGGACAAGGTTGGCTTAGTACTTTGGAAGGTTTCGATGGATTACTGGGGGCGAGGAATGTAAGGGCTAGTTTTCCGCCTCTTCATGCGGAGATGGAATCACTTTTATGGGCAATGGAATGCATGAGGAACTTACGTCAATTTCAGATTACGTTTGCAACAGATTGTTCTCAATTGGTAAAGATGGTTTCGGAACCAGAAGAATGATCAGCTTTTGCAACATATTTGGAAGATATCAAGACCCTGAAAGAGAGTTTCACCCGATCAGAGATCATCTATGTACCACGGACGCAAAATTCAAAGGCGGATAGTCTAGCACNAGGAAATAACTTTCTGCAAGCGTTATTTATAATTTTATAATTGGTGAGAAGTATAAATACATGTAAGAAGAAGAGAAATAAGAGAGGAGGAGCAGAGAGACAGAGAGAGCAAGAGATTGAGGGGTCAAGTCATTGAAGTCAACATCACATCTCTTCACATGCAATAACATACACACACCATTGTCTTGTCTTGTCAAGTATCATTTTGCATCCCGGCAAAATTTTAATCATATACTTAAAATTAAATTATCTAAATTTTTAATACATGTTTTCATCTACTTGCTCTCGTTTTTAATTTATTTTAGTTATGGTCTTGAGAATTCATGTGGGTACCTTTAGATCTTTGAACGCAAAACGAAAAAGACTTTTGAGACCGTTATGTAAAACCCGATGGGGTTTTTGCTAATCTATTCTTAATTAACAGCTTGCAAAGGGCTACATATAGATTAAGTTCAAATTCCATGTATACAGTGAAACGGTAAACAAATGAAAACTTTACCCATCATTTGGGCACTAGAATTTAGTATATTTGCTGGTTCATGTTTACATGCCTTAATATTATGTTAAAATTTTATTAAGAGGTGTATTCCAATTGTTAAACAAACTCAATAAGGTTTACATCTTTTTTATGCAATTTTTCTTAAGAAGTTAAATTAGTATAACACTAAAATAACACGACATTTACATTTAAATAATCAAGCTTCTAGTTATTCTATTATACATAACTAATGTAGTTAAGAAAGCAGTAAGAACAATTTTGGGTTAATTTATACAATTGCGTTAGTGGTCTCCCAAAGGCCTGCAATATGATCATTTAAGCGCCTATTGTTTGTTGACAAAAAAAAAAGCGCCTATTGTTGTTGTCTCGTCTAAATTAGGGATTAGTCTGCGTTTCATGCCAAGAATTTGTTTTGGTTAAGTTTTTAATTTATATTTGTTTTTAGTTTTTAGTGTTTAGTTTTATATTATATATTATTTCTCAAAAAAGTGTATGTTTTACTTTTTTTTTTTTTACCTCGAACGACCATTCTATTATTCAAGCTTGAGGTGGTCTGGTTACCCAGACCGGAATAGAACAATCAATGAAAAGTAACTCTCTGCGAAAGGTCCTAGCAGTTTTACCTAAAAAATCAGAAATCTGGTTGCGCACTCGTGGCACATGGGTGATTTTAAATTCCGGAAAACAAATCTGAAGCGTCTCTATCTTCTCCAACTCTGTCGCGAAGCTTGGCCACTCATGGGGCTCCTTTATTATTGTAATCAGTTCTTTGCAGTCAGTTCCAAAGCTATAGCACCGCGAGTGTTGAAGCATATTTTCCATCGCTCATCGCAGTCCTTGTATCTCCGAATGCAATACTGATTCACATCGAGTAAAATTCCGTGTTTCTATAAGTTATATGTTCTTCCGTATGTTTTACTTTATTAATATAGATAAATATACGTAGGTTTATATAATTAAGACATGTACATTGGTACAAACAAATATGTAAGGTATGATGCTTCATTTCTTCTGTCTTCGTTATTTATTAGTATTATTTTTTNTCATACGTGTCAGCCTCACATTGAAATTGAAAAACATGTTGGTCCAATTCGATTTTTATATCTCACTAGAAACATTTAATACCAACTATATGATATCATATGATATTAACTAAAGCAAGGTGGCTATTTATTATATATTATTTCCTTAAATAAAACCTACGAAATTACCTAATGTGATTATGATATATATAGTAATTAATGATTTTAAATAATGAAGATTTGCTAATAATCTGTATGCTTTCTATCATTTTTGTTTAATTCTTTACTATTAAAATAAATTACACAATTACATTAATCATATATTAAAAATTTAGATTTTTTTGTATATTTTGTATTTTGAATTTTTCAAAACGAGTATAAATTACTAAAACTGTTAAAAGTCTAACATAAACTCTTATGATCAATGTTTAAATTTTTTATTAGGTGTTTATGTTAATATATATATATATATATATAAACTGTTAAATAATTTTATTTTAATAGGTGTTTATGTTAATATATATATATATACTTCATATCGTTTAATTTAATTATATATCATAAACGATATATAAGATTGATTGTTTTGATTTATTTATTCTAAAATGATTGCGAATAAACAAGAGTGGTCATTTGATTTATATGTGCAAGTCAATTTATTACATAATAGTAACTGATTTCTTAGTTATTTAATTTATAATTATTATTTTATTATTTCATAATATGCAGAAAAATATAAAATAAATATTTATTCTGCACAAACCGCAGATCTTAACATAAGTATGTATCTGTTTAATAATTTTGAATGTTAAACATTTTCTAAATCTCATGCCAAAATTAAAGAAAGAAATGAGAATAAACTCAAAATCAATATTTATATCAAACAATAACCAAAATGACACAAAAAGGAAAAAAATATTGAAAATAGATGGGATTGACACGTGAACGTAAACTTCTCATAACCATAATTAACTTTTAAATTGCTAAATCATGATATAGAACCGAGCTGACATAGTTTCATTGTAACCAAATAGTAGACATGACATTCTTCGGCCTAAACGTTAGGTTTTTATGCGATAAATAATTTTTGACCTAAAATATTTTTAAAAACGAGATCAGTTCATTAATAAACAAATTATGTAATTAACAAAATTTTTTTTAATAGATTGTTTAAGGGCATCAATAATATACTTTTTTTTTCTATACGATATTTTTTAAATAATTTTCATATAAATTTACTCCGCGCAAGTCTTATCCTAGTATATATCTTATTATATAAAGTTTGGTTCTTCAAAGTTACTAATTAACATGATCGCGACATGTGTCAATTAATTTATTAAGATTGTGACATGTGTTAAAAATATGTTACAGTTCCCTTTAATCATGAGTTAAAAAGATTTAGAAAAAGAATTTATTATTACATTTTTCTGGACACTAGAAAAGAAAAATTATTACAAAAATATAGTTTATTGTTCTTTTTAGAAGTTTATAAAAGAAAAATTAGTATTACGCAGCCTTTTACAATTATATTTTTATGGATCTTTTGTAGTCTTTAAAAAATATTTGATAGTAAACTAAAATTTTGAAAATTCTATAAACAAAGAATAATTGTAAAAAGCTATTTGAAAGTATTTTTTTCTTTTTAAAATATTTTAAAATATTTTTCATCTTTAAAGATTCTAAAGAAAGATATTATAAGAGAAATATTATTTTTTTTTAAAAACAATCTTAAATAAAAACGAATTATAAAATCCTATAAGTACAAGAAATTATTTAATAAAAATCAAATAGAAAAACTAACTATAAAATAAGTGATATTCCTTTTTTAAAACCTAAGAAAATAAAAATTTAAAAGTACACTTATTATTTTCATATAAATAACTAAATTTCATTTTTAACAGATAAATGTATGCTACAAAAATATAAACCAAAATAAATATTATTTTCACATTTGTATTTAAGTTTAAGCTTCCTCATATTATTTTCAGAAAAAATAGTATTTACAAGAAAAATATTAACTGAGTATTTTCTTTTAATTTCCGTAAACAACTCAATTTTTATAACCCTTATTACATCTTATGATGATAACACAAGTTTTTTTAATTATGATATTTTTGTCGTACATATTCCGAATTTTAAAAATAGCAACTTTTTAAAATAGTTAATATTTGCTGGAAATAATTATTTGATATTATTTTTATTTTCTAAATCCTATAAAAAATAATTATAAAATATTATTTAATTTTAATTATCTTTTCTAACACCCTAAAACTGTGAAAAAATATTTGATAGTTCTTTTCCTTAAAAGAGAAAATCTTAAACAAAAGAGATTTGTATCATATTTTTTAATTCCTAACCAAAAGAAAATTGTAAGAAGTTTTTTTATAGTATATTTTAAGAGAAAATTTGATGATGAACATGATACTAAAAATTATTTAATTAAAAATGAAGTGTAAAAATAGTATTGATATGAACCGTAAAAATCATAATTTTAGAATTATTTAATAATAACTAGAAATAATTATTTAATAGCTATAAGTTTTTCCGAAATTTTAAACAGAATATAATTGTAAAAGTTTATATTATAATACTTTCCTTTTCTAAAATCGTAAACAAAAATATAAAAAAGTTTTTGATAGTTTTTCTTTTTTTTAATTGTAAATAAAAACGAGATTATAAAATATAATTTTAAAAAAAAAAAAAAATCCTAACAAAAGTAAACATAACTATTTAATAGTNAAAAAAAATTGGTTGCTCTTTCTAATGTTGTCTTCTGTCTTCGTTATTTGCATCTGATTCTCTACATTTGCCAAAGATTTTCCTTTTGGATGATTTGAGAGAAAATATAATGTGGGATCCATGAAACAAAAAAATTAGTGATCGATTGTGAACTAATTATGAATATAAGAAGATTTAACTCTCAGTTACAACTTTATTTAACTAGCCCTTTCTAAAAAAAAAAACTTTATTTAACATATTTAACTCATGGACCAAAAACTTTATTTTTGTGACGCATGGACCAAATTATCAAATTAACACAAAAGAATCTCCACTTGACTCTAATACGTACTAATATAGTTTAAATAATTAAATGTTTTCTTCTTTTCATCAAGTTTAAATAATTAAATGCTCTTCTCTAATTTTTTTTGAACACGTGCTCTTCTCTGGTTTTTTTTAAACACATACTAGATTCTTACCCGCACATCCGTACCGGTATTTTTTTAAATCTTTTATATTTGTTCAAAATTTTTAATACATTATTGATTGTAAATATTTTTTTTACCTCTTACCAATATTTAATAGATGTTTAATATGATTTTATAATTTATATGCATCAATTTTATTAGCTGTTTTAAATTGTCATTCGTTTTGCTTGTTTCTAAATAAATAAAAGTATATAAAAATAATTGAAATATAAATATATAACAATTATCATTTATTTGGTTGTTTATGTATTATTTATTTATTACAATAATTCATTATTTATGTCAAATATACATTTTAGTTCTTAATAGATTAGATAAATAAATATTAGATGATATCTTTATTATAAACTTATACACATTTATCATATATATTTTCTTACAAATAAGTACTTTGTGCAATATGTTATATTTTAAACTATATTATATAAAATTGGTTAATTTCTTGTCATTTTTAATTATATATGCATTTTCTTTGAGCTTTATATAAATCGTAACTGATCTATTGTCAAACATGATTATCTTGTTTTGAATAAATAATATATGTACGTATTTTGAAGTTATTAATAAACATTTAATTTAATAACTAAACTTATTTGGTTAGTTGCGATTATATTTTTAGATTTGTATTTAATTATAAGAAAGCTTACGATGAAGATTGTGTTATAATAAAAGGAATATCCTCATATTTAAAATCCCATATACAGATTAGTTTCTTAATTGGTAAGAAGATATTTAATTTTATAAAGGAAATCTAATTTGGATGGATTAGGAATGTAGTTAAATGACAAAAAGGTCAGTAGCAATCAATTGTAAATATTAAGAAAAAATCAGGGATAATTACTAAATCTACTTAGGTTTTAATAGTTTAGATTTGACTTTTTTTCTCTAGTTACATTTGCTTTCTCTTGTCAAGTCCCTTTTCCATTATAAGAAAGATACGCCTAATCTATGAATGTGTTTTTTAATAAAGAATTTCTCCGTGTTTATTGTTATTGTTGTTGATCCTATCGTTTTTATAATGTTTTACGGTTGGCTATATTCATCGATAAAGAGTAAGTACTTTATAAAAATTTATATGACAAAAAAGAGAGGGTAGAAATGATGGATTAAATTTTGATCAAAAAAAAGAAGAAAGAAATGATGGATTAATTTGTCCTTATCCTTCTTCTGGATGACATTGAGAGAGGGGCCTCTTCTTGTGCCCCATAATAACATATGTATCACTACTTTGTCGTTTGCACATCATGAACTAGTGCATAATGCATATACTATCTGTTATATGTGTTTGGATGTTCTAAATCGATCAATGTCAATTTATTAGCAACTCAAGATTTTGGAAAGAAAGAGGCAGAATTACTTATGGATTCAATACATACTGAATCGAATCCGAATAAAACTTAAAAATATTTGAATGGGGTCAATTTCGTGCCCTCAAAAACTGAAACCGATTGAAGTTTGAGAGTCAATGTTATTTGTAGATTCCAAGTAGAAAATGTATCTAAATTTGAATAGAAACTTACCGAATATTTAAATGTGGAAGAAAAAATATTATACAAATCTTTATCATATTGGACAATATAATGTGGACAAATATCTTTGCGGTTTTTTATACATCGGTTTTTTTTCCTCTGTAATGGCTAGTTTCATGGGAATTTTGCAAGAATGCTATAACAGGGAATCAACTATGTGTACACAGTTTTTCCGGTTCGTATGACTACTAGACAAGTTGATTACAAAGGATTTGATTCGAAATGTCTTGGAGATTATTAGGTAAACTATTTTTATTCCACAAAGACTGCATTCNCGAACAGATTTATGATTTAGTGATTTGTAACAGTGTTTTTTTAAAATGTAAATTTAATAATAATAAGAAAACAGTTTTTTTTTTTTTTGTAAACAAGGCTTTCATAATAAGAAAACAGTTTTGCTCGGCAAAACTATACCAGAGCAACTCTATTAGTATTATCTAATGGAGTATTTCATAATAAAATAATCAAATGAAACATGTTATTTTCAGTGTTTTAAATCTTTCTAAAGGTGTTTAAATTACATAGAAAATTAAATAATCTTAAAATAATAATTTTTGCTTTTCATAAGAGTTCTTACCTATAAAGTTGCTCTTGCCTCTAAGTTTCATAAAGCCCGAAAAGTGTGCAACTCTAGCTTGGAAACGTGCGTATGTGAATGGTATATATATAAGTATATAACTGAAAAGCAAAAAGTAATTATTCATTCTCACCTAAAGTAAACTTGAGATAGGGCTGATGTCTCAATCTTTATACTATATATTTTGTAAGATAAAGTGAAAATTAAGAATGTTACATAACGAGATGCTTTTTTGTTCAAACAAATTGAGCTATTTGGTTTTATTTTGTTGGAAATACAAAATTTAAAGACATTTCTGTAAAGCCTTTTTAAACCAAAACTAAGATGCAATAGTGATGCTAGGGTTTTGAGAAAATAAGCATTAGGGCTGATTCAAAAACACAGTTAAATTAGGTTTCGAGATAACTAGTTTCCAAACTCTCTTACATTTGCACAGATTATACTAGCTATGAGTTGATAAAAAATCACACACTTTAAATCTGTAATCATTCTGTTTAAAGATTAAAGTAAGTACATACTATATTACTATATAACAACATCTTATTTCCTTTATAAAACACTACTGATAGCTAGTAGTAGACCACTTATTGAATACTATGATTCACCTAAGACTAGTTACAAGGAAAATGTTGAATAAAAGAATTGATGTTTGAATGATAATGAGTATATTAAATAATGAAATTTGATGATGTAAATAAAATTGGGATCACTAACCCCACATGCCTTTTTAATTTTTTAACCTTTTCACATCATCTTAATTATTAAGATCAACTATTTTAATATAGATTAAATTATTTATTTTTATTCTTTATAAATGGAAACTATCTTTATTTTATTTGGATAAAATAATAACTATTAATTAGTGAAATATAAAATTAAAATTTATTAAATAAAATAGCTGTAAAAAGAAGATAATGCAAATGTTAAAAGGTAAGAAAATAATTGTTGAACCTTAAAACTATTTTCATGTATAGAAAAAATACATTTTGATGCAAGGGGATGGACTGATGAAAAAAGAGAGGAAAATGTAAATGAAAAGAAGAGAGCGAATGAAAAGACAAGTCAAACGTCAGATCGAACCACTTCCTTATCATACGACTGTCAGTACTCTTCTGTGTTGTCATTCTTTTTTCTCTTATTTTCCTCACTATCTTTTACCCCTAAATTAAGCAAAGAGAGAAATAGCAATATTTTGTGTTAAAAAAAAAAGAGAAATAGCAATATTCAAAACAAAAATAAATGGGAAGAAATAAATAAACTCTCACTCGTGCGCATGAGGTGGATATACCATCGAGAAATAGTTCGTACAAGATAGAATAGTTGTAGAAAAATTCATCCAATCATCTCGTCAAAACCTGACAAATCAATTTTTTCTGGTCAATCATAAATTAGATTAATATCAATAGAGTTCTGTACCGGTTTGGTTACTTGAGTTCGGTAATAATAATAGAAGTAAAACCAACAGAAGGACCGCATCGATCCGGCCGACACGCTTCTCCATGGCCTTCCCACTCTTTCCCATCCATTTTTAACTTCTTTTACTGGAAAATATTAGTATTTTTTGTCAAACAAGAATGGATTTTATTTTGATTGGTCTCACTTGTGAAATACAGTTTTCTCAGCTGGTGAATATGTGGGTTCGGACCACGACTGCGCCATTATCAGAGCCACGTTTTGACTTATGTGGTTGGATGTTTCATATTAATTCGGTTCTCTACCTGCAGATTGATTTGATTCTTGGTATTTTATACGAATAATAAACAGCCCGTGTTTTACTTTTATGATTACTGGTATTTTCATTAGAGTAGGGTGCGTACTTATACAAATATAGTTACAAATTTGAATCAAACAAATAAAAATTTGCTACGTTGCTATGAGGACATGAAAACGAGTGATTGTATATGCCTTTTAGTATCACACACGAGAATGTAAATTCATCAAAATTTTGATTGTTACAAAAGTAATCGTATTACAACTATTTCAATCATGGTTTACCACTCTGTTGACGATAATAATTGTAAAAAAGAAGTCGGNAAAGGTTAGTAGGATTTTGATTAGTGAGATGCTAATGATGTTCATTATATATATTTATTTCTATTAGTAGAATTGGCCACCCTTTCTTCTTTACTTCTTAATAATTATTTTTCCTCTTTTGGTAACCAAATCACTAAATCTCCCCATTGACTAATGCTTTAACCCTCTTTTTAGTGGCTATTAAGACAAAACAGTTAACACTTAACACTTTTTAACCATCTTAGTTTAAATATGTAAGCCGCCCGGTTCATCCATTCAAAATCTCTCTCTCTCTCTCTCTCCCTCTCTCTCTCTCTCTCTCTCTCTCTCTCTCTCTCTCTCTCTCTCTCTCTCTCTCTCTCTCATCACGACCAAAAATATCTAAGACCACCAAGCATAAGAATCCTTCTTTCTCTCCCTCATAGAAAAACAAGAAACTTATTTGATCAAAAAAAAAGAAAAACAAGAAACTTCAAAAGTTCATAAAAGCTTCAGCTTTTATCCCTGGTAATTTTTTTTTCTCCTTTTTCAAATACAAAAGATTAGCCATATCTTCCTCCTCTCACCAACCAACAAAATCAATCAAAGCAGGCAACTATTTTTTTTTGGTTTTTATTTTTTGCCAAAGACTTCTTGCCAAACCCTAACTTTTTTTCTAAAGAAACTTAAAGAATCAAGAAATGAGCAGCCTCGAGGAATCCCTAAGATCTCTGTCCTTAGATTACCTAAACCTACTTATCAACGGTCAAGCTTTCTCCGACGTAACCTTCAGCGTCGATGGTCGTCTAGTCCACGCTCACCGTTGCATCCTCGCCGCTCGGAGTCTTTTCTTCCGAAAATTCTTCTGTGGGACCGACTCACCACAACCCGGCACAGGCATAGATCCGACCCGACACGGATCAGTACCCGTGAGCTCAACAAGAGGCTCCCAGGCCCCAGCTGGAGTCATACCAGTGAACTCAGTTGGGTACGAGGTGTTTCTCTTGCTGCTTCAGTTTCTTTATAGCGGACAAGTCTCGATCGTGCCGCAGAAACACGAACCGACACCTAACTGTGGAGAGAGAGGATGTTGGCACATTCACTGCTCAGCCGCCGTCGATCTTGCTCTTGATACTCTCGCCGCCTCTCGTTACTTTGGCGTCGAGCAGCTTGCATTGCTCACTCAGGTTTCTTTCTCTCTCTTCACTCATCATGCACATCCTAAGGCAAGAATATATTTGTTGTTGTTCTACTCCTTTTAGTTTTTTTTTTCATGAGTTTGGCATAAATTTGTTTTAATTTCAAAATCCTTTTTGATTATATATGTATATGTATCCATACATATTATAATCTTTGTTGTTGTCTTCATTTCATGTATAAATGAGGTTTTTTAAAGAAACCATCTTCCTAACTTTTCCAAAATTATAAAACATTGGTTTTAGTTGCACGGATGCGCATTTAATTTTCCCAAAAGGAGAAACTTTGAAGAGCTATATTATCTAGTTGGATCTATTCACTTTTGTAGTCTCAATTTCGTATACAAACTCATTGTTCCCTCAACTTTCCTCATTTGTGTGTTATGATAATAATCCATGCATACATAACGAATGAAACCTACTCCACCATCAAAGCATCCATCTGAGATGACAAGAAAATTAAAAAACAAACATAACCTGAAAAGGAAATTATACCCACTTGCTGAAAATATGTAGGTTCTTTGTATTTAACATTAACAAATAAACTATTTGTATTATTGGCAGAAACAACTAGTAAGCATGGTGGAGAAAGCCGCAATAGAAGATGTGATGAAAGTTTTGATAGCATCAAGGAAGCAAGACATGCATCAGTTGTGGACCACTTGCTCTCACTTAGTAGCAAAATCAGGTCTCCCTCCGGAGATTCTTGCCAAACATCTCACCATAGATGTTGTTGCCAAGATTGAAGAGATTCGTCTCAAATATTCAATTGCTAGACGTTCTCTAATGCCACATCACCACCACCATGATCTCACCGCCGCTCAAGACCTCGAAGATCAAAAGATTAGGAGGATGAGACGAGCTTTGGATTCATCAGATGTTGAGCTAGTGAAGCTAATGGTTATGGGAGAAGGACTCAATCTTGACGAGTCGTTAGCACTGCACTATGCTGTTGAAAGCTGTAGTAGAGAAGTAGTGAAGGCTTTGCTTGAACTCGGTGCATCCGATGTGAATTACCCGGCAGGTCCCGCGGGGAAAACACCGTTGCACATCGCTGCTGAAATGGTCTCTCCGGACATGGTGGCTGTTCTGTTAGACCACCATGCTGATCCAAATGTAAGGACGGTCGGTGGAATCACTCCTCTTGATATCCTTAGGACGTTAACTTCGGATTTCTTGTTCAAGGGGGCAGTACCTGGTTTGACTCACATTGAACCTAACAAGCTTAGGCTTTGCCTTGAGCTTGTTCAATCCGCTGCAATGGTGATATCACGAGAAGAAGGAAACAATAGCAACAATAATGATCACAACAATGCGATTTACCCTCAGATGAACGATGAGCGCAATAGTGGAAGTAGTGGAGGAAGTAATAACAATTTGGATTCAAGATTTGTGTATCTCAATCTTGGAGCGGGTCAGATTGGTCCGGGTAGGGATCATGGAGACGACCATAACAGTCAGAGGGAAGGTATGAGTCGGCATCATCATGACCCATCTACTATGTATCATCAGCATCACTTCTAGTTCTCTTTTAGTCTCTATCTCGACCATTAAAACTCAAAAATATATTTATTAATTTAGTTATTATATTTTCTATATATACTTTTGTATATGGAAATTGAGGACATACGAAGAAGAGTAGCATGAAGGAATTTGAGTTCATGCATTATATAATTAAAAGACTTAGGTTTATTTAATCTAGTTCTCTAGAGTTGTATTGATTAGTCATTTGATTAATTTTGTCATCAGTTAATTCCTTATCTTTCTACCCTAGTCTCTTGCTATTTACAAGTCTTTTTGTGTACCAATTAAGAAATTTTATTGGAGACACTTCAAATTTATTTAACAATTAACATAGTCAAAGATGTTCAGTCTGGTTAAAAAAATTGTCAGAAAGGTATCGCGACAATAATTTCACATTATTTTGTTGTATCCTTGATTCGAGAACTGTCTTTTAATTGAAGTTTTTGTATGTATTTGCATCAGCAATGTCTTATCGAGTATAACCATATTATATATACACAACACAAATATATCATTCTTTTTTTTTTCATCCATTTGAAAAGTTCAGATAGTTTCTATATATATGTTGTGTGGCTGTTATCCATCGACGTATGGAATTCGCAAATGAATTCCACATGGACTATTATCGCTTGATATCATCACTTATTTATTATTTCGGACGTGTTGTTCATAACACAAACAATTAAAATCATGTGAATTGATGGGGAGACTTAGAATGGAAGCAATCAGTTTTTCATATCTAATAACAAATTTGAGACATCATATCCTTTGTCGTGTACAGATTAGCACAGTGGGATTGGGACATTACATGACAAAACACCTTTGATCATATTAAAACATCCAGACACATGGGCATATATATCGATATAGATNTAAATCAGTTGACAAACCGCAATAAAATAGCTATTATAGAGAAACAGAGACAACAAAGGTTCCAAACTTCTCTGACCATCAATTTATGTTAGTTCATGATACAACTATGCATTAAAACAATATTTTCATATTTTTTGAATTTTTCTCAAAATCTATGTATTAAATCGTACAAAATATTCAGTTTTTATGAAAATGCTTTATATAGTGAAGCCTATAATCTTTAGTGTTATTTTAAAAAATTTAACCACATTCTACATTTGTATTAATGTATTCTAAACTCTCTTTCATGGTACATGGGCATCATTTATTTTTTTATCAATTAATTTAGTAAAACTTCATATGCTCCTTAAATCAGTTGTCAAACAACAATAAAATCGCTATTCTGGAGAAACAGAGACAACAAAGGTTCCAAACCTCTCTAAACATCATCATATGTTAGTTCGGGATACAACTATACATCATAACAATATTGTCATTTTTTTGAATTTTTCTCAAAATCAATGTGTTAACCCCTACAAAATATTCCATTTTTCGGTAAATGCTCTATATATGGAAGCCTATAATCTTTAGTGTTATTTTAAAATTTCTAACCACATTCCACATTTGTATTAATGTATTCTAAGCTCTCTTTCAGGGTACATAGGCATCGTTCAATTTTTTAACAATTAATTTAGTAAAACTTCATATGCTCCATAAATCAGTTGACAGACCACAATAAAATCGCTATTATAGAGAAACAGAGACAACAAAGGTTTCAAACCACTCTGACCATCATCATATGTTACTTCATGATACAACTATGCATTAAAATAATATTTTCTTATTTTTTGAATTTTTCTCAAAATCTATGTGTTAACCCCTACAAAATATTCCGTTTTTCGGTAAATGCTCTATATACGGAAGCTTATAATCTATAGTGTTATTTTAAAATTTCTAACCACATTCTACATTTTTATTAATATATTCAAAACTCTCTTTAATGGTACATATGCATCGTTCTATTTTTTAACAATTAATTTAGTAAAACTTCATATGCTCCTTAAATCAGTCAACAAACCACAATAAAATCGCTATTATAGAGAAACGGAGACAAAAAAATTTCAAACCTCCCTGACCATTATCACATGTTAGTTCAAGATACAAATATGCATTAAAAAAATATTGTCATATTTTTTGAATTTTTCTCAAAATCTATGTATTAAATCGTACAAAATATTCAGTTTTTATGAAAATGGATAATATACTGAAGGCTATAATCTTTAGAGTTATTTTAAAATTTATAACCATATTCCACATTTGTATAAATTTAGTCTAAACTCCCTTTCATGGTACATAGGCATCGTTCTATTTTTAACAATAAATTTAGTAAATCTTCATATGCTCCCTAAATCAGTTGACAAACCACAATAAAATAGCTATTATAGAGAAACAGAGACAACAAAGGTTCCAAACTTCTCTGATCATCATCATATGTTAGTTCATCATACAACTATGCATTAAAACAATATTTCATATTTTTTTATTTTTTTTTCTCAAAATCTATGTGTTAACCCCTACAATATATACAGTTTTTCGGTAAATACTTTATATACTGAAGCCTATAATCTTTAGTGTTATTTTAAAAAATTTGACCACATTCTACATTTGTATTAATGTATTCTAAACTCTCTTTCATGGTACATGGGCATCATTCTATTCTTTTATCAATTAATTTAGTAAAACTTCATATGCTCCTTAAATCAGTTGACAAACCACAATAAAATCACTATTCTGGAGAAACCGAGACAACAAAGGTTCCAAACCTCTCTGACCATCATCATATGTTAGTCCGTGATACAAATATACATCAAAACAATATTGTCATTTTTTTGAATTTTTCTCAAAATCTATTTTTTTAACCCTTACAAAATATTTAGTTTTTCGGTAAATTGTTAATATACTGAAATCTATGATCTTTAGTGTTGTTTTAAAATTTCTAAACACATTCCACATTTGTATTATTATATTCTAAACTCTCTTTCATGGTACATAGACATCATTCTATTTTTTTATCAATTAATTTAGTAAAACTTTGTATGCTCCCCAAATTAGTCGACAAACCACAATAAAATCGATATTATAGAAAAACAGAGACGACAAAGGTTCCAAACCTCTCTGACCATTATCATATGTTAGTTCATGATACAACTATGCATTAAAACAATATTGTCATATTTTTTGAATTTTTCTCAAAATCTATGTGTTAACCCCTACAAAAATATACAATTTTTCGGTAAATGCTCTATATACTGAAACCTATAATCTTTAGTGTTATTTTAAAATTTCTAACCATATTTTACATTTGTATTAATGTATTTTAAACTCTCTTTCATGGTACATAGGCATCATTCTATTTTTTATCAATTAATTTAGTAAAACTTCATATGCTCCTTAAATTAGTGGACAAACCACAATAACATCGCTATACGAGAGATACGGAGACAACAAAGGTTTCCAACCTCTCTGACCATCATCATATGTTAGTTAAATATACAAATATGCATTAAAACAATAAGGTCATATTTTTTGAAAATTTCTCAAAATCTATGTGTTAACCCCTATAAAATATTATGTTTTTCGGTAAATGGATAACATAATTAAGCGTATAATTTTTATTGTTGTTTTAAAATTTTTGACAACATTATATATTTTTATAAATGTATTCTAAACTCTCTTTCTTGGTACATAGGCATCATTTTATTTTTTTTATCAATTAATTTAGTAAAACTTCGTATTTTCCCTAAATCAGTTGACAAACTACAATAAGATAGCTATTCTAGAGTAACAGAGAAAACAAAGGTTCCAAACTTCTCTGACCATCATCATATGTTAGTTCATGATGCAACTATGCATTAAAACAATATTGTCATATTTTTTAATATTTTTCTCAAAATCTATTTGTTATATTTGTTAACCCCTATAATATATTCAGTTTTTCGGTAAATGCTTTATATACTGAAGCCTATAATCCTTAGTGTTATTTTAAATTTTGTAACCACATTATATATTTGTATTAATGTATTCTAAGCTCTCTTTCATGGTACATGGGCATAATTCTATTTTTTTATCAATTAATTTAGTAAAACTTCACATACTCCTTAAATCAGTTGACAAACCACAATAAAATCGCTATTCTGGAGAAACAGAGACAACAAAGGTTCAAAACCTCTCTGAGCATCATCATATGTTAGTTCATGTTACAACTATGCATCAAAACAATATCATCATTTTTTGAATTTTTCTCATTATCTACGTGTTAACCCCTACAAAATATTCCGTTTTTCGGTAAATGCTCTATATATGGAAGCCTATAATCTTTAGCGTTATTTTAAAATTTCTAACCACATTCCATTTTTGTAGTAATGTATTCTAAGCTCTCTTTCCTGGTACATAGGCATCGTTCAATTTTTTAACAATTAATTTAGTGAAATTTCATAAGCTCCCTAAATCAGTTGACAGACCACAATAAAATCGCTATTATAGAGAAACAGAGAGAACAAAGGTTCCAAACCTCTCTTACCATCACCATATGTTACTTCATGATACAACTATGCATTAAAACAATATTGTCATATTTGTTGAATTTTTCTCAAAATCTATGTGTTAACCCCTACAAAATATTCCGTTTTTGGGTAAATCCTATATATACTGAAGCTTATAATCTATAGTGTTATTTTAAAATTTCTAGCCATATTCTACATTTGTATTAATGTATTCAAAACTCTCTTTCATAGTACATAGTCATCGTTCAATTTGTTTACAATTAATTTAGTAAAACTTCATATGCTCCCTAAATCAGTCGACAAACCACAATTAAATCAATATTAAAGAGAAACGGAGACAAAAAAATTCTAAACCTCTCTGACCATCATCGCATGTTAGTTCAAGATACAAATATGCATTAAAACAATATTGTCATATATTTTCAATTTTTCTCAAAATCTATGTGTACCCCTACAAAATATTCAGTTTTTAAGTAAATGGATAATATACTGAAGTCTATAATCTTTAGTGTTATTTAAAAATTAATAACCATATCCTACATTTGTAATAATGTGGTCTAAATTCCTTTTCAAGGTACATAGGCATCGTTCTATTTTAAACAATTAATTTAGTAAAACTTCATATGCTTCTTAAATCATATGACAAACCACAATAAAATAATTATTATAGAGAAACGGAGACAACAAAGGTTCCAAACTTTACTGACCATTATCATATGTTAGTTCATGAACCAACTATGCATTAAAACAATATTTTCATATTTTTTTATTTTTTTTCTCAAAATCTATGTGTTAACCCCTACAATATATACAATTTTCGGTAAATACACTATATACTGAAGCCTATAATCTTTAGTGTCATTTTAAAATTTCTAACCACATTCCACATTTGTATTAATGTATTCTTAACTCTCTTTCATGGTACATAGGCATCAACCTATTTTTTATTGATTAATTTAGTAAAACTTCATATACTAAATCAGTTGACAAACCACAATAAAATTGTTATTCTAGAGAAACGGATACATCAAAGGTTCGAAACCTCTCTGACCATTATCGTATGTTAGTTCATTATACAACTATGCATTAAAAAAATATTGTCATATTTTTTGAAATTTTCTCAAAATCTATTTGTTAACCCCTACAAAATATTCAGATTTTCGGTAATATGCTCTATATACTGAAGCCTATAATCTTTATTGTTATTTTAAAATTTATAACCACATTCTAAATTTGTATCAATGTATTATAAACTCTCTTTTAAGGTACATGGACATCAATCTATTTTTTTATCAATTAATTTTGTAAAACTTCATATGCTCCCTAAATCAGTTGACACACCATAATAAAATCGCTATTCTAGAGAAACGGAGACAACAATGGTTCCAAACCTCTCTGACCATCATCATATATTAGTTCATGATACAACTATGAATTAAAACAATATTGTCATATTTTTTGAATTTTTTGCAAAATCTATGTGTTAACCCCTACAAAAATATACAATTTTTTGGTAAGTGCTCTATATACTGAAACCTATAATCTTTTGTGTTATTTTAAACTTTCTAACCACATTCCACATTTGTATTAATGTATTGTAAACTCTCTTTCATGATACATAGACATCATTCTATTTTTTTATAAATTAATTTAGTAAAACTTCATAAGCTCCTTAAATTAGTGGAAAAACGACAATAAAATTGCTATACGAGAGATACGGAGACAACAAAAGTTCCAAACCTCTCTGACTATCATCATATGTTAGTTAAAGATACAAATATGCATTAAAACAATATGGTCATATTTTTTGAAATTTTCTCAAAATCTATGTGTTAACCCCTATAAAATATTCTGTTTTTCGGTAAATGGATAATATACTGAAGTCTATAATTTTTATTGTTGTTTTAAAATATCTGACAACATTCTATATTTGTATAAATGTATTCTAAACTCTCTTTCATGGTACATGGGCATCATTTTATTTTTTTATCAATTAATTTAGTAAAACTTCATATTTTCCCTAAATCAGTTGACAAACCACAATAAAATCGCTATTCTAGAGTAACAGAGACAACAAAAGTTCCAAACTTCTATGAATTTTTATTGTTGTTCCAAATTTTTATTGTTGTTTTAAAAATTTCTAACCACATTCTACATTTGTATAAAAGTATTCTAAACTCTCTTTCAAGGTACATAGGCATCGTTCTACTTTTTAAAAATTAATTTAGTAAAACTTCATATGCTCCCTAAATCAATTGACAAACCACAATAAAATC
>QGKV02000649.1:1314588-1332057 GCA_003260655.2 Brassica cretica | reverse complement strand
TTTTTTTCTCAAAATCTATGTGTTAACCCCTACAATATATACAATTTTCGGTAAATGCTTTATATACTGAAGCCTATAATCTTTAGTGTTATTTTAAAAAATTTGACCACATTCTACATTTGTATTAATGTATTCTAAACTCTCTTTCATGGTACGTGGTCATCAATCTATTTTTTTATCAATTAATTTTGTAAAACTTCATATGCTCCTTAAATCAGTTATCAAACAACAATAAAATCGCTATTCTGGAGAAACAGAGACAACAAAGGTTTCAAACCTCTCTGACCATCATCATATGTTAGTTCGTGATACAACTATAAATCAAAACAATATTGTCATTTTTTGAAATTTTCTCAAAATCTATGTGTTAACCCCTACAAAATATTCAGTTTTTCGGTAAATTGTTAATATACTGAAATCTATAATCTTTAGTGTTGTTTTAAAATTTCTAACCACATTCTACATTTGTATTAATGTATACTATACTCTTTTTTCAGGGTACATCGGCATCGTTCTGTTTTTTATCAATTAATTTAGTAAAACTTCATATGCTTCTTAAATCAGTTGACAAACCGCAATAAAATTACCATTCTAGAGAAACGTAGAAAACAAAAGTTCCAAACCTCTCAGACCATCATCATATGTTATTTCATGATACAACTATGCATTAAAACAATATTGTCATATTTTTTGAATTTTTCTTAAAATCTATGTGTTAACCCCCTACAAAATATTCAGTTTTTCGTTGAATGCTCTATATAATGAAGCCTATAATCTTTAGTGTCATTTTAAAATTTATAACCACATTCCACATTTGTATTAATGTATTCTAAACTCTCTTTCATGGTAAATAGGCATCATTCTATTTTTAATTGATTAATTTAGTAAAACTTCATATCCTAAATCAGTTGACAAACCACAATAAAATTGCTATTCTAGAGAAACGGAGACAGCAAAGGTTCCAAACCTCTCTGACCATTATCGTATGTTAGTTCATTATACAACTATGCATTAAAACAATATTGTCATATTTTTTGAATTTTTCTCAAAATCTATTTGTTAACCCCTACAAAATATTCAGTTTTTCGGTAAAATACTCTATATACTGAAGCCTATAATCTTTATTGTTATTTTAAAATTTATAACCACATTCTAAATTTGAATTAATGTATTATAAACTCTCTTTTAGGGTACACGGTCATCATTCTATTTTTTTATCAATTAATTTTGTAAAACTTCATATGCTCCATAAATCATTTGACAAACCATAATAAAATCGATATTCTAGAGAAACGGTGACAAAAAAGGTTCCAAACCTCTCTGACCATCATCATATACTAGTTCATGATACAACTATGAATTAAAACAATATTGTCATATTTTTTGATTTTTTCTCAAAATAAATGTGTTAACCCTTACAAAATATTCAGTTTTTCGGTAAATGCTGTATATACTAAAGTCTATAATATTTAGTGTCATTTTAAAATTTCTAACAATTAATTTAGTAAAACTTCATATGCTTCTTAAATCATATGACAAACCACAATAAAATAATTATTATAGAGAAACGGAGACAACAAAGGTTCCAAACTTTACTGACCATTATCATATGTTAGTTCATGAACCAACTATGCATTAAAACAATATTTTCATATTTTTTTATTTTTTTCTCAAAATCTATGTGTTAACCCCTACAATATATACAATTTTCGGTAAATGCTTTATATACTGAAGCCTATAATCTTTAGTGTTATTTTAAAAAATTTGACCACATTCTACATTTGTATTAATGTATTCTAAACTCTCTTTCATGGTACGTGGTCATCAATATATTTTTTTATCAATTAATTTTGTAAAACTTCATATGCTCCTTAAATNCCTACAAAATATTCAGTTTTTCGGTAAATGCTCTATATACTTAAGCATATAATCTTTAGTGTCATTTTAAAATTTATAACCACATTCCAAATTTGTATTAATATATTATAAAATCTCTTTCTTGGGATATAGTCATCGTTCTATTTTTTATCAATTAATTTAGTAAAATTTGATATGCTCCCTAAATCAGTTGACAAACCACAATAAAATCAGTATTCTAGAAAAGCAGAAACAACAAAGGTTCCAAAACTCTCTGACCACCATCATATGTTAGTTCATGATACAACTATGCATTAAAATAATATTTTTATTTTGTAGATTTTTTCTCAAAATCTATGTGTTAACACCCCAACAACATATTCAGTTTTTAAGTAAATGGATAATGTACTGAATCCTATAATCTTTAATGTTATTTTAAAACTTCTAACCACATTCCACATTTGTATTAATGTAGTCTAAACTCTCTTTCAAGGTACATATTTTCCATAAATCAGTTGACAAACGACAATAAAATCACTATTATAGAGAAACTGAGACAACAAATGTTCCAAACCTCTCTGGCCATCATCATATGTTAGTTCATTATACAACTATGCATTAAAACAATATTGTCGTATTTTTTCTCAAAATCTATGTGTTAACCCTTACAAAATATTCAGTTTTTTGGTAAATGCTCTATATACTTCTGTCTATAATCTTTAGTGTTATTTTTAAATTTCTAACCAC
Organism: Brassica cretica; assembly: GCA_003260655.2. Lineage (NCBI taxonomy): Eukaryota > Viridiplantae > Streptophyta > Magnoliopsida > Brassicales > Brassicaceae > Brassica > Brassica cretica. The sequence continues at coordinate 1,329,453 of QGKV02000649.1, read as the reverse complement.
ATTCTATATTTGTATTAACGTATTCTAATCTCGCTTTCAGGGTACATAGGCATCATTATATATTTTTATCAATTAATTTAGTAAAACTACATCTGCTCCTTATATTAGTGGACAACCACAACGAAATCGCTATTCGAGAGAAACGGAGACAACAAAGATTTCAAACCTCTCTGACCATCATCATATGTTAGTTAAAGATACAGAAATGCATTAAAACAATATTGCCATATTTTTTGAATTTTTCTCAAACTATATGTGTTAACCGCTATAAAATATTCAATTTTTCGGTAAATGGATAATATACTGAAGCCTATAATTTTTAGTGTTGTTTTTAAATTTCTAACCACATTCTACATTTGTATAATTTTTTTCAAAACTCTCTTTCATGTTACATGGGCATTATTCTATTTTTTATCAATTAATTTATTAAAACTTCATATGTTCCCTAAATCAGTTGACAAACCACAATAAAATCGCTATTTTAGAGTAACGGAGACAACAAAGGTTCCAAACCTCTATGACCATCATCATATATTAGTTCATGATACAACTATGCATTAAAACAATTTTCATATTTTTTGAATTTTTCTCAAAATCTATGTGTTAACCCCTACAAAATATTCAGTTTTTCGGTAAATGCTTTATATACTGAAGCCTATAATATTTAGTGTTATTTTAAAATTTCAACCCACATTCTACATTTTTATTAATGTATTCTAAATTCTCTTTCTTGGTACATGGGCATCATTCTATTTTTATTCAATTAATTTAGTAAAACTTCATATGCTCCTTAAATCAGTGGACACACCACAATAAAATCACTATTCTAGGAAAACTGAGACAACAAAGGTTCCAAACCTCTCTGACCATCATCATATGTTAGTTCATGATACAACTATGTATGAAAACAATATTGTCATTTTTTGAATTTTTCTCAAAATCTATGTGTTAACCCCTACAAAATATTCAGTTTTTTGGTAAATTGTTAATATACTGAAATCTATAATCTTTAGTGTTGTTTTAAAATTTCAAACCACATTGAACATTTGTATTAATGTATACTAAACTCTCTTTCATTTCATGGTACATCGGGATCGTTCTATTTTTTTATCAATTAATTTATTAAACTTCATATGCTCCTTAAATCAGTTGACAAACTACAATAAAATCGCTATTATAGAGAAACAGAGACAACAGAGGTTCCAAACCTCTCATACCAGCATCATATGTTATTTCACGATACAAAAATGCATTAAAACAATATTGTCATATTTTTCTTAAAATCTATGTGTACCCATACAAAATATTTAGTTTTTCGGTAAATGCTCTATATACTGAAACCTATAATCTTTAGTGTCATTTTAAAATTTCTAACCACATTCTACATTTGTATTAATGTATTCTAAACTCTCTTTCGTGGTAGATGGGCATTTTTCTATTTTTATCAATTAATTTAGTAAAATTTCATTTGCTCCTTAAATCAGGGGACAAACCACAATAAAATTGCTATTCTAGAGAAACGAAGACAACAAAGGTTCCAAACCTCTCAGACCATCATCATATGTTATTTCATCATAAAATTATGCATTAAAAAAATATTGTCATATTTTTAAATTTTTCTCAAAATCTATGTGTTAACCCCTATAAAATATTCAGTTTCTCGGTAAATGGATTATATATTGAAGCCTATAATTTTTAGTGTTGTTTAAAAAATTCTTATCACATTCTACATTTGTATTAATGTATTATAAACTCTCTTTCATGGTACATGAGAATCATTATATGTTCTTATCAATTAATTTAGTAAAACTTCATATGCTCTATAAATCAGTTGACAAACCACAATAAAATCACTATTCTAGAGAAACGGAGATAACAAGGGTTCCAAACCTCTCTGACCTTCATCATATGTAATTTCATGTTATAACTATGAATTAAAATAATATTGTCATTTTTTTAACTTTTTTCAAAATCTATGTGTTAACCCCTACCAAATATTCAGTTTTTCGGTAAATGCTCTATATACTGAATCCTATAATCTTTAGTGTTGTTTTGAAATTTCTAACCACATTGTACATTTGTATTAATGTTTTCTAAACTATCTTTCATGGTACATGGATATCGTTCTATTTTTTTATCAATTAATTTAGTAAAACTCCATATGCTCCCTAAATCAGTAGACAAACCACAATAAATCGCGATTCTAAAGAATCGGAGACAAAAAAGGTTCAAAACCTCTATGACCATCATCATATGGTAGTTCATGATACAATTATGCATTAAAACAATATTGTCATATTTTTGATTTTTTTTCAAAATCTATGTGTTAACCCCTATAAAATATTCAATTTTTCGGTAAATGGTTAATATATTGAAATCTATAATCTTTAGTGATTTTTGTAAATTTGTAACCACATTCCACAGTTGTATTAATGTATTATAAACTCTCTTATATGGTACATGGGCTCGTTCTATTTTTTATCAATTAATTTAGTAAAACTTTATATGCTCCCTAAATCAAGGGACAAACCACAATGAAATCACTATTCTAGAGAAACGAAGACAACAAAGGTTCCAAACCTCTCTGACCATCATCATATGTTTGTTCATGATATAAATATGCATCAAAATCTATGTGTTACCCTACAAAATATTCAGTTTTTTGGTAAATGGTTAATATACTGAAGCTTATAATCTTTAGTGTTGTTTTGCAATTTTTAACCACATTCCAAGTTTGTATGAATGTATTTTAAACTCTCTTACATGGTACATGGGCATCGTTCTCTTTTTTTTATCAATTAATTTAGTAAAACTTCATAAGTTCCCTAAATCAAGGGACAAACCACAATAAAATCGCTATCCTAGAAAAACGGAGACAACAAAGGTTCCAAACCNTTATAAATTAATTTAGTAAAACTTCATATTTCATATCCTCATTCGGGACAAACCACAATAAACTAACTACTAAAATCAAAGAGTGATCCAAATAAACAACATAGGAACTTGGTTGGTTCTGGAACAACTTATTATGTTATGTATTCCAGCACCAAAGAAGAATAAATCTTCTCCAAATCATAATTCCTTACCATACAGGTAGGTATTCTTGAATCTTGATTAAGATATATTCCCAATTCACCTTCATCGTTCAGTTTCTTGAGCTCCTCAACACCACCAATGTGGATGCCTCTTTACGAAAACCTGAGGCATTCAAATCGGTTTCTCTTCCCCAAGTGAAATCTGAAGCTCTGTTCTGTAATCTGAGTCCATTAAGATATCACGTTCCTCTACTCCAACCCTAAACCCTCTCAATACCGCCCAAACAAAACAGCAATCCTCATACGTCTTTCGAATTCCTCTGAGGCTAGTGAAGTACAATACTATCTTGTTATTGTTGTCTTCTGTCTCACGCAACCTTGGTCTTCATGAGAACTCACTTGTAAGCTGATTGAATTCGTTTAATTTGAGTGGCTGCATGTGACCGGTTTGGTGTTTTTGCCAAGTAGTTTGGAGGAAGATAACGCTCTCTTTTAAGATGCGAGGATCTAAGCCAGAGAGAAACGATTCTTCAGCCAGATGTTTCCACAGAGGATGCTTAGGTTTAGAATGCAAATGAATCCAATCTTCGTCGTGACCGTTCATAAGCTCCCATGTGTTAATCAGAGTGTCGGAAGACAACGAGTTGTGTGATTCAGGCGTGTTCTTCTTGCCTGCAAATTTATACGACGCAAAACTGATTCGCTTATACAAAAAAAAAAGAATGAAAAAGATGATGGTCCAATCGGAATCGCCCTATTGGGTCATTGTGGGATCGGAAGGCGAAGGCCTGTTATCCTTCCACCGTCAAGAGCGGGAGGTGTACGCTGCTCTGTGAAACCAGCCTCACGCAGTCTCCCCCACTCTAAGAAATACGTGACCAAAGCCTACGCTGAAGCCGCATGCTTCAACTCCCAACTTGGAATGGGCAAGCCATAATAAGCCCAACCAAACCCGGCCCAATGAGATCGATCCAACGTCCCATCATTTTATTGTCTCCGCTTGGATTACAAGCCCACGCTACCGAGCTCAACGTTCAAACACGAGAAACTTATCTATTATATACAACTAAGAAATGCTTTGTGTTTCCGATGTGGGACAAATATAAGGCTATTCTTATCAGAAATGTAGTCATCAAGTCTTTCTTCGATTCAGGACTTGGAGATTTGCAGCTTCGTAAATCCCGTGCTTTGCTTCCGCTCTCTCTGCTTCTCTGAGTTGCTTTCTGGACTTGATTGTTGAACCTCTCTGTATTCACCTTGTATACGTTATCCCTTGCCTGTGTGTGTTAGTTATCTTCTCTGGAAAATGCCATCTTGTGTTACTAACTTCACATTTATGGTGTTTGTTTTCATCAAAGTGTGTAAGTCAGTTTTTATAAGATTACAGAATCTTATGCTGCTTCTTAGCCCTTGTTCATGTCCCATCTCCTTAATGAAAAGAGAAGTGATGACAAAAATATAGCTATAATACCAAACCAGACTTGTACTGTGAGAAAAGTTTTTTGCTAGTTACCAAATATATGGATTCTTGGTTTGTGTCAAAGTTATGACATAACTTTGGTCAATGCTTTCTCCATTTTGCTGTCTTATCCATAGTGAAACCCGTTGCTTATTCCATATTGAGGTGTTGGCTTCGGCTGCAAATGCAGTGGATAAAGTCCTTCTAGGTCATGTATCTGTCCATTTGGATTGCCTTAGTAGCTGTGCTGCTAATTCCATATCTGAGGGTACTGGAAACTCAATCCGTTATGTCGAATACCGCCTCCAAACTCAAATGTAGGAGGGCTTCTGGCATAGTGTAGCTGCTAGTGCAACGGTTTTGAGGTCCACTTTATATGGGGAAATAAAATAAAAATGATTATGCTTCAGAAGTCTTATAGAGCTTAATCATATTTTCTTTTGCTTCAAAACAAACAAAAACTGAGACAAAACTTGGATAAATAAATAAACAAGAAAGTAAGTAGATTTTATTTACTCTTGAGATTGTTTTAAACCAGGAAACTAACAAGTATCAAAACTGAGAATCTGCTGATTTTTCATATAATGAAATACAAGTAACAACTGTTACCATTACCATCATCTACATTTATCTTCCATCTTCATTCTCTCTGTATTTACCAGAAGAAGCATTCCTATGCAAAGAAACTCTGAAGCATTGANGGACGTTGAGATCTACTTTGAGAATATTAACAGCTCGACTTGTCGACAAAAAAAAAGAAAAAACTCTAGTTATATAACTTTTGCATATTCCAATAACTTCGTTTGCTTGTGATCCATCTTATTTCCTTCTGAGTTACATGCTAACACTTTTGAGTGTAAGTAGATATAGGATCGTAAAGTTAATTTCATGTGGAATTTAATTAAGTTGAAATGTAGATAGTCCTTATATTTCTTACCCCTATATGGTTTCACCATTAGTCCTTGAGGTCCGTAAAATACAAAATAGTAAACTAAATTTTAAAATACCCTTGCAAGCGATGTTAAGACAATTGACTAGTTCGTGCCAATGTTTACCCACCAAATCTTTATATTTTATGCTACGTATCATTATGTTCGTGTAAACAACTTTTTTCCTTTTGATTATAAAGCTCACGTTAATTTTCTTTCTAACACCACAATTAATATCTTTATTTTGTTGTAGAGTGATGTTTGGTTATAATATCAAGGTTTAGTACCAATCTAGTGGAGTAGGGGATAGCAATAGAGATCCTATCTTGCCAAACTATCAACCTTTCTTGACACACGTATTTAAGAAAACAAATTTATGTCGATACATTTTTTTTTTAAATGTTTGATTAGTAAATGTATATTATGGTGAATATTCACGAGGTTTTTGAACAATGGTTACTTTGTTATGATATCAATCGTTCTATTTCGATGATATCATTAGAGCATGATTAACCCGGGCTCTTAAATTGAAGTTCTTAACTTATGATTTGACATTCTTTTTTTTACGCTTTTCGGCTAAGAGTCTGGTTCTTATATCTCTTATTTAAGAGACGGTTCTTACCTTTTCTTAGTTAAAAGCTAAGAAACGGTTCTTAGTCAAAGCTAAGAACCTCGTCCTAAGAACCGGGTTAATCATGGTCTTACGTATGTATAATTGATACGTCTCTAAGGGTCACAATGGACTCTCTATCTAAGTATTAATATTAGGTATCTTGAGTGAGAGTATTAAGGGAATGATGTTTGATATATAATACGACCATTATCGGGCCCGTCTTGACATGTTATTGGGCTAAATTGGACTCGATATAAAAGTGAACCGAGCCTCATCTTTTATTTTCCCTTCGTTAGTATAATATAATTGGTTAAATAGCAAATACATGACATGGCTTATATCTGAAACTAATCCAAAGTCATGGGGTTGTTTCTTAAATTATTAGTTTTGAAATTATTCTAGACTTGGCACTGAAGAATGACCAAAATGTCTTACGTAACTCTTAAGCATCAGAAAAGGCTCGATAATAAGTTGGGCTCAAGTCAAGGATGATGCCCAGCCAAGCATCACCATCAAATAGTTATGATCTAAGAGGCGACTCTCTCAGGCTACAAGACCAACTCTCAATTCTGATTATTCTGAAACCTGGAATAGCTATTTCGTTACGATTTAGTATTGTTTATGTCCTCTCTATAAGAAAATTCAAGCTAATTGCTTTCCGGGGATTTTAACATATGACNATAAATCCATAAACTTTGATTGTAAATTAATAAGGAGAATCTTCGCAAATGAGTTATGAAAAACAATATGGTATTCAAGTATAAAAAAAGAAAACGTGAAGCAGACTAGTACTCCTTTTCTTTCCGACACAACCAGAATATTTTTCAAAAGAAAAAAAAAAAGACAGAGAGACACGTCAAAAATATTCTGGAATTTCGTTCTTCCTTTTCACAAAGTGAGATTCTCACAAGATGCTGCATGGCAGAACGGTTGGTTTATCAATAAATATGATTAAAATTATACAAACCAAATATTTTTAGGAAAATCGCAAATTTAACTTTCAACTTGATAATTTAACAGTTGTACTAAATCTTTATTTCAATCCCTCTTACTTTTTTTTTGTCAGAAATCCTTATTGAACTCTAAGTCCATTTCGTCCATGTAAAAAACAACTAAATAGAAAAGTAATATTCGGAAAATACAGAAGTAAAAAAGATAAAGTAGTAATATGGGTCGCTTCTCTTCATCGCTTATGCTTTTCTCTATTCATTGCTTCTCTCTCACGTATTCTCAAACATGAAACATCCAACTAGTAAAGTAATCATGCATTTAATTGAGTAATTAGCCATTCCAAACTCACACTTAAACACACACATTTTTCGGAAGAGAAGGTAAAGAGCTAGCAGCTACACAACAATGCCAATAAGCCGGAAATTTCGGACATGGGCCGTTGTTACGGCAGTTATAGCCGTCCTGGTCGTCTTCGTCGGGCCATCCATCATCGGACCGGAGAGTATAGTGGGCTCGAAGAACGTCCTAACCAAGGCGACGATGATCCCGCTTCCCGTTGATGGACCGGAGAGCCTGGACTGGGACCCACAAGGGGAAGGCCCATACGTCGGCGTCACCGATGGTAGCATACTCAAATGGCGCGGTGCGGATCTTAGCTGGGTCAAATTCGCCTACTCAACTCCCGACAGGTTTGTTTAACTTCTATATGCCCAAAAGACTGAGTTTTTCCATGCACATATGTTTTTAGTGATGACTTTGTTCCTATTCTACAAGGATTAATAAAAACATTTACCTATCGTATATGTATAAGGATATTTTTGTTTGGCATCTTACATTTGTTTGATTTTGCAATTGCTAGTATTCGCTAAAAATAATGTTATATTTGTCTGCAATTACTCAAATAATATATTTTCTATAGAAGATAAACACAACTATTTATCATGTATAAATGGATATAACCGTAATTTTAAATTAATTAAAGGCTAGAATAAATCTGTACATAGATTAATGATTATAGGAGTCACATACATGATAAGTTTTCAATGTTTGTATTTGGTGTATAAATGAAGAGGGAACTGTTCGAGACATAAGGTGGAACCTACGTGTGGAAGGCCTTTAGGACTGAGCTTCGAAAAAAAATCGGGAGATTTGTACTTTTGTGACGGTTACTTAGGGGTAATGAAAGTTGGGCCTAACGGAGGATTGGCCGAGAAGGTCGTGGACGAGGTAGAAGGTCAGAAAATTATGTTTGCGAATCAAATGGATATAGACGAAGAAGACGATGCTATTTACTTCAATGATAGCAGCGACACCTACCACTTTGGGTATTATAACTTCACCTCTATATTACTTCCTTTAATTATCTATTTAATTCGGGAATCAAATTTGGGTTGTTTGTTAACGTTTTCCTTAAAATGTTTACAATAATATGCTTCCTTTACAATAATATGCTTCCTGATAAACCCACGAGTTTTAGAATTTTATATTGCAAATTTGAAATTGTCTTAAAGGGTAAATATTATTTTGCATTTATAAGTGAAGATAAAACTAAAGATAAAAGCACTTATGTTTTTATGATTTTGTGTGTGTTTTTTTTGCATATAGGAAAACCGAAAACACCCAACGTAAAATAAGTTTCTCTTTTCATTTGCGTTTAGAGTTTTTTGTTTCCAAAAAATGTTAATAGTTTTTTTTTTGCTAAATAATAAGCATTGTGTATATTGGAATATAATGGTGATGCAATGACAAATCATAAACTAGTAGGCTGGATATCATAACCTTTTTAAAACAATAAATTATATATTTAAGTACTAATTTTTGGTTTCATTATAACATGTAAACCCAAAGAAAAATCCACTTTTCTTTTTTACCAAGTTTTTTTTTTTTACCAAGTTATTACTAAAACGTATAAATTTACTTTCTGTCGGCATATGCTAAAATTATTACGTTCGTGTATGGATCAGGGACGTATTCTACGCGTTTCTGTGTGGCGAAAAGACGGGAAGAGCGATTCGATATGACAAGAAGACAAAAGAGGCCAAAGTTATAATGGACGGTCTACATTTCCCTAATGGTCTTGCCATAAGCAAAGATGGTTCGTTCGTGCTTTCCTGTGAGGTTCCAACGCAACTTGTTCATCGATATTGGGTCAAAGGACCTAAAGCAGGGACCCGCGACATATTCGCTAAGCTCCCGGGCTACGCTGATAACATCAGGAGGACCGAGACAGGGGATTTTTGGGTTGCCTTGCATTCTAAGAAAACTCCGTTTTCTAGGCTTTCGTTGATGCATCCGTGGATTGGGAAGTTTTTCATGAAAACGTTGAATATGGACCTGTTGGTTTTTCTATTTGAAGGAGGAAAGCCTCATGCAGGTGCCGTGAAGCTCTGCGGCAAGACCGGTGAGGTTATGGAGGTTCTTGAGGATAGTGANTACGTGCACAATTATAAAACGAATTATATTAAAAACAGAGGGAGTATGAATTTTACTTTTTTTTTTGTTTTTAATGTTTATTTATAGACAATTTAGAAATGAATTAATCATATTATATATAATCATTGAAACTTTATATGTCATATATGCATAATTGATACACGAATTGAGGCAGACTAGAAGAATATATTGTTTGATTTCTTTGTAATCTCATTCCATAAACGGCAAAACTTTTATCTTGACAATGTTAGTTACGTGAGTAGTATCATGTATGAATGTCTGGTAAGTAAGAAGGAAATGTATCTTTCATAATAAAGCAGTAAGAAAGAAATGTTTGAACAGAAAAAAATTAACATATGAACTAACAAATGCATGATGACAAATGCATGATCCACGAACCCCAAGAATACAATAATATAACTATTTAGTGTTGAGTTTTTGACACGAAGTCGACATGTATAAGAATAACTATTTATTAATTTTGACATTAGTTTATATATAAGAGAATAATCACTCTTACCACAAGCCACAGTTTAGGGTGGGAAGAAAAGGGAGAATGATGAAACTCTTCTTTGTGTTGGCGATATCATTTGCCCTTCTCTTAAGCCTCTTCGATTCTTCTGGCGAGAGTCCAAAACATGGAGAGTCAATGTTGACAGTTCATTTCCCTGACTTCCATCTGATTCCTACCACCGGCGCTTTGGGACCGGAGAGTTTCGCCTTCAATTTCTACGGCGACGGTCCATTCACCGGTTTATCTGATGGTCGAATTGTTAAGTGGACAGCTAATGAGAGTCGTTGGATGGATTTCGCCGTCACCACTCCAACAAGGTACACAATTATTTCTCCTTTTCATTTTCCACTTTTATTGGGAATGTATCTTCATAATAAACCCTGGGTATTTGAATTTGTTTTGTAAGTCTTTTTCGTGCACACTATAGGTTTTGATAGAGTAGCGTAGATAGCCTTTTGAATGTTTTTAGGTGATATATATCAATCTTAACTGTGTATTTGTGATCAAAATGTAGAAATTGGATAAGATTGTCAATTCAAATTTGGTTGATATAAGTTGAAGTTGAGCCAAAAAAAATTGAACCGAAAAATAAAGCAAAATCCTTCAACTGTATCCAACTAACTCCCTTTGCCCTACCGAGATAAACGATCTAAATTATCAGAATAATAAAATTATCCTTTGAAATGCCAACAGTGTTTGACTTTAATCTTTTGAATATAACTAAACTATTTATGATACAATTAGTTATGAGTTCCTGACCAAATGAAAGGTACTTCTTTTGTTTCTGCATATGTACTTCAGTTTTCACGTGGTCAACTTGGCTGTTTTGAGTTGCAAGTTTAACTTTCTGAATCACAATTTGTTATCTGGGCATGCATGTGAAGTTCCCATTTTGAAGGGATCTTAAAATTCAATTTCCATGTGCATTGATTATATATATATGCACATTTGACTATGCAACTTAATTGCTTCTTTAGTTTCCTTTGATTATTTTATCTGTTGCTGTGTGAAAATGCTGCATTCTTCTTCTTTTTTTTTTTAACTTACATTCTTTTTATTTACTGGAGTCATGAGTACACAACCAATATGGGAAATTTGATATTGACTTTTTGGTGGTCCAGATCTGTGCTAGAACTGTTATATTTTCTATACACGTTTTCAGAAAGATTACAGCATATTTTAGATAGACAGCAATGCATTTATTCAATATACCACTAAGCAAAAGGATGGAATAACAATCATTGTAAAGCAAAGTAATGNTCTTTATTTTGTAAAATCTTCCTTTCATCTATGATATTTACAATTTAGCAAAAAAAAAAAATTAAACAACTCATTAAACCCAGCGTTGATGGTAGCCTTGATATAAAAGAATAGTTATAGTTATGAAAATAGTTACTTATGATGGGATCTGTTCATTGTTCACACTTAGGGTTCCTTAACACTTGGATGACTATTGTATTTAACGTTTTAATTAAATGCAGAGAAGGTTGCGAGGGCCCGCACGAGCACCAACGAACGGAACATGAGTGTGGTCGACCATTGGGCCTGGCCTTTGAAAAATCCACTGGTGATCTTTATATTGCCGATGCTTATATGGGACTTCTTAAAGTTGGTCGAGAAGGTGGTTTAGCCAATCAAGTATCTACACGTCAGCTAGATAAGCCCCTTAGGTTTACCAACGCTGTGGAAATAGATCCACGGACTGGAGTTGTCTACTTCACTGATAGTAGTTCGGTTTATCAACGAAGGTAAAATTCTGCAAATATCTTTTTCCTTTTTTTTTTTTTTTATAACTTAAAATTCTGCAAATATTCGATCATTCATGATTCATCTTACATATAAGAGCGTAAATTGTTTAATTTTTTCAGGAATTATATAGGTGCAATAATGAGTGGGGACAGAACCGGTAGATTGATGAAATACGATCCAAATACGAACCAAGTGACAACTCTTCTAAGCAACCTTGCGTTCGCAAACGGCGTTGTTATGAGCCAAAACGGGGATTACCTTCTCGTGGCAGAGACTGCCACATCTCGAGTCCTACGCTACTGGCTCAACGACAGGTCGGTTTCTAAATCTCACGAGAAGTATGAGATTTTCGCGGAGGGGCTCCCTGGGTTCCCCGACAACATAAAGAGGTGTCCACGTGGTGGATTTTGGGTAGGCCTGAATACAAAACACTCAAAGCTGACAAAGTTCGCCATGTCGAATGCCTGGCTAGGACGCGCCGCTTTGGGCTTGCCGGTGGACTGGATGAAAGTTCATTCGTATTGGGCTAAGTACAAAGGGAACGGGATGGCCGTGAGGTTGAGCGAAGGTAGTGGCGTAATATCGGAGGTTTTCGAGGGTACAATTGGAAATAAGTGGATCTCTATAAGTGAGGTGGAGGAGCGTGATGGAACTCTATGGGTTGGATCGGTGAATACTCCCTACACTGGAGTGTATAAAATCTAAACAAATCTTCAATTGTTATTCATACAACATATAATGATACTTTCTACATTTCAATTTATTTGATGTTTAAGAATTTTTTTGTGCAAAATAAGTAATGTTCTCATTGTTTTAAATAAAAATTTAATGTTTTTTGTATTTATGACCAATTATACAGTATTGTAGATTTTTATTAGTTTACTAATTTTATTTGATGTTACTTTTATAAAATTAAAATAAATTTATCAAAGTTGAATTTTTAATAAATATGCATCAACTTTAAACATCATTAAAATGAAACAGAATAAATAAAGATATTCTAACCAACGCTTTAGTTTTATTTTATATGTCAAGTCGTCTTTCATAATGCATGTTTAGGATCACAAATCTACGTGATACCATAAAACCTATGTGGTTTTCATTGACCTAGGCACATGCTTTTTCATTATTATAATTTAAATATTGCAATCCAAGATTTAGTATTTAAACAGTAGTTATTATTACAATCTTCACGAGGAAAACACTACATAACAAAATACATATTATATGAACCTACGACATTTTTTTATTGAGCTATAGACTTTATAGCAACACTTTTTCCTTATTTTGACATACGTACGAAACAGTAATATAAACCATGCATCCATGCATACAAACATAGAGTTTGTTTTACACACCATTCATGGCTTAGCTTCTTCCTTTTTCTGCCCTTCAGACTCCGCTTGAGCACCCCGGCAGCAGTAGCTGCACCGTCCATAACGCCAGGATCCGCAACATCCGTATCTACAGCCACCACGACCCCCCTGCTGAGGTTCAACAACGTTGGCATCAACAGCTTCGGTTTCCACGGTCTCGGTTTGTGGACTGCGACAACAGTAGCTGCACCTTCCATAACGCCAGGATCCGCAACATCCGTATCTACAGCCACCACGACCCCCCTGTTGAGGTTCTACAACGTTGGCATCAACAGCTTCGGTTTCCACGGTCTCGGCTTGTGGACTGCGACAACAGTAGCTGCACCGTCCATAACGGCAGATTCCGCAACATCTGTATCTACAGCCACAACGGCCCCCTTGCTGAGGTTCAACAACGTTGGCATCAACAGCTTCGGTTTCCACGGTTTCCTCGGCTTGTGGACTGCGACAACAGTAGCTGCACCGTCCATAACGCCAGGATCCGCAACATCCATATCTACAGCCACCACGACCCCCCTGCTGAGGTTCAACAACGTTGGCCTCAACAGCTTCAGTTTCCACGGTCTCCTCGGCTTGTGGACTACGACAACAGTAGTTGCACCGTCCAAAAAACCAGCCACCGCAACATCCGTACCTACAACCACCACGCCATCCTTGCTGGGGCTCTGCAACAACATCTTTGGCCACGGCCTCCGCAGCCTGGGCATCAGTCGATTCACTTGGCTTCACTTCATCCTTAGCTGCACGTATGATTTATATTTTATTTACGTCAGGCTATGTTTAAAACATTCGATCACCAGTTATGTGAAATTAAAAAAGGGAAATGATAAATATAGAGTTGTATACCATGTGTAGAAGCATCCTTGGATGAGTCGGCAAAAACAGCGAAAGAGAGGGAAAAAAGCAAAGCCAAGATAACCAGAGACTTGAGCCTTCCCATGCTTTGATTTCCTTACTTGAGCTTGTTCGGTTTGTTGTGAGGATAGATGTTTTTGGTAGTGAAGAATGTATGACCACAACACATCTATTTATAGTTCGGCGGCAAAACATGGCGACAAGAGACAGGTCAATTATGTCGAGTGAGTGAGGGAAGATAACGACATATTTAATGGGGAAAACGATTTTTACACTTCATAGAAAATGTAAGAATAAATATAGCAATGAGCACATTCGTCTGGTTGATTCTCTTCGATTAATACATGGTATCGGCAGATGTAGTCACTGTATTATAAATTCATTTATGATAATATTAGAGATGTAATTTGAAAGAGAAAATATTAATTAGACATGTGAAAAAAAAAATTAGACATGTGATTTTGAAAAGAAAAACATTAGAGGCATGTCCCAGTCCCTTACAAAAGAGCTGAGTAAAAATTATCCGACAAGAACCGAATTAGCAATACTTGACAAAACTACGTATATATCAAACACCCGCTCTTGCTTCTGGCCAAAAAACCCATGGCAGTAGTTGAATGTTGAAACTCCTCTATGTCGTTCCATGTGTAAATGACATGCTCTGTACATGACCCCTGGTGTTTACACGTCAAAATAATTGTCACAAAGACTAACTCTTAGACTTAGACAGCCCACCATTGGAAAGGATAACGTCCATCTATACACTCCAAAAATAATCACAAAATCTTAAATCAAACCCTTTCTCTTTTGATAAAATTATTACCTAAAACTAATTGGTGATAAGTGGATTGGTTCATCTAATTTTATATATTGTTTAAGATCATTTTTAACTACTGATTTGAGAGAGTTTGTGTCTAATACGCCTCTTCGAGATGATGGTTTTTTGAGTGT
>QGKV02000649.1:1204693-1257171 GCA_003260655.2 Brassica cretica | reverse complement strand
TTTTTTTTTTTTTTTTTTTTGGGCAAACTAATTAGATTTTTCTATGTCGACAAATATCCTTACAATCTCAAAAACCTAGAAGTCCTCACACCAACGACTCAAACATAATTGAGAGTAAGTATAGAAAAATAGCAGGAAAATATACTTTATATATTATATATAATCTTCTTCTTGAAATAGGATAAGAAAAAAGAACACACCAAACCTACTTACAACATTTGCTTACACTCCCACGCTTATAACTAAAACCATAGAGCATATCATAAAGTAGGAACAATAAAAAAGGTTTTGGTACTTATAACCAAGTTAATTATGATGATACCCTATATAAAAATAAATTAAAGACCTTTTAGTGTACTCTCATCATCTCACACCATTATGATTTGATCCAGCGCACGACGGCGTTTTGACCGTTCTCCACCAGAACTACGTTCCATCAGCAACTTGCTCGACCGCTCGAGCAGCGACTTGAGAGCATTCTGTAAAAAATGCACAGACTCGACGCCGTGCATCTCTTTGTCGGCAGCTACAACAAGAACACTTCTTGTCCGACCACCAAGAGTAACCATCTCAGCTCGAAGAGTCTTCATGTGAAGAGACTTAAGTATCTCCATAAGGTCAGGCAAGAGATCTGATCTGTCGTCACAGCATAGAGAGGCTTTGAATATTATATGACCGTCATTTGAATAGTCTCCATAGTGTAGAACGCTAATCTCGTCGGTCTCTGAAGGTAAAAGAGTTTGGTCGGATTCGGATATCTCTAGGGTTTGTTGTTTAAGTTCTTTGACTCGTTGAACCACTTTGGCGAGTAGTGTGGCTTTATCAGTCTGAAATGGAACACACATGAAATCTTTAGAAAAAAGGCTTTTCTGAGTTTTGGATCAAGAAGTTGAAATTTGATTCATATCATAACAATTTAACTGAATAAAGCTTGACAACTTTCCCAAAAAGTGATATACTATTCCAACAAGATTCAGAAAAGGCCATGAACCTTTTTTTTTTTTTCCTCGTCTTCTAAACCTTCTCACTATTTGCAAGTTTTAAATAACTAATATGACTATGCATACATGCAGTGAAAATTAATCAATGAATATATAATGAGAACTAAGGATCATCTTTGATAAAAAACATGTGTGTTAGTAAGAAAGAGTATTAGTATTTATTTTAATCCTGTAACGATTTATCAATTAAAAACTAGTATTGTTTTCTTAGTTAAGAAAAACTAGTATTCATCAGCGAAAACAAAATCGAATGGAACATAAGAAAATTCTAAAGATGCAAAACCCTAGTATACCCATTTCAAACATTTTTAAAAATTGATAAGACGTAAGCATATGTATATATATATGGGGATATATATACCACATGAAAGAGTGTTAGTAGTGTATATAAAACTTTATAATACCTTGGAGTTGCAAGAGAGTACGTTACGCAGCTTGTTGAGATGAGAATTGATTCTCTCTCTTCTTCTTCGCTCAGCTTCTTTGTGATTCCTCAAAGCAGCAAGAGCTCTGTCTTGAGCCATCGTTTCTCCGATGCCAGAGATCGCTAGTGGGTAATAAGAGGACGTAGACGAAGATGACCCGCATAAGCTCTGCATAGTCGACAAGTAGTCGTCTGAGCCGCAGTACCCACCTCCGGAGATTTGGTTTCCAGAGAGGAATGAGTACAACATCTGATCTGAACTCTCTGGTTGCATCCTTTTAGTTCTTTCCTTTGCGCCGCCTTCTTTTTGTTTTTAATGGAGTTTGTGGAGCTTTCGGTGGGTTCTGTCCTAGTTTTATATACGTAAAAAGAGAGTGTGGAAAGTACTGTAGATTAATATTTATTAATATTATTACAACATTCTTTTTTGTAATATGTGGCGGTGTATATGAAATTATTTCTGATCGTCTATATTATTAACGTGTATTTATTTTTCCGAAGAAATTCTAAAATTAAATAGGCTTAAGTTGGAGTAATTAAAAAATAGATAACCTATCAAAAATGATTTGTGCAATTGAAAGTAAAGCGTGAGAAAAAAAAAATATGATAATTCTGGACTAATAAACAAATATTTTAAGTTTCCAAAGGATTAAATCGCGTACTATCAACCAGATGATGGAGTTCATAGACCAAGTGAATGAGCGTAGACACCCACTGTGAATCGTGCCGTTGCATTTATATGCTAGCTAATATCTAAAATGTTCCCTGCAATACAAATTTACTTTTTTGGTAAAAATACAGTGGTGAAAAAGTTACTATAGAGTTTGGAATTTTTGTGAAGGGTATTTAATCAGGAGGTCATTGTCTTGGCACCATCATCAATGTATCATCATTCTAAATAGTTTTATGATCTATCAGATGATATATTCGTAATATTCGTTAGTGATGTTTGACCGCTTTGTTTTCTCTCAAAGGCTAATTTCATCTTCTTATTTACGAAATTGATGTTGTTCCAAAAAAAAAAGGAGTGGTCACTTATCAGAGTACATGACAATACTCTTAGTTTATAACACATGTAAAGTCGCAAAGTTATAGGGCCTCGTTTAAACGCAGCGGCTGCTCTTACGGTTGCGGGAGTTTGCGAATGCGGGTGGTTGCGGTTTCTATCAGTTTTAAGAGATTTGTACGACTGGTTCTGCGGTTAGAAATTAGTGAGTTTGCGAGATATTTATGACTGATTAACTATATCAAATGCATCAACGGTTAAATAATAAATTAACAATATTTACATTTTATATAATTATAAAAATATCAAAAATCATAATATTATAATAAATATAAAAATTATATTTAGAAAGTTATAGTTTTAAATTTTTAAAAGTTATAGAAAATATTTTTATTTAAAAATTTTATAATATTAATTAAAATATAATAGATATATTTTAGTATTTTTATAATTTTAATTTAAAAATTTTATTGAATATTTTTATATTTATATTTTTTTTTAAAAGAAAATTTTTGTATCCTCCCTCAACCGTCCGCAATCGCAAATGCTAACTTTGACCAGCTTTTGAATTTATGAAGTTTAGAGCGGTTTGAGTGATTGTTTCAAAACACCAACAACCGCTACCAACCGCAAAAGCTGCGTTTGCTGGTGGTAGCGGAGAAACCAATCTTACCCATAGTGTAGTGTTGAATCGAATTATCAAAAGTATGAACCGTTTCTCTTTCGATGAGGGTTATTACAAATGGAGCAATCACACAATCTGTCAAAATTACAAATGATGTAACCTCAGATGACTAACCACATGGTACTTATGAATAATAACAAGAATCTGCAGTGTAAAGAATCTGAGTCATGT
The DNA here is from genome assembly GCA_003260655.2 of Brassica cretica. NCBI lineage: Eukaryota > Viridiplantae > Streptophyta > Magnoliopsida > Brassicales > Brassicaceae > Brassica > Brassica cretica. The sequence goes on along the minus strand of QGKV02000649.1, from coordinate 1,253,884 downwards.
GACTAAAACGTTCACAACCTTTGTCTTACTGCTACCCCCAAGTTACCAATAATCACCGCAAGAACACTTCCCGTTAACGAAATGATGGAATCTACTACCATCTCTCAACGTGATCTCTCTGTTTTTGATCACCGATATATACTTGAAAGCAACATGGCAATCTCCGCAAACCCGCAAGTTCTTAATTATTCTAATCGGTACACCTTCAGGTAACACCATGAGCGCATACGCAACCGTTAGCTTTTCGCTGTGCTGCACCAAGTCCGACTCTTTCTCCTCGTCATCCATATCGTGCAGCACCGAAGCTGTATCAGGCTTGTATCCTTTCACCTTCATCTCCAGAGTCAGCTCTTTGAGGTACGAATAGATCTCTTTCGATTGAGACTGAGAACGATCTCCCATCTTAAACCGATACACTTCACCTTTGTGTTCAAACCAGCTGACTCCCGGCTCTTTCTTTACGTCCTTATCTCTCATTGACTTCCTCACCTCCGAGACGTCGCGCCATCGCTTAGCCGAGGCGTGAACGTTCGCAAGGAGGACGTAGCAAGAAGAGTCGTTAGGGTCAATCTTGAGAATCTCTTCGAAGGCTCTCTGCGCTGTTTCTGCGTTTTTGTGAACGCTACACGCAGACAACAACGTTTTCCATATAACAGCATCTGGTTTCATCGGCATCCACCTTATCTTCGCCTCGGCTTGATCCAAATCCCCTGCTCGACCGAGCAAGTCCACCACACAAGTGTAGTGCCTCAAGCTGGGCTTGAACCCGTACTTTTCAACCATCGTATCAAACAACTCAAGCCCTTTATCTCTCAAACCAGAGTGGCTACACGCGTAAAGCAAGTTCAGAAACGTAACCTCGTTGATCTCCATCTCTGTCTCCTCCACCATAGTATTAAACAGCTTGATAGCCTCTTCCCCTCGTCCGTGAAACCCGTAAGCAGAGATCATCGAGCTCCACATCACTTCATCCTCATCTCCACGTTCCGAGAAAGCTTTCGCCGCGTCTTCAAGACACCCGCATTTTGAATACATGCTGATCAATGAACTCACCACAGCTACAACAGAGCTAGCTCCAATCTTAACAGCTTCTGCATGAATCTGCTGACCTTGACCTCTAATCGCTAAATCAGAACATGAACTAAGAACAGTTACAAAAGTGATCTGGTCCAGTCTATAACCAGAGATTTTCATCTTCTTATACTCACAAAGAACAGTTTCGGGACACCCTTCTTGAGCGTACCCGGAGATGAGTGTGTTCCACGCAACCAAAGTACGAACAGGCATCGACCTAATCACACTTTGACCATCTCGCAACTTCCCATTTCTCATATACATATGAGCCAACGAGCTGCTAACTACTGAATCCAACTCAAGCCCGTACTTAACCATATAGCCATGAGCCTGCTGACCTATGAACACAGACCGCAACCCAGCGCATCCGCTAAAGACACTACCGAGAGTGTACTCATCAGGCGAAAACCCTAACTCATGCATCTCTCTAAACAACCTCAAACCCTCTTCGTTACACTCGTACTGAATCAAACCCGCGATCATCGCGTTCCAAGTTGTGAACTTTCTTTCAGACATTTCATCGAACACCTTCCGTGCATTAACCAAATCACCGTCGCGGACGTACCCATTGATTATTATGTTAGATGACATGTAATGCTTCTTGTTCATGCGATCGTATAACGCGACGGCGGAAGGGAAAGCTCCGAGCTTGGAGTAGAGGGTCATGAGGTGGTTGCATATGAACTTGTCCGAGGAGAATCCGGAGACGACGAGGAGGCAATGGAGCTGTTTCGTAGACGGGAGGGATTGTAATGATTTGATGAATGGGGTGAAGAGAGATGTGTTTGAGAAGATGTTGAGTCCGAATCTATTGAAAGCTTCTCGGAAGTTACGCTTTGAGCATAGACTGGCTATGGTGTTTGAAGAGTCTGATGATAGTGGACGGAGAAAGGAGGATACTTGGTGTTGCATTAGAGAAGTAGCCGAATGGTATCACTGTTGATACGCCGGAGATGTCGCCGGAGAAGAAAAGAAACGAAAATGGAGTGAGAGTGTTTTTTTTTTCTTCTGCGTCAGTCAGTTTAACTGGGCCGTTACAAATAGCCCAATAAATTTTATGGAGTAAGAGCATCGTTAATGGAGGTTTTTCTTTTTTTTTTCTNTGAAGAGTCTGATGATAGTGGACGGAGAAAGGAGGATACTTGGTGTTGCATTAGAGAAGTAGCCGAATGGTATCACTGTTGATACGCCGGAGATGTCGCCGGAGAAGAAAAGAAACGAAAATGGAGTGAGAGTGTTTTTTTTTTCTTCTGCGTCAGTCAGTTTAACTGGGCCGTTACAAATAGCCCAATAAATTTTATGGAGTAAGAGCATCGTTAATGGAGGTTTTTCTTTTTTTTTTCTCGGATATTCCAATATATTTTCGAGTCTTGAAGTATATATATATAACGTCTTAATTATACCGTTACAACGCTGATAAATATTACATAGACGATTTTACAGCCGATAATTTTACTACCATATGAGAATATACGTCTGACTGCGTCGTTCCAAGCCGTCCTATGAGATCAATGTTCGATGATACGCCATGTACTATGCTGAAGACCTCTTGTAATTTTTTTTCTCCGTAATCTGCATAATTTGCGTTGACTTTCTGGTGTAGAAGCATTAATGAACCCTTAGTCAAACCACTAGACTAAGGGGCCTTCCACAAATGGGGGTTTTTAGGACGGCGTTATTTAGCGGAATATAAGAAACCGTCTCTTAACTTTAAACTAAAAAAAAATAAGAACCAACTCTTAAATATCTATGGAGTAAGAGCATGATTAATAGACATCGCTCTAATTTTTATAACAATTAATTTAATAGAAATCTATATACTGCTTAAATTATTGGAGTAACCACTATAAATATTTATTCTCTAGAGAAACAGACACAAAAAAATATTTTAAACCTTTTTGACCATCATCCTATGTCAGTGCATGAAGCAATTATGCAATAAAACAAGATTACCATAATTTATGTTTTTTTCTCAAAATCTGAAGGTTAACACCCATAAAAAAATGTTTTACACTCTTCAGTATTGTAAATTTCTAACCACATTATACATTTGTATTAATTTATTCTAAACTCTCTTTTATGTTACATAAACATCGCTCAAATTTTTAACAATTAATTTAATAAAACTCAATATACTGCTTAAATCAGTGTAATAACCGCTATAAAATATATATTCTCTAAAGAAACAGACACACAAAAAGGTTTCAAACATTTTTGACCATCATCCTATGTCAGTGCAATTATGCAATAAAACAAGATTTTCATAATTTTTGAATTTTTCTCAAAATCTGAATGTTAACACCCATACGAAATTTGATTTTCGGTAAATGCTCTATATAATGAAATTTTCTCTGTTTAGTATTGTTTAAAATTTTATAACCAAATTATAAATTTGTATTAATGTATTATAAATTCTTTTTCATGGTACATGAGTATTGTCTTTAACTTTTTAACTGTTAATTTAATAAAACTTCATATATTGTCTAAATCAGTGGACTAACATGAAATATCTATTCTCTTGAGAATCAGAAGCAATAAAGATTTCAAACCTTTTTAACCATCATCATATGTCACTTTAGGATGCAACTATTCCATAAAGCAAGATTTTCATATTTTTGATTTTCTATCAAAATCCGAAGGTTAACAACCCCTACGAAATTTAGTTTTTAAATATGTGCTCTATATATATTGAAGTTTACACTCTTTAGTGTTGTTTAAAAATTTCTAACCACATTATACATTAATTTATGCTAAACTACCTTTCATGGTACATAGACATCCCTCAAATATTTTAACAATTAATTTAATAAAACTTTTATACTGCTTAAATCAGTGGACTAACTTTTATAAAATATTTATTCTCTAGAGAAACGGACGTAAAAAATATTTCAAACCTTTTTGATCATCATAATATGTCAATGCAGGAAGCAACTATGCAATAAAACAAGTTTGTCGTATTTTTTGATTTTTTCTCAAAATCTAAAAGTTAACACTCCTACAAAATGGAGTTGTGAGTAAATGCTTTATAAAATGAAGTTTACACTCTTTATTGTTGTTTATAGTTTTCTAACTACATACATTTGTCTTAATATATTCTAAATACTTTTTCATGGTACATGAGTATCCAATCTAATTATTAAACAGTTAATTTAATAAAACTTCATATATTGCTTAAATTATTGGACTAACCACTATGAAATGTCTATTCTCTAAAGAAACGGGTACAAAAAGATTCCAATCATCTTTGACTATAATCTTATGTTTGTAAAATATGCAACTATGCAATAAAGAAATATTTCCATATTTTGATTTTTTCTCAAAATCTGAAGGTTTAGTGAATGAATTCTGAAGGTTTAACCACTTCAGAATTATTTCTCAAAATCTGAAGGGTTAACCCCTACGAAATTGAGTTTTTTCGGTAAATGCTCTATATATGGAAGTTTACACCCTTTAGTGTTGCTTAATATCTTATAACCACGTTCCAAATTTGTAATAATGTATGATAAACCTTCTTTCATACTATATAGACATCGCTCTAATTTTTTAACAACTAATTTAATAAAACTTGATATATTGCTTAAATCAGGAGATTAGTCACTATAAAATATATATCCTTTAGAGAAATGGACACAGCAAATATTTAGAAACTCTTTATCCATCATCCTATTTGAGTTCATGATGCTTTTATTCAATAAAACAAGATTGTCATATTTTTTTGTTTTCTCTCAAAATCTGAAGGTTAACCCTAACGAAATTGAGTTTTCAGTAAATTCTTTATATAATGAAGTTAGCACATTTTAGTGTTGTTTAAAAATTTCTAACCACATTATGCATTTGTATTAATGTATTCTAAAGTCCCTTTCAAGGTACATGAGTATTGTCTTTAATTGTTTAACTATTAGTTTAATAAAACTTCATATATTGCCCAAATGAGTGGACTAACCGCTATGACATCTCTATTCTATAGAAAAACGGACACAAAAAATATTCTAAACCTATTTGACCATCATCATATGTAACTTCAGGATGCAACTATTCCATCAAGCAAGATTGTCATATTTTTGAATTTTTATCAAAATCTGAAGGTTAACCTCTATGAAAATTAGTTTTTCGGTAAGTGCTCCATATATTGAAGTTTACGCTCTTTAGTGTTGCTTAAAATTTTCTAGACACATTCTACATTTGTATTAATTTATTCTAAACTCTCTTTTAAGGTACATAAACATCGCTCTAATTTTTAACAATTAATTTAATAAAAATCAATATACTGCTTAAATCAGTAGAATAACCACTATAAAATATATATTCTCTAGAGAAATGGACACAAAAAAAATCTCAAACCTTTTTGACCATCATCCTATGTCAGTGAAGGATGCAATTATGAAATAAAACAAGATTGTCATAGTTTTTGAATTTTTCTTAAAATCTAAATGTTAACACCCATACGAAATTTGATTTTCGGTAAATGCTATATATAATGAATTTTTCTCTGTTTAGTATTGTTTAAAAATTTCTAACCAAATTATAAATTTTTATTAATGTATTATAAACTCTCTTTCAAGGTACATGAGTATTGTCTTTAATTTTTTAACTGTTAATTTAATAAAACTTCATATATTGTCTAAATCAGTGGACTAAGATGAAATCTCATTTCTCTAGAGAATCGGAAGCAATAAAAATTTCAAACCTCTTTGACCATCATCATATGTCATTTTAGGATGAAACTATTCCATAAAGTAAGATTTTCATATTTTTGATTTTCTATCAAAATTTGAAGGTTAACAACCCCTATGAAATTTAGTTTTTAAGTAAGTGCTCTATATATATCGAAGTTTACACTCTTTAGTGTTGTTTAAAAATTTCTAACCACATTATACATTAATTTATGCTAAACTACTTTTCACGGTACATAGACATCCCTCAAATAATTTAACAATTAATTTAATAAAACTTTTTATACAGCTTAAATCAGTGGATTAACTGTTATAAAATATTTATTCTCTAGAGAAACAGACACAAAAAATATTTCAAACCTTTTTGATCATCATAATTTGTCTATGCAGGATGCAACTATGCAATAAAACAAGTTTGTCATATTTTTTTATTTTTTCTCAAAATCTAAAGGTTAACACACTCCTACAAAATGGAGTTGTGAGTAAATGCTTTATAAAATGAAGTTTACACAATTTATTGTTGTTTACAGTTTTCTAACTACATTCTACATTTGTCACAATATATTCTAAATACTTTTTCATGGTACATGAGTATCCTATCTAATTATTAAACAGTTAATTTAATAAAACTTCATATATTGCTTAAATTATTGGACTAACCATTATGAAATGTCTATTCTCTAAAGAAACGGGTACAAAAAGATTCCAATCATCTTTGACTATAATCTTNAATCTAAAGGTTAACACACTCCTACAAAATGGAGTTGTGAGTAAATGCTTTATAAAATGAAGTTTACACAATTTATTGTTGTTTACAGTTTTCTAACTACATTCTACATTTGTCACAATATATTCTAAATACTTTTTCATGGTACATGAGTATCCTATCTAATTATTAAACAGTTAATTTAATAAAACTTCATATATTGCTTAAATTATTGGACTAACCATTATGAAATGTCTATTCTCTAAAGAAACGGGTACAAAAAGATTCCAATCATCTTTGACTATAATCTTATGTTTGTAAAATATGCAACTATGCAATAAAGAAATATTTCCATATTTTGATTTTTTTCTCAAAATCTGAAGGTTTAGTGAATGAATTCTGAAGGTTTAACCACTAAGGAATTATTTTTCAAAATCTGAAGGGTTAACCCCTACGAAATTGAGTTTTTTTCGGTAAATGCTCTATATATGGAAGTTTACACCCTTTAGTGTTGCTTAATATTTTATAACCACGTTCCAAATTTGTAATAATGTATGATAAACCTTCTTTCATGCTATATAGACATCGCTCTAATTTTTAACAACTAATTTAATAAAACTTGATATATTGTTTAAATCAGGAGACTAGCCACTATAAAATATATATCCTCTAGAGAAATGAACACAACAAAGATTTAGAAACTATTTATCCATCATCCTATTTAATTTCATGATGCATTAATTCAATAAAACAAGATTGTCATATTTTTTGTTTTTTCTCAAAATCTGAAGGTTAACCCCAACGAAATTGAGTTTTCGGTAAATTCCTTATATAATTAAGTTAGCACATTTTAGTGTTGTTTAAAAATTTCTAACCACATTATGCATTTGTATTAATGTATTCTAAACTCCCTTTCAAGGTACATGAGTATTGTCTTTAATTGTTTAACTATTAGTTTAATAAAACTTCATATATTGTCCAAATGAGTGGAGTAACCACTATGACATCTCTATTCTATAGAAAAACGGACACAAAAAGTATTCTAAACCTCTTTGACCATCATTCTATGTAACTTCAGGATGCAACTATTCCATCAATTGTCATATTTTTGAATTTTAATCAAAATCTGAAGGTTAACCTCTATGAAATTTAGTTTTTTGGTAAGTACTCTATATATTGAAGTTTACGCTCTTTAGTGTTGCTTAAAATTTTCTAGAGACATTCTACATTGTATTAATTTATTGTAAACTCTCTTTTATGGTACATAAACATCGCTCTAATTTCTAACAATTAATTTAATAAAATTCAATATACTGCTTAAATGAGTACAATAACCACTATAAAATATATATTCTCTAGAGAAACGGACACAAAAAAAATTACAAACATTTTTGACCATCATCCTATATCAGTGCATGATGCAATTATGCAATAAAACAAGATTGTCATAGTTTTTAAATTTTTCTCAAAATCTGAATGTTAACACCCATACGAAATTTGATTTTCGGTAAATACTCTATATAATGATTTTTTCTCTGTTTAGTATTGTTAAAAAATTTCTAACCAAATTTTAAATTTTTATTAAAGTATTATAAACTCTCTTTCATGGTACATGAGTATTGTCTTTAATTTTTTAACTGTTAATTTAATAAAACTTCATATATTGTCTAAATCAGTGGACTAAGATGAAATCTCTATTCTCTAGAGAATCGGAAGCAATAAAGATTTCAAACCTCTTTGACCATCATCATATGTCACTTTAGGATGCAACTGTTCCATAAAGCAAGATTTTCATATTTTTGATTTTCTATCAAAATCTGAAGGTTAACCCCTACAAAATTTAGTTTTTAAGTAAGTGCTCTATATATATCAAAGTTTACACTCTATAGTGTTGTTAAAAATTTCTAACCACATTATACATTAATTTATGCTAAACTACCTTTCACGGTACATAGACATCCCTCAAATATTTTAACCATTAATTTATTAAAACTTTTTATACTGCTTAAATCATTGGACTAACTGTTATAAAATATTTATTCTCTAGAAAAACGGACACAAAAAATAGGGGTTTTTGCCAAAACTAACCCACAACTTGATTTTAATCTCAAACCTATACCCAAACTTGAATCAAATGCAAAACTAACCTAAAAGCCTAGTGAAATTACAGCTCAACCCCTTGTGACCAAACAAAAAAATAGAAGCCATTTTTACGAGTATAGCCCCAGTAAATTGTCTGAGTCGTCTGAGATGTTGGAAGTCGTCTAGACGACTGAAGTGTAAGTCGTCTGGTACCAGTTTATTTTAAAAATAATTTATAAATCTTGTAAAAAAATATTTTGATGCGTGAAAAATAAAAATCAAGTAATTATAAACAGTTTTAAGTGATATAAATTAAGATATGATAAAATTGATTTGTTTTGAAGATAGATGAGTGGAAGTAGTGAATCATGAAATACTTTGGTTTAGGAGTTTGGCAAACATATGTTGTAGTATTGTATGTATTGTTAGGGTTAGATTTTGGAAAACTAAAATGTTTTTTTCAAAAATTAGTTTTCACCTATATGTGTTTATTTCTGTGTATAGTAAACACTTTTCAAGTTTGATTTGGTTTTATGAAGTGTTTAATTAGATAATTAAGTTTAGGGGTTATGTTTAGGGTGTGGACGACTTATATTTCAGTCGTCTGTTGAATAATTTACCCGGACGATGTATATTTCATTCGTCCACATCGTACCGAACCTTTAATTTTACCAATGTACGTTTTAACCTAACCGGATCATTTTACTCCGACGACTTACATTTCACTCGTCTGGTGAACAAATTAAAACAGACGACTTACATGTAAGTCGTCCAAATATTCCCGCCTAAATTTTTTTGATACTGCTTATATCAGTGGACTAACTATTATAAAATATTTATTCTCTAAAGAAACTGAAACAAAAAATATTTAAAACCTTTTTGATCATCATCATTTGTCAATGCAGGATGCAACTATGCAATAAAACAAGTTTGTTATATTTTTGATTTTTTTCTCAAAATCTAAAGGTTAACACTCCTACGAAATTGAGTTGTCGGTAAATGCTCTATAAAATGAAGTTTACACTCTTTATTGTTGTTTACAGTTTTCTAACCACATTCTACATTTTTCTTAATATATTCTAAATACTTTTTCATGGTACATGAGTATCCTATCTAATTATTAAACAATTAATTTAATAAAACTTCATATATTGCTTAAATTAGTGGACTAACCACTATGAAATGTCTATTCTCTAAAGAAACGGGCACAAAAAGATTCCAAACATCTTTGACTATAATCCTATTTTGTGAAAGATGCAACTATGCAATAAAGAAGTATTTTCATATTTTTGATTTTTTTGATTTTTTCTCAAAATCTGAAGGTTAACCACTACGAAATTGAGTTTTCCTCGTAAATGCTCTATATACGGAAGGTTACACCCTTTAGTGTTGAATAATATATTCTAACCACATTCTAAATTTGTAATAATGTATGATTAACCTTCTTTCTTGGTATATAGACATCGCTCTAATTTTTTAACAATTAATTTAATAAAACTTTTTATATTGCTAAAAATCAGGGGATTAACCACTATAAAATATATATTCTCTAGAGAAATGGACACAACAAAGATTTAGAAACTCTTTAACCATCTTCCTATTTGAGTTCAGGATGCACTTCTTGAATAAAACAAAATTGTTATATTTTTTGTTTTTCTCTCAAAATTTGAAGGTTAACCCTAACGAAATTGAGTTTTCGGTAAATTCCTTATATATGAAGTTAGCACATTTTAGTGTTGTTTAAAAATTTCTAACCACATTATGCATTTGTATTAATGTATTCTAAACTCTCTTTCAAGGTACATGAGTATTGTCTTTAATTGTTTAACAATTAGTTTAATAAAACTTCATATATTACCCAAATGAGTGGACTAACCACTACAATCACATCTCTATTCTATAGAAAAACAGACACAAAAAATATTCTAAACCTCTTTGACCATCATCATATGTAAGTTCAGGATGCAACTATTCTATAAAGCAAGATTGTCATATTTTTGAAATTTTCTCAAAAGCTAAAGGCTTAACCCTACAAAATTAAGTTTTTTGGTAAATGCTCTTTGTATTGATGTTTACACTCTTTAGTGTTGCTTAAAATTTTCTAGACACATTCTACATTTGTAATAATGTATTCTAAATCTATTTCATGGTACATAGGCATCGTCCTAATTTTGTTTATCAATTAATTTAATAAAAATCTATATACTGCTTAAATCATCGGACTAACCACTATAAATATCTATTCTCTACAGAAACGGATACAAAAAAATATTTCAAACCTTTTTGACCATCATCCTATGTCATTGCAGGATGTAATTATGCAATAAAATAAGATTGTCATAATTTTTGAAGTTTTCTAAAAATCATACGAAATTTGATTTTCGGTAAATGCTCTATATAATGAAATTTTCTCTGTTTAGTATTGTTTAAAAATTTCTAACCAAAAATTAAATTTGTATTAATAAATTATAAACTCTCTTTCATGGTACATGAGTATTGTCTTTAATTTTTTAACTGTTAATTTAATAAAACTTCATATATTGTCTAAATCAGTGGACTAACATGAAATCTCAATTCTCTAGAGAAACGGAAGCAATAATGATTCCAAACCTCTTTGACCATAATCATATGTCACTTTAGGATGCAACTATTCCATAAAGCAAGATTTTCATATTTTTGATTTTCTATCAAAATCTGAAGGTTAACAACCCCTACGAAATTTAGTTTTTAAGTAAGTGCTCTATATATATCGAAGTTTACACTCTTTAGTGTTGTTTAAAAATTTCTAACCACATTATACATTAATTTATGCTAAAATACCTTTCATGGTACATAGACATCCCTCAAATATTTTAACAATTAATTTAATAAAACTTTTTATACTGCTTAAATCAGTGGACTAACTGTTATAAAATATTTATTCTCTAGAGAAACCGACACAAAAAATATTTCAAACCTTTTTGATCATCATAATTTGTCAATACAGGATGCAACTATGCAATAAAACAAGTTTGTCATATTTTTTTATTTTTTCTCAAAATCTAAAGGTTAAAACTCCTACAAAATGGAGTTGTCAGTAAATGCTTTATAAAATGAAGTTTACACTATTTATTGTTGTTTACAGTTTTCTAACTACATTCTACATTTGTCACAATATATTCTAAATACTTTTTCATGGTACATGAGTATCCTATCTAATTATTAAACAGTTAATTTAATAAAACTTCATATATTGCTTAAATTAGTGGGCTAACCACTATGAAATGTCTATTCTCTAAAGAAACGGGTACAAAAAGATTCCAATCATCTTTGACTATAATCCTATGTCTGTAAAATCTGCAACTATGCAATAAAAAAATATTTCCATATTTTGATTTTTTCTCAAAATCTGAAGGTTAACACCTACGAAATTAAGTTTTTCCGGTAAATGGTCTATATATGGAAGTTTACACCCTTTAGTGTTGCTTAATATTTTCTAACCACATTCTAAATTCTTAATAATATATGATAAACCTTCTTTCATGGTATATAGACATCGCTCTAATTTGTTAACAGTTAATTTAATAAAACTTTATATATTGCTTAANCCTATTGTATGATAAACTCTACTTATTGGTACATAGACATCATTTTAAGTTTTTAACAATTAATTTAATAAAACTTAATATACTGCTTAAATCAGGGGACTAACCACTATAAAATATATATCATCTAGAGAAATGGACACAACAAAGATTTGAAAACTCTTTAACCATTATTCTATTTCAGTTAAGGATGCACCTAATCAATAAACTAAGATTGTCATATTTTTTTATTTTTTTTTCTCATAATCTGAAAGTTTAACCCCCTACGAAATTGAGTTTTCGGTAAATTCCTTATATAATGAAGTTTACACTTTTTAGTGTTGTTTAAGAAAATTTGAGCACATTATACATTTTTTTAATTTATTATAAACTCTCTTTCAAGGTACATGAGTAGTGTCTCTAATTGTTTAACAATTAATTTAATAAAACTTCCTATATTGCCCAAATGAGTGGACTAACCACTATGACATCTCTATTCTCTAGAAAAAACGGACACAGAAAATATTCTAAACTTCTTTGACCGTCATCCTATGTCACTTCAGGATGAAATTATTCCATAAAGCAAGATTGTAATATTTTTGAATTTTTATAAAAATCTAAAGTTTAACAACCCCTACGAAATTTAGTTTTTCGGTAAATGCTCTATATATTAAAATTTACAGTCTTCAGTGTTGCATAAAAATTTATAACCACATTATACATTTGTATTAATGTATTCTAAACTATCTTTCATGGTACATAAATATCGCTCAAAATTTTAACAATTAATTTAATAAAAGTCAACATACTTTGTAAATAAGTGGAATAACCACTGTAAAATATATATTCTCTAGAGAAACAGACACAAAAATAAATATATATTTCAAACCTCTTTGACCATCATTCAATGTCAGTACATGATGCAATTATGCAATAAAAAAGATTGTTATAAGTTTTGAAATTTTCTCTAAATCTGAAGGTTAACCCCTACGAAATTAAATTTTCGGTAAATGCTCTATATAATGAAGTTTACACTCTTTAGTGTTGTTTAAAAATTTCTATATACTAAACTCTTTTCCATGGTACATGAGTATCCTCTCTAATTTTTAAACAATTAATTTAATAAAACTTCATATATTGCCTAAATTAGTGGACTAACCACTATGAAATCTCTATTCTCTAAAGAAATGGGCACAAAAAGATTCCACAAATCTTTGACTATCATCTTATGTTAGTGCAAGATGCAACTATGCAATAAAATAATATTTTCATATTTTTGATTTTTTATCAAAATCTGAAGGTTAACCCCTACAAAATTGAGTTTTTTCGGTAAATACTCTAGATATTGAATAAAACTTTATATACTGCTTAAATTTTTTAACAATTAAATTTAATAAAACTTTATATACTACTTAAATCAGGGGACTAACTACTATAAAATATATATTCTCTAGAGAAACGGATACAACAAAGATTTGAAAACTATTTAACCATCATCCTATTTCAGTTAAGGATGCACCTATGCAATAAACTAATATTGTCATATTTTTCTATTTTTTCTCTAAATCTGAAGGTTTAACCCCCTAAGAAATTGAATTTTCGGTAAATTCCTTATATAATGAAGTTTACACTTTTTAGTGTTGTTTAAAAATTTCTAACCACATTATACATTTGTATTAATGTATTCTAAACTTTTACATGAGTATTTTCTCTAATTGTTTTACAGTTAATTTAATAGAACTCCATATATTGCCTAAATCAGTGCACTAACTACTATGAAATATATATTCTCTAAAGAAATGGACACAAAAAAATTTCAAACCTCTTTTATTTTGCCCAAATGAGTGGACTAACCACTACGACATCTCTATTCTTTAGAAAAGCGGACACAAAATATATTCTAAACCTCTTTGACCATCATCCTATGTCACTTCAGGATGAAACTATTTCCATAAAGCAAGATTTTCATATTTCTGAATTTTTATCAAAATCTTAAGGTTAACCCCTAGGAAATTTAGTTTTCGGTAAGTGATCTATATATTAAAATTTACAGTCTTCAGTATTGCATAAAAATTTATAACCACATTATACATTTGTATTAATGTATGCTAAACTCTCTTTCATGGTACATAAATATCGCTCAAATTTTTAACAATTAATTTAATAAAACTAAATATACTTTGTAAATCAGTGGAATAACCACTATAAATATATATTCTCTAGAGAAACAGACACACAAAAAAAAGATTTCAAACATCTTTGACCATCATCCTATGTCAGTACATGATGCAACTATGCAATCAAAAAATATTGTTATAACTTCTGAATTTTTCTCTAAATTTGAAGGTTAGCCCCTANAAAGATCATAGGCTTCAGTATATAGAGCATTTACCGAAAACTCAATATTTTCGTTGGGGTTAAGCCATAGATATTGAGAAAAATTCAAAATTATGAAAATACTGTTTTAATGCATAGTTGCATCCTTAACCAACATATGATGAAGTTCAAAGAGGCTTGGAACTTTTGTTGTCTCCCCTTCTCTAGCAAATAATGATTTTATAGTGGTTAGTCCACCAATTTAGGGACTGTTATGAAGTTTTACTAAATTAATTGACAAAAACTTAAAACGATACCCATGTACAATGAAAGAGAATTTAATATACTTTAATACAAATGTAGAATGTGTTTAGAAACTCTAAAACAACACTAAAGATCATAGGGTTCCTTATATAATGAAGTTTACAATTTTTAGTGTTGTATAAAAATTTCTAACCACATTATACATTTGTATTAATGTATTATAAACTTTCTTTCAAGGTACATGAGTAGTGTATTTAATTTTTTAACAATTAATTTAATAAAACTTCATATATTGCCCAAATGAGTGGACTAACCACTATGACATCTCTATTCTCGAGAAAAACGGACAAATAAAATATTCTAAACCTCTTTGACCGCCATCCTATGTCACTTAAGGATGCAAATATTCCATAAAGCAAGATTGTAATATTTTTGAATTTTTATAAAAATCTGGAGATTAACCCCTACGAAATTAAGTTTTTCGGTAAGTGCTCTATATATTAAAATTTACAGTCTTCAGTGTTGCATCAAAATTTATATCCTCATTATAAATTTTTATTAATGTATGCTAAACTCTCTTTCATGGTACATAAATATCGCTCAAAATTTTAACAATTATTTTAATAAAACTTCATATATTGCCTAAATTAGTGAACTAACCACTATGAAATCTATATTCCTTAAGAAATGGGAACAAAAAGATTCCAAAAATCTTTGACTTTCATCCTAAGATGCAACTATGCAATAAAAGAATATTTTCATATTTTTGATTTTTTCTCAAAATCTGAAGGTTAACCCCTACAAAATTGAGTTTTTTCGGTAAATACTCAATATATTGAAGTTTACACCCTTTAGTGTTGCATAAATATTTCGAACAACATTCTAAATTCATACTATTTTATGATAAACTCTCTTTCGTGGTACATAGACATCGTTTTAATTTTTTAACAATTAATTTAATAAAACTTTATATGCTTTTTAAATCAGCAGACTAATCACTATAAAATATATATTCTCTGGAGAAATGGACACAACAAAGATTTGAAAACTCTTTAACCATTATCCTATTTCAGTTAAGGATGTACCCAATCAATAAACTAAGATTGTCATATTTTTTTATTTTTTCTCAGAATCTGAAGGTTTAACCCTCTACGAAATTGAGTTTTCGGTAAATTCCTTATATAATTAAGTTTACACTTTTTAGTGTTGTATAAAATTTCTAACCACATTATACATTTTTATTAATGTATTCTAAACTCTTTTTCAAGGTACATAAGTAGTGCCTTTAATTTTTAAACAATTAATCTAACAAAACTTCATATATTGGCCAAATGAGTGGACTAACCACTATGACATCTCCATTCTCTAAAAAAACTGACACAAAAAATATTCTAAACCTCTTTGACCGTCATCCTATGTCATTTCAGGATGCAAATATTCCATAAAGCAAGATTGTAATATTTTTGAATTTTTATACAAATCTGAAGGTTAACCCCTACGAAATTTAGTTTTTCGGTAAGTGCTCAATATATTAAAATTTACTGTGTTCAGTGTTGCATAAAAATTTATAACCACATTATACATTTGTATTAATATATGCTAAACTCTCTTTCATGGTACATAAATATCGCTCAAAATTTTAACAATTAATTTAATAAAACTTCATATATTGCCAAAATTAGCGAACTAACCACTATGAAATCTCTATTCTCTCAAGAAATGGGCACAAAAAGATTCCAAAAATATTTGACTATCATCCTATGTTAGTGCAAGATGCAGCTATGCATTAAAACAATATTTTCATATTTTTTATTTTTTCTCAAAATCTAAAGGTTAAAACTCCTACAAAATGGAGTTGTCAGTAAATGCTTTATAAAATGAAGTTTACACTATTTATTGTTGTTTACAGTTTTCTAACTACATTCTACATTTGTCACAATATATTCTAAATACTTTTTCATGGTACATGAGTATCCTATCTAATTATTAAACAGTTAATTTAATAAAACTTCATATATTGCTTAAATTAGTGGGCTAACCACTATGAAATGTCTATTCTCTAAAGAAACGGGTACAAAAAGATTCCAATCATCTTTGACTATAATCCTATGTCTGTAAAATCTGCAACTATGCAATAAAAAAATATTTCCATATTTTGATTTTTTCTCAAAATCTGAAGGTTAACACCTACGAAATTAAGTTTTTCCGGTAAATGGTCTATATATGGAAGTTTACACCCTTTAGTGTTGCTTAATATTTTCTAACCACATTCTAAATTCTTAATAATATATGATAAACCTTCTTTCATGGTATATAGACATCGCTCTAATTTGTTAACAGTTAATTTAATAAAACTTTATATATTGCTTAAATCAGGGGACTAACCACTATAAAATATATATTCTCTAGAGATATGGACACAACAAAGATTTAGACACTCTTTAACCGTCATCCTATTTGAGTTCAGGATGCACTTATGCAGTAAGAAAAGATTGTCATATTTTTTGTTTTTTTTTCTCAAAAGCTGAAGGTTAACCCCAACGAAGTTGAGTTTTCGGTAAATTAATTATATAATGAAGTTAGAACATTTTAGTGTTGTTTAAAAATTTATAACCACATTATGCATTTGTATTAACCTATTCTAAACTCTATTTCAAGGTACATGAGTATTGTCTTTAATTTTTTAACAATTAGTTTAATAACCACTATGACATCTCTATTCTATAGAAAAACGGACACAAAAAATACTCTAAACCTCTTTGACAATCATCCTATGTAGCGTCCGGATGCAACTATTCCATAAAGCAAGACTGACATAATTTTGATTTTTTTTATCAAAATCTGAAGGTTAACCCCCTATGAAATTTAGTTTTTCGGTAAGTGCTCTATATATTGAAGTTTACACTCTTCAGTGTTGTATAAAAATTTCTAACCATATTATACATTTGTATTAATTTATTCTAAACTTTCTTTTATGGTACATAAACAATCGCTCAAATTTTTGACAATTAATTTAATAAAACTCAATATACTGCTTAAATCAGTGGAATAACCACTATAAAATATATATTCTCTAGAGAAACAGACACACAAAAAGATTTCAAACTTTTTTGACCATCATCCTATGTCAGTGGATGATGAAATTATCCAATAAAACAAGATTGTCATAATTTTTAATTTTTTCTCAAAATCTGAATGTTAACACCCGTACGAAATTTGATTTTCGGTAAATGCTATATATAATGAAATTTTCTCTGCTTAGTATTGTTCAAAAATTTCTAACCAAATTAAAAATTTGTATTAATGTATTATAAACTCTCTTTCATGGTACATGAGTATTGTTTTTAATTTTTTAACTATTAATTTAAAAAACAACATATATTGTCTAAATCAGTAGACTAACATGAAATCTCTGTTCTCTAGAGAAACGAAATCTATAAAGATTCTAAACCTCTTTGAGCATCATCATATCTCACTTTAGGATGCAACTATTCCATCAATCAAGATTTTATATTTTTGATTTTCTATCAAAATCAGAAGGTTAACCCCCTACGAAATTTAGTTTTTCAGTAAGTGTTCTATATAATGAAGTTTACACTCTTTAGTGTTGTTTAAAAATTTATAACCACGTTATACATTAATTTATGCTAAACTACCTTTCACGGTACATAGACATCCCTCAAACATTTTAACAATTAATTTTATAAAACTTTTTATACTACTTAAATCAGTCGACTAACTCTTATAAAATATTTATTCTCTAGAGAAAAGGACACAAAAAAATATTTCAAACTTTTTTGACCATCAACATTTGTCAGTGCAGGATGCAACTATGCAATAAAACAAGTTTGTCATCTTTTTGATTTTTTCTCAAAATTTAAAGGTTAACACTCCTACGAAATCGGGTTGTTGGTAAATGCTCTATAAAATGAAGTTTACACTCTTTATTGTTGTTTAGAGTTTTCTAACCACATTCTACATTTGTCTTAATATATTCTAAATACTTTTTCATGGTACATGAGCATCCTCTCTAATTATTAAGCAATTAATTTAATAAAACTTCATATATTGTCTAAATTAGTGGACTAACCACTATTAAATGTATATTCTCTAAAGAAACGGGGACAAAAAGATTCCAAACATCTTTGACTGTAATCCTATGTCAGTGCAAGATGAAACTATTCAATAAAGCAATATTTTTATTTTTTTGATTTTTTTTCTCAAAAATCTGAAGGTTAACCCCTACGAAATTGAGTTTTTTCCGGTAAAAGCTCTATATATGGAAGTTTACAACCTTTAGTGTTTCTTAATATATTCTAAATTTGTACTAATGTATGATAAACCTTCTTTCACGGTATATAGACATCGCTCTAATTTTTTAACATTTAATTTAATAATCTTTATATACTGCTTAAATCAGGGGACTAATAAAATATATATTCTCTAGAGAAATGGACACAACAAAGATTTAAAAACTCTTTAACAATCATCCTATTTGACTTCAGGATGCACTTATGCAATTAAACAAGATTGTCATATTTTTTGATTTTTTCTCAAAATCTGAAGGTTAACCCCCACTTAATTGAGTTTTCGGTAAATTCCTTATATAATGAAGTTAACACATTTTAGTGCTGTTTAAAAATTTCTAACCATATTATGCATTTGTATTAATGTATTCTAAACTCTCTCTCAAGGTACATGAGTATTGTCTTTAATTTTTAACAATTAATTTATTAAAACTTCATATATTGCCCAAATGAGTGGACTAACCACTATGACATCTCTATTCTATAGAAAAACGGACACAAAAAATATTCTAAACCTCTTTGTCCATCATCCTATGTCAGTAGAGGATGCAACTATGCAATAAAAAAGATTTGTTATAATTTTTGAATTCTTCTCTCAGTCTGAAGGTTAACTCCTATGAAATTGAGTATTCAGTAAATGCTCTATATAATGAAGTTTACACTCTCTTGTGTTGTTTAAAAATTTCTAACCACATTCTACATTTGTATTAATGTATTCTAAACACTCTTTCGTGGTACATGAGTATCGTCTCTAATTTTTTTACAGTTAATTTAATAGAACTTCATATAATTCCTAAATAAGTGTACTAACCACCATGAAATATATATTCTTTAGAGAAATTGACAAAAAAAAAAAGATTTCGGAAGTAGAAGCAATGCGGTGGGCAATGGAGAATATGCTTCAACATTCAACATGCCAAATATTTAGGACAGACTGTAAGGAGCTGATTGCAATGATAAAGGAACCTCATGCTTGGCCAAGCTTTGCGACGGAATTGGAGAGGATAGAGACACTACAGATATGCTTCCCGGATTTCAACATCATTCATGTTCCACGAGCGCGCAATCAGATTTCAGATTTTTTAGCTAAGACTGCTAGATCCTTCCATAGGGAGTTACATTTTATCGGTTGTTCTATTCCGGTCTGGTTACCAGACCACCTCAAGTTTGAGTAATATAATGGCCTTTTGACGTCAAGAAAAAAAAAGATTTCAAACCTCTTTGATCATCATCCTATGTCCATTCAGGATGAAACAATAAAACAAGATTGTCATAATTTTTGAATTTTTATCAAAATCTGAAGGTTAACCCCTATGAAATATTTAGTTTTTCGGTAAATACTCTATATAATGAAATTTACACTCTTTAGTGGTGTTTAAAAATTTATAACCACATTATACATTTTATTAATATATTCTAAACTCTCTTTCATGGTATATTAGTATTTTCTCTAATTTTTAACTGTTAATTTAATAAAACTTCATATATTGCCTAAATTAGTGGACTAACCACTATAAAATATATATTCTCTAGAGAAACAGGCACAAAAAAAGATTTCAAACCTCTTTGACCATCTTCCTATGTCAGTACAGGATACAACTATGCAATAAAAAAGATTTGTTATAATTTTTTAATTTTCCTCTTAATCTGAAGGTTAACTCCTACGAAATTGAGTGTTCGGTAAATGCTCTATATAATGAAGCTTACACTCTTTTGTGTTGTTTAAAAATTTCTAACCACATTCTACTTTTAAATTAATGTATTCTAAACTCTCTTTCGTGGTACATGAGAATCGTCTCTAATGGTTTTACAGTTAATTTAACTGTTAATTTGATAAAACTTCATATATTGCCTAAATCAGTGGACTAACCGCTATGAAATCTCTATTATCTAGAGAAAGACACAAAAAAATTCCAAAACTCTTTGAAAATCATTCTATGCCAGTGCAGGATGCAACTTTGCAATAAAGCAAGATTGTCATATTTTAAATTTTTCTCAAAATCTTAAGGTTAACCCCTATGAAATTAAGTTTTTCGTTAAGTGCTCTTTATATTGATGTTTACACTCTTCAGTGTTGTATAAAAATTTCTAACCACATTATAAATTTGTATTAATTTATTCTAAACTCTCTTTTATGGTACATAAACATCGCTCAAGTTTTTAACATTTAATTTAATAAAACTCAATATATTGCTTAAATCAGTGGAATAACCACTATAAATATATATTCTCTCGAGAAACAGACACAAAAAAAATTTCAATTCTCTTTGACCATCATCCTATGTCAGTACATGATGCAACTATGCAATAAAAAAGTTTTGCTATAATTTTTGAGTTTTTCTCGCAATCTGAAAGTTAACTCCTACAAAATTGAGTTTTCAGTAAAAGCTCTATATAATGAAGTTTACACTCTTTTGTGTTGTTTTAAAATTTCTAACCACATTCTACATCTGTATTAATGTATTCTAAACTCTTTTTCGTGGTACATGAGTATTGTCTCTAATTGTTTTACGGTTAATTTAATAGAACTTCATATATTTCCTAAATAAGTGTACTAACCACAATGAAATATATATTCTCTAGAGATATTGACATAAAAAAGATTTCAAACCTCTTTGACCATCATCCTATGTCAGTTCAGGATGAAACTATGCAATAAAACAAGATTGGTCATAATTTTTGAATTTTTATCAAAATCTGAAGGTTAACGCCAACAAAATTGAGTTTTCGGTAAATGCTCTATATAATAAAATTTACACTCTTTAATGGTGTTTAAAAATTTATAACCACATTATACATTTTTATTAATAAATTATAAACTCTCTTTCAGGGTACATTAGTATTGTCTCTAATTTTTAACTGTTAATTTAATAAAACTTCATATATTGCCTAAATCAATGGGCTAAACCCACTATGAAATCTCTATTCTCTAGATAAAGACACAAAAAAATTCCAAACCTCTTTTAAAATCATCCTAAGCCAGTGCAGGATTCAACTTTGCAATAAAACAAGATTGTCATATTTTTGAATTTTTTTCAAAATCTGAAGATTAACCCCTATGAAATTAAGTTTTTCGGTAAGTGCTCTTTATATTGATGTTTACTCTCTTTAGTGTTGCTTAAAATTTTTTAGACACATTCTACATTTGTAATAATGTATGCTAAATCTCTTTCATGGTACATAGACATTGCTCTAATCTTTTTAACAATTAATTTAATAAAAATCTATATATTGCTTAAATCATTGGATTAACCACTATAAATATCTATTCTCTAGAGAAATGGACAAAAAAAAAATATTTTAAACCTTTTTGACCATCATCCTATGTCAGTGCATGATGCAATTATGCAACAAAACAAGATTGTCATAATTTTTGAATTTTTCTCAAAATTTGAAGGTTTTACCCATACGAAATTTGATTTTCGGTAAATACTCTATATAATGAAATTTTCTCTGTTTAGTATTGCTTAAAAAAATTTAAACACATTATAAATTTGTATTAATGTATTTTAAACTCTTTTTCATGGTACATGAGTATTGTCTTTAATTCTTTAACTGCTAATTTAATAAAACTTTATATATTGCCTAATCAGTGGACTAACATGAAATCTCTATTCTCTAGAGAACGGAAACAATAAAGATTTCAAACTTCTTTGACCATCATCCTATGTCAATTTAGGATGCAAATATTCCATAAAGCAAGATTTTCATATTTTTGATTTTTATCAAAATCTGAAGGCTAACTCCTACGAAATTTAATTTTTGAGTAAGTGCTCTATATATTGAAGTTTACACTCTTTAGAGTTGTTTAAAAATTTCTAACAACATTATACATTAATTTATGCTAAACTCTCTTTCACGGTATATTGACATCGCTCAAATATTTTAACAATTAATTTAATAAAACTTTTTATACTGCTTAAATCAGTTGACTAACCTTTATATTCTCCAGAGAGACGGACACAAAAAATATTTCAAACCTTTTTGACCATCATCATTTGTCAATGCAGGATGCAACAATGCAATAAAACAGTTTTGTAATATTTTTGATTATTTCTCAAAATCTAAAGGTTCACACTCCTACGAAATAGGGTTGTCGGTAAATGCTCTATAAAATGTAGTTTACACTCTTTATTGTTCTTTACAGTTTTCTAACCACATTCTATATTTGTCTTAATATATTCTAAATAATTTTTCATGGTACATGAGTATCCTCTCTAATTATTAAATAATTAATTTAATAAAAATTCATATATTGCCTAAATTAGTGGACTAACCACTATGAAATGCCTATTCTCTAAGGAAACGGGCACAAAAAGATTTCAAACATCTTTGCCTATAATACTATGTCAGTGCAAGTTGCAACTATGCAATAAAGCAATGTTTTCATTTTTTGATTTTTTTTCTCAAAATCTGAAGGTTAACCCTTACGAAATTGAGTTTTTCGGTAAATGCTCTATATATGGAAGTTTACACCCTTTAGTGTTGCTTAACATATTCTAACCAAACTCTAAATTTGTATAAATGTATGATAACCCTTCTTTCATGGTATATAGACATCGCTCTAATTTTTTAACAATTAATTTAGTAACACTTTATATACTGCTTAAATCAGAGGACTAATCACTATAAAATATATATTCTCAAGAGAAATAGACACAGCAAAGATTTAAAAACTCTTTAACCATCATCCTATTTAAGTTCAGGATGCACTTATGCAATAGAACAAGATTGTCATATTTTTTTATTTGTTCTCAAAATCTGGAGGTTAACCCCTACGAAATTGAGTTTTCGGTAAATTCCTTATATAATGAAGTTAACGCATTTTAGTGTTGTTTAAAAATTTCTAACCACATTATGCATTTGTATTAGTGTATTCTAAACTCTCTTTCAGGGTACATGAGTATTGTCTTTAATTATTTAATAATTAATTTAATAAAATTTCATATATTGGCCAAATGAGTGGACTAACCACTATGACATCTCTATTCTCTAGAAAAACGGATACAAAATATTCTAAACCTCTTTGACCATCATCCTATGTAACTTTAGGATGAAATTATTCCACAAAGAAAGATTGTCATATTTTTGATTTTTTTTCAAAATCTGAAGGTTTAACCCCTACGAAATTAAATTTTTCGATAAGTGCTCTTTATATTGATGTTTACACTCTTTGGTGTTGCTTAAAATTTTCTATACAAATTCTAAATTTGTAATAATGTATGCTAAATCTTTTTCATGGTACATAGACATCGCTCTAATTTTTTTAACAATTAATTTAATCAAAATTTATATACTGCTTAAATCATTGGACTAACCACTATAAATATCTATTCTCTAGAGAAACGGACACAAAAAAATATTTCAAACCTTTTTGACCATCATCTTATGTCAGTCAGGATGCAATTATGCAATAAAACAAGATTGTCATAATTTTTTATTTTTTTCTCAAAATCTCATAATTTTGGACCATCACCCTTATTTTCGGTAAATTCTCTATATAATGAAATTTTCTCTGTTTAGTATTGTTTACAAATTTCTAACCTCACTATAATTTTGTATTAATGTATTATAAACTCTCTTTCATGGTACATGAGTATTGTCTTTAATTTTTTAACAGTTAATTTAATAAAACTTCATATATTGTCTAAATCAGTGAACTAACATGAAATCTCTATTCTCTAGAAAAATGGACACAAAAAATATTTTTAACCTCTTTGACCATCATCTTATGTAACTTTAGGATGCAACTATTTCATAAAGAAAAATTGTCATATTTTTGAGAGCCGGTTCTTAGGTTGTTTTAGTTAAAAGTTAGAGCGATCGATGTCTATGTACCATGAAAGAGCCGGTTCTTAGTTTTTTTAGTTAAAAGTTAAGAGGCGGTTTCTTATATTCCGCTAAGAACCCCCTCCCCCCCCCTCCCCCCCATTAATCATGCTCTAAAGGCCCAAAACGTATCTTAAACCTGATTCTGATTTTTCGACATACAAACAAATTTTATTAATAAGATTAGAAATTATAAAAATAATATTCTGAAATTCTGAAAGCAATTTATCATATAATCAAATATATGTTCTATNTAGTTTTTTTAGTTAAAAGTTAAGAGGCGGTTTCTTATATTCCGCTAAGAACCCCCTCCCCCCCCCTCCCCCCCATTAATCATGCTCTAAAGGCCCAAAACGTATCTTAAACCTGATTCTGATTTTTCGACATACAAACAAATTTTATTAATAAGATTAGAAATTATAAAAATAATATTCTGAAATTCTGAAAGCAATTTATCATATAATCAAATATATGTTCTATATATTAAGAAAACATAACATAAAAAATTGAATTTGACGAAGTTTTCCAACGTGTAGCTTTATTAATCTAAAAAAACGGTAAACCGCTCTTCCGCGATGGAATGTTAAATCAGCGGTGGCCACACGTTAGGGATATCTGAGTGCAGTCGGAGTCGAACTTAGCTTGCTTACCGACGCTTAAACGCCTTGCTACCACCCGACCACTAACGCGTGGTTAAAAAATGGGTAGTGGGTTGCCCCTTTCCCCGGAGAGAGAATGTGAATGCTCTGGTGGCCAGCGCGAATCGAACCCAAGTGGCTTCCCGTATTGGGGCCGAAGCTCTCTCAAGTAATCATCACTGGACCAGCCCGCGCTGGTTTAGCTTTATTAATCTATTATCTTATTTCTATGTATTTGACACTTCTGAAGTGTAGCCTTATCTGACTGTGTTTAGATGTCATTTTTGTAGTTCCATAATTTGAGTCAATAACTACAACAAAAATTTATTTCTTCACTGTAAGGTAATGTTGTTGAATACATAAATGAACAAGTGTTCCTACTCAAAAGCTTGAACCAATACAGTGCCTAGAAGCTTACACATATTTGTTGTGCCAGTTGAGGGTAACCAAAAAGCCATATCATCATGTTTTGGGCCTAAAAGAAGTTATAAACAAGTAGCAAAAGGAAATGTAATTTAAGACATTGTTCTGAGTCAATAAAGTCTACATAATATACAAAGAACAAAAACAAAGCTCTCTCTCTCTCTAGTAAGAACCAACATAAAGAAGAACAAGAAAGAACCAAAGTCTCTTAAGATCAGAAAGAAGCAGAGCTTGTTCGCCTGAGCTTCCACTTAGGATCCGGTGGTGGTTCACTTGGCAGGATCTTCTCCACCTCCTACCATTAAATCAAATATTCAAAACATAAAGAAACCACTTAATAAAAATGGTTACCATTTAAACGAAGTTACAACATAGAAACAAGAAGAGATGGGACTTTTACCTTTAGCCTCCGAAGTTTTTCGTTTTCTTCTTCTAAGCTTGAAACCTTGATCTCTAACTCATGAGTATAAGCCTGCTCATCACCACAAAAATATTCAATATTATTAAACCAAATAACAAATAAGTTTGTTATTGTTTTCTTCATCATTCTTAACCTGCTTCCTAGCTCTTGAACGTGCAGCAGATTCTCTGTTCTTGATCATCCTCTTCTGCCTCCTCTCTACAACCCTCTCCACAATATCTCCTCCTGATGGAGCCACTCTTTTCCTCCCATGCGCTTGTGGTGCATCACCCATCATCATATTCATTGGTGACACCATTTCTTGCATCTCACAAACCGGATATGGCATAAACCCTTGTTGTTGATGCTGAGGATGATGATACTGAACCCATGGCTCATTTGAAGCTACATTAACAACAGTTTGAGGGAGTACAGTCTCAGTCACTACACCAGCTTTCAACAACAAGTCCTCAAGTGTGATTTCACCAAGTGTAGGCTGTTTATTATTATTATTATTATCTATCCTCTCACCATGAGGATTACCACTGCTTCCGTTCTTGTCATGTTGAATTTCTCTCCAAACCTCTTCAACTGTCTTCTTGCTGAGACCTCGAGGCAAAGCCAAGCTGCCTTGACGAGAGAGCCCTGCCTCTGTTGCTTCTCGTGGCTGATTAGTAGCTTCAGCAGACCAGACATTCTTGAGAAGCTCATCGAGGTTCATGCTTCCTAATGGTTTTGCGGAGCTTCCTAAGTGGTTTTGAACCTCATGGAGCTTTAAACTATATAAAGAGTTTTGTCTAGGTAATGACTGAGAGATAGGCTCTTCAACGTTTCCTCTAAGAGAACCCATTTATAACCTCTAAACAAAAAACTAAAACAATATCTATCTGGTATGAAAACTAGAAACCTAAACACCTCAAAATCAAGTTCTAAGCACCACTACGAGCAGGACAGTATAAGAGAGTTAAAGGTCTTGCATGCAGCATTCGAGGACTCACAACAGAGAAAAGGAGAGGAGACAGGAGCTTGTGAAGAAGTAGCAGATGGAGAAGAGAAAGAAATGAACTTTAGTTCTATCTTCTCTCTTATCTTCTCTCTCTCTCTCCTCCTTATTTACACACGGGAGAGAAAGAACAGAGAGAGAAAGAAAAGAAGAGTCTAAGAAAGAAACTGTTACACTCGAACTTTAAACTGTAGCTTAAGGAATCTTCAGTTAAAAGCTACTTTTAAATAATACAGAAAAAGAAGCAATGGTCTTCTTCCTTATGAATACTTTTAGAAGGAACATGTGATATCAAGTTTTATTCCCTATGTATAAACCTTGTACATAAGTCATATGACTCATATCTAACAAATATTCAAGACACTCTACTTTATTATTTTATTTTTTTGATCAACTACACTGTACTTTATTATATAACCACTTTATCTTTGGTTTTTTAAGAAATATAACACTAATTAAAGACTTTGTCTTCTCAAACATAAGTTTCCCAAAAATGCACAACTTTCCTAGAGAGTCTAATGACTTCTACCGAGAAGGTGTTGAAATAAATAAATCAATAAAATTGAAATAAAGCTTTTTATTTGATGAAAAAAAATTCATTTGCATGGTGAAAAGAGAAAGAAGGAGGGGGACAAAGGGAGGAAGGGACCACATGGGCTGGTGAAGAGAATCGGGGTTTGCATGAAGATCCGCGTGTGCTTCCTCTTTGGGATGTTCTCCCACGTGTTTCTGCTTCCCTTATTATAAAACCAAAATATATTCGTAACACACTATATACATAATCCATTACTCATTAAATCTAACAAAAGATTGAGATAAAAAAGAGACCTTGTAACGATCTAAATCTCGGCCCGTAAAAATTTACCCTAGTAAAATCTAATTACATTGCAGAAAATCCTAAAGTTTTCTTATTTAAGATGGGATTTCGTGGTGGCCTCTGACAGAGACTTTTGGGGATGACAAAACTCTGCCGGAACAGCTACAAATAGCCACCATGAAAGAGAAATCATCCTATCATCCGAAAAGAGAGAGTATAGCTCTACAGACACGTTTTGGGGAATAGAAGAACGATCGATCAAATATGAGTATTTCGAAGCTAAATTTTAAGGTTATGTTCTACACTCATAGATCTATGTGTATCAGAAAGCAGATCATCATTTGGAATTTTTATCTAAGAGTTATGGTTGTTTCTTTGGGACTGATATCTACAGATCGGATTCGCGAACAGTCAACTTCATCAGCGTTTTACCGTTGATACAGAAGGAACCAGGAAACGGGCGAGATATCATTGGAAAGATCTCGATGCTAGCTTTTCAGATCATCTATCCGATCGTCAAATCGACGTACGGTTAGAAAGTTATTGACGTTTCTTCTTGGCNTTTTTGTTATTGGAGATTATGTGGTATGAGATGTGAGCCATGAGTTGGCATGTGTTATTCGTGTGTATGAGTATATTTACTGCCTTGGAGGCATGGTTATTTTGTAAACTCGTGGGGATCACTTTTGGATTGAGCGACATCTTGCGTTGTGTGATATTGGAGTTACGCTTGGTATGTTTTCCAGTTTTTGGCAGTGTTGATCATTTCAGAGATGTGTCAGTTCGGACAGCTGACATAGAAACGCTGGGAGCTATTTATATTGATTGCAGTGTACCAGTTATGCTTGGAGGGCCGATTGGTTCAGAGACTCGTTAGAGATGGAGTTGTGTTTTGCGATATCATTCTTGGGATGGACTTTTTATCACGACATCGAGTACTGTTGGATTGCCTGAGGGCAAGAGTCACATTTCTGGAGCATAGCAGGTTTTATTTGCATACATGCTACATGCAGAGGAGTTATTGGATATGGGGAGTAAATGAATTTTGGTGATCATTTCGATGGTCAACATGAGTTGCAGGATCTTCTAGTTATCTCAGAGTATGGAGATGTATTTGAGGCCTTTGGAAGGGCTGTCACCAGCTAGAGGAGATGTTCTTACGATCTAGTTGGAGTCAGGGACGACACCGATTTCACGAGTTCTATACCGATTAGCGCCAGCAGAGATGGCTGAGCTGAAAGAACATATGGAAGATTCATCTGACAAGAGATTTATCAAGCCAAATAATTCATCGTGGGGAGCACCAGTGTTGTTTGTAAAGAAAAAAAATGATGGAGTTTCAGGCTTTGTATCGACTACATAGACTTGAACATGGTAACCATCATATTGATGAGTTGTTGAATTAGCTGCATGGAGGTTCATGGTTCTCGAGGGTTGTCTTGGCATCAGGACATCATCAGATTGTTATAGTTGAGGAGCATATACGGAATGTGGGTTTCCGTATACGTTACGGATATTATGAGTTTTGGTGATATCATTTTGGATCGACGAATGCACCGATAGCATTTGAGAAGCTTATGAATGATGTCTTTCCCTAACACTTGGACAAGTGCGCAATTGTACTCATCGACGACTCCCTTGAGTTATTCTTGGAGTAGAGAGAGCATGATGAGCATTTGCGGATTGTGTATTGATGCATGAGGATCAGGTCATTCCATATACATTGCATTAGTGAGACCTCAGGAGACCCATTACCCAATTCATGATTCGTAGTGGCTGCAGTGGTATTTGCATTATAGTTTTGGGGATTGTAATTGTACATGAAGAAAGTTCAGATTCTCTGGGATCATTGGAGTCTGAAATCTATCTTTATTCATTAAAACTTGTACCTGGACAGTACAGTTGGATTGATAGCAGGCTACAGTTTGGATATTGCATACCATCAGGTAATGCCAATCAGGTGGCAGATGCCTTGAGTAGACGCATGAACGATGTTTCAGGAACCAAGGAGGTTCAAGAGCTGACTGGGACACTTGCTAGTCTCAGATTGTGTGCAGTTACCGCAGAGGGAGAGACTGCTGGTCTTGAAGCATTGGAGCAGGCAGATTTATTATGGAGGATATGCAGAGCTCAGGATAGTGATGATGCTTTGGTTAAGCAGATTGAGATCGAGAGTATTGGATATCATAAGTGTTGAGCGGGATAGTTTTGAGCGGGATGCACCTGTACCGAAACCGAGTTGTGTGTTGGACGATAAGCTGTTAAGAAAATGGATCTTACAGCAAATACATCACTTGTGTTTCTCTACCCATCGGGAACACCAAGGGGTACAAAGATATGAAGTGTTAACTATAATTGATCTAGTATGAAGAGAGTTGTAGCTTCATTGCGTCACAGTGTCAGACATGTCAGATGGCTATTACAGAGGATCAGTTATCTATCATGTTATTTTTGAGCTTGCTTTTGCCGGAGTGGAAATGAGGCATGGTGATTATGGACATTGTTATTGGATTTTAAATCACCATATGTGGAAAGGATGCCACATGGGTAGTCATGGATAGACTTACCAAGTCAGCCCATTTCCTAAGTAATTAAGAAGACAGTCAGAGCTAATCAGTTGGAGCAGACCTACATTATTGAGTTTGGGAGGTTTCATGGATGTCAACATTGTATCGGATTGGGATTCGAAGTTCACGTCTACATTTTTGGAGTCATTCAGAAGGAACTTGGGACAAAGATCCACAGGAATACAACTTATTATCAGCATACAGATGGTTAGTCAAAGAGNAATCATGATCCGTCTGTTTGAATTGAGTCTTGATTGTTAGTTATTTCATTCACTATAAACTGGAACTAGGAGTCTAGAGGATTCAACCGTTGATTGATTGCGTGATGTTAAGAGATGCGATATATATATGTATCTACACATAGCTATGAGTAGGGACTATGTGCGCGGGCGGGGGCTCAGAGATGTCTGGGCTAGCGACGCTACTTTGATTGTGCGGGCAGGGGTTCAGAGACGTCTGGACTTGCGATGCTACTTGTGAGGGCGTGTGGTGTAGAGACGTTTGTACCATGGACGCTACTTGAGAGGGCGGGGGTACAAAGACAGACTGTACTAGCGACGCTACGTATTAAATATCCATATGAGGAGATGCGGGGTGTATGGACTAGCTATATGCTATCATCGAAGTGTTTGTGTTGTGTTTGTGTGATGCTTTAGGCGTCTTGTTTGTTCATGTTAGAGCTAAACTTCCATAGTGGGAGTTCTATTACTCAAGTCAGTGGGTTGCATGTTTAGCATCCCATACCTCACGGAGTAACTCCCATGTTACTCACCCCTCCTATTCCTTCCCCGTTCAGGTGAGACTGACGAGCAGGAGTGATTGCTATCGCACTGGTGCTTTGGAAGTTTTATTTCTGTCTTTTTCAGACTTGCGGATTTTAAGCTTTTATCGATATTTTCAGGATTTATTATGTTATTTGGATTTATGGCTATTTATTGGATTTACGACTTTTGAGTTGACTTTTGAGAAGTAATAAATGGAGATTTCAGACTTTTTATTTATTTAAGTTATTTCGAAAAATACGGGTGTTACAAGCCTATTCCTTATGGTGAATTTGAAGAGGAGAACATGATCACCAGCGAGTCCTGTGTGGCCGTTTGATCCTTGTCACAGAGAGAAGAACAACATGCAGACTCTATCTTTGACATAGGATCAAGTGTTGAATAAGCTCTCAATATATAGTTGAATGCAGTTTTAACCAAATAGCCTTAAGGACAACTAGGGTGAGAACTAAGCACTAATTATCATGATAACTTAACGTTAGTGAACTAACAGTAGATAACACTTGATTCCACGGACAAATACACAACACACCAGTTCAAAGCCTGGACGCATTTGTGTGTAAAGAAACAACACATTTCGAATGCAATTGTTACCACAACACAATAGGATAACTTATATTTAAATTGGAAAGACATTCCAGAGCTTTCATGATGCAACATAAAGACACTAATAGTCTGCCTATTACTACTTGCGAACTGTTTTCACAGATTAAATAACTCCAACTACATGAGCACCTTAATAACTTCGGAAGATACACCAGACCAGTATTAAAAACACTGCTTAGGAATATCTGCACACTGAATTTAAAAGATAAGAGAAGTCTTTCAAGAAATAAACTGGTGCAAAACTGAACACCCATCAGAAAAACAAAAAAGCCATGAATGAATCTGTGACACCAAAATTTGCAAAAAAAAAATTAAAATGACAAAACATCAACAGACAGATAACTTCAAGTAAAAATTTTGAGAAAAAAAAAATTAAGTACGAGTTTTAGAAAATACATCCATCTCTGTATTAGGATAGTGATGGGCCTAGTTACAATCTAAGAGAGAGACTCAGTAATCAGTTTAATGAGAGGAAAGCTGGGAAGAATGACTCGGATTTGAAGGATGAATCATGTGGTCTAGTTGGTTCAGAGTTTCATGCTGAAGCAGTACCTGACTGGTCTGTCATCACCTTTGAAAGCGATTCAAAGTGGTTTGACACTCTGATATGGCCATTTAACAGAGAACAAAACAATAATAATCTTCTTATTGAAAGAGACCCTATTGGAAATGCTGACAGTGATAAAATGCTCACAATGCTCGTCTCAGCTATGGGAGAGTGTCACTCTCGATCGTTAGAGAACCAGAGCCGCAGTATTTCGATGACGATTTTCTGCATGATTTCTGCATCTCAACACTAAAGGTTTAATGCTACCTGTGGATTTTATTCGGACTTTTCTCTTTGTGAGGTCGTAATTCTTGGCAAACTAATCATCTCAAGGTTTTCATGTTTAGATCACTTCCTGCCTAGTTGATGATGTAATTGCTAGTCCGTGGATTTCACCTCTCAAGCTCAAACATCTATTTGCCTCATTTCATGAAATTGGTGTAGCTTTGCACAAGATAAAGCATTTAAAAAAGGTTGCATACCTGAGCGCTAAACTTTCATTTTATTACAAGGTTTTTGCAGCTTAGTATATTTTTACAATATTGATGGTTGTACTTTGCAGGTTTCCTTGGCGTTTGAATTATGTATTGTAACAGTGTGGAATTGTGTTAGACTCCTCTGTCTGAAATTTGTAAATGTTGAGTCTAACTCATCTGATGATTTTGTGTCCGGAGAAGCAGTTATTGATTTTGTGACTGAAGCATGTAGCAAATCTGCATTCTATCTGGATGTTCTCGAGCTACATGGGGAACAAGAAATTGAGAAGCTTGGTTTGTTTATTCTAGAAAATTGGTCTGAAGCTAAAAATCTCATCACAAGGTTACGAGAAATGTTACCATGCATTCTACTTTACTTGTTATTTGTTGTTGTCATTTACAAATAACTTGAACTTATATTCTTACATAACACATGTAGGAAATTCATGCTTATGAGAAGTTAGTTCATATGTGCTCAGAATTATGTCGGGCTAATCAGTTAAAAATAGCTGATATCTTTTTGAAAGATGTTTTCATCACAAAAGAACTATTTGTGGAAAGATCAAGAGTTTTAACATGGAAAACAAGTATGACAACAACTACTGGAGCTGAACATTTAAAAGAGTGTGTTCGTTATTTATCAGAAGCAATATTTTTTTGTGCATTTTTTGTGCACTTTTTTGTGCACTATCACAAGCAATATTGGTTTTACTTACTAGTTTGATGTTTAACAGCTTAATTACCGCTCATTTTTTTGTGTGAATGATTTCTTTGTCATTGGCACAAGAAATCATATTTAATGAGAACCATGAGACTTTGTGTTGCTTCCAACTTATTATTGCATATTTCTTAAGAGTTTTATGCATCCAAGAAACTGAACCACAGTCCAAGGTAACATCATTTAGTTCTGTCGATTTTGTTTATTTATTTACTTTTGGTTTCTAATGTCTATATTTGTCTTATGATGCTATTTTCTTTACTTATTATCTTACTTTTATGTGCAACAAGTTTTCAAAGACATTAACACCTCTTTCAATCTATGGGTATGGATTCAGTCTAGTGACATTATTTCTCTGGAAAATGTGATTCCTCTACTGTTCAATGTAATTGATTTAGACTCAATAAAGGTAAACTTGTAATTTTATCATATTAGAATTTGTGCTCTTGGGATATACATTGTTTTACATTTTTTCTAGCCTTCAATATTTTTATTTCCCTCCAATTTTAGAGTTGGATAGAGCTCCATCAACGCATATATGACTTGATGTTTAGAATCTTCAAATGAAAAAATGTCAAAGTGAAGATCTCTTTGGCAATATTGTGGGATTATAGATGGCTAAGTCATGCATTATGTCCTTGTCCAGTAAATGATGTTGTCATCATGAGATAATCATGCTATTTTGGTGAAATACCATAGTCAACAGATTTCTGGAAAAGTTGCTTGCAGTTTTCAAAAGCAAAATCAATTGGGTTCGAGCTGAGCATACATGAATCAGACATCACAATAGATGAGATTAACCGCACAGCTTCCAAACTAGTTTCAAGTGTAAGAAAATAGATGTATCTATTATTTTCTTCTAAAGTATAATGTTTGGCTAAAATGTGATGATTTTGTCTCTCATTATCTATTTTCCAGTTTTCCAATCCTTTATTGTTGCATCTCTCTATTATGATCTATTATGATCTCTGCGAAAGAGAATGACCATATGGTAATTTATACGAGGCAATATATTTTTTAATTATAAGAATATCTCCAAAAGCTACTTCAAATTTTCAAATACGAAGTTTTACGTGCTCCAAAAGATTAAGCGTAGATTTTGACAAAACAATAAACAACACAAGGATAACACAACAAATTTGAAAACGATGATTTACAATGCAAGAAGTTCAACATGGTGGCAACTATGAACGGGTCAAAAGACAGCAAGTCCACCCTTTAGATATACAAGTATCAAAACATAACTGAAAAACTACAAAATTCATGTAGACCTCCTCCCCATTTGATAGTTTTGGGCCTTAGATCATCATGTCACATTAATTGGACTTTTGAGGCCTATGTATGAACTGAACCGGCCCAATTTAATTTTGCTGGTTTAAAACATTCCTATAAACCGATATAATAAAGACATAACTTTAGTGATGTCGTGGGTGGGTAAGTGTGCCAGTTGGGTTAAGTTTGGTGCCTCCCCCCAGGCACACTTATTCGGTTTGTCTCAACTTTATATCTTTTACAAACCAATAATTAAAGTTCATAAACTGGAGTATTATATTGTGCTGATCTTCGTGCCAGGCGATGCTTGCTTTATGTGCTGGAAGCGGGACCCAAATGATAAGTTTCTGGCGATTATCTTCTAAAACTAGGCATTAAGCATTCTGACTGGAAGGAGGCAAGCAAAAATATATAACTAGGACATGTAGAAAATAAAAAAATGTCACAAATCACACCAAGAGAATAATATTTGTGAAAATAGAGTTTGTCATGGTCAAAACCCCACTATAATATGATAGATGGAATATACTCATTTAAGGTAATTATACTAATTTTCCTGAATGAGTATCCTATAACGATCCTTTCTGATGTCTTTCACTTTATGGCCAACCCACTAACAGAAAACACTTTTTTTTTTTTGAAACACATAAATTTCTAAATACAACGCAGAGGAATAAAGTCGATAAGAGTGAGAGACCAAATCAATTAGACGGCAAATAATGCGAATAAATTAAATAAAACAACACCACCAAAAATCAATAATATTTGTATTTTGGAATTAAAAGAAAGAAAAAAGATTTATTTGTGTGTTTCCAGAAGAACATGATATTATATCAATCGCCATAAACAACAATAAGAAGACAAAACGAACAAGCAACGCGACCTCTAAACGCTTAAAGACCTCTCCTTTCCTCAAAAAAATCTCCCCCATAAATAAATAAATCTTCAAACACAGAGAGATAAACAAACCCATCGATTCTTCTGGAAATAAAGGTATGCAACTTTCTATCAATATATTCGATTTCTCTTTTAGTATATTTTTTTGAAAATGGTGCATATGTGTAACGTTTTCTCTCGATGTTGTTGCTTTAAATGAAAAAAAAACATTTACTTTTGATTGAATTTGAATCTTCCTGGGTTGGATAAATATTCAGTTTGTGGGGTCTTATTGTATTAATTACATTATTGTCAGAATCTCTAGTCCCTTTGAAACCCTTTTCCTATTCATCTCGTTTTAGTTGAAAAAGACACAACCTTTGAAGACTCAGGGACTTGTTTGGTTTTGGGTTTTGTCAGCTCTTTGCAGCTGTTGTGAAAGATGATGTTTTTACACAGCAGTGTTAGACATGGATTGTCATTGTCTCTTGGTGTCATCAGTGTTATCAGTTGGGGTGTGGCTGAGATACCACAGATTATGACTAATTACTGTGAGAAATCCACTGAAGGTCTCTCTATTGCCTTCTTAACAACTTGGATCATTGGGTAAGACAAGTCTTGTTCTTTGATTTTTTAAAAATATTCCTCTCTCTCTCTCTCTCTCTCTCTCTCTCTCTCTCGTGATTTGACAATATGTGGATTGGTTTGCTGTGTAGAGATATCTTCAATCTTCTTGGCTGCTTGATGGAACCAGCTACTGTAAGTTAAACTTCAGAACAAACTAATCTTGTTGTTTTACTTATAGCTAACTTTGAATTTACAAATCCATTTTTGCAGCTTCCAACACAGTTCTACATGGCATTGGTAAACTACAAAAGAGAGCTGAAGCAGCTGTGTTATTACAATGTTTTGTTTGCGTCTTAGCTTGATTTGTTTGATATGTTTGCAGTTGTATACGGTGACTACATCAGTTCTCTTTGTTCAATCTATCTATTACGGCCATATCTACCCCCGGTTGAAAAACAGAAGAAATCAAATGGTATACTATTCTATTAAGATTCTTTCCTTAAATACTAAAACAGCTTTTGAGTAATGTATTGTTTGGTGTAGGGTGAAGCAGAACGTATATCAAATATATGCAATGATGCGAAGATTCCGAGTAGATGGAGGAATAGCTGCTCTGATGCTACTACTCCTTGTGGCGTTCAAACCACACCTATCACCATGATTCCTGGGAGTCACCGGACTAGTTTCACCGGAAGAGAGCTGTTCTACACGTAATGCCTGCAATTTAGATTCACTCTCATTGTGAAANATTTTTATTTTCTTTTCTGGGTTGTAAATTAAAAACCAATATAAAACGTGATTGTTAAAAACCTGGAAAAAAAATATCGAAAACCTAGCCGTCGAACCATCAAAGTCTCCATGGATGAATCCGCAATCAAAGGGATGGAAGAGAAGGCCCTGCAACTTAGTGGAAGTGAGATGGGAGGACGCAAGATAGTAGCCACTTCAGCGCACGAGTTCATTAAACTTACTAGAAGATGAAGAAGAAGGCCAGCCGTAAGAAGGCTTGGAAGTAGAAAAAGCCCTTTGGTATTCTTGTTGACATTCTCGCTCTTGTTCTCCCTCACTCTTTGTATTTCTGTACTTGTGTTTTATCATAACACACAAGCACACTCATACTCTCTTTACTCTCTTACACGTTTGGTTTCTTGTAGAGAGAAGAGTGTAAGCTTTGGTTGTCTACATCTTTCTTTCTCCAACTCTTTTTCTTATTAGAATTGGATACCTTTTACAATAGCAACACATACATACTTATAGTAGCTTTTCACTAACTACTACACATGCACTTTGACCACTACTACAACTTAGCCTTACTTCTAGTAAACCACTCTTTAACAATTCTAACAACTACACCTTAGGTAGACTTTAACCAACACAACACTCCTTGTTGGTGGCTTTGTCTAAACACATGGTTAGTTGCATCTTGACTTTATTTGTTGTGACTAAGTCACAACTCAACTCCTCTTTGGTAAAACTTTGACTTTCTTCTTCTACGTGACTCTCCTTGGTCACTTCTTCTTGTTCTTCCATTTCTTGCGCTTCAAGTCTCTTCTTCTTCTTCACACAAGTTTCTTCTTTCTTCTTTGTAGCTTTTTCTCAGCTACTCTTCTTCTGTTGGAGATTCTAATCAAGGTTCAATCTCAACAATTCTCAACCTGTGATGCATGCAACCTTTTGTCTCTCTTTATGTGATATGTCACCTTCACGTTATCTACCTGTCTTATGCATGTGTGTCTGGATCCTTAGGAACGACTTGTCTTATGCATGTGTGTCTGGATGTTAAAACTAATCCTTATGAACTACCTGTCTTATGTGTGAAAAAAAAAAACGTGATTGTTAATTTTAAATGTTATAGATAAAAAAATTTAAACTAAGAACAATACTACAGTACAGCCCAATCAATTGCCGCATAGTCAAAAAAGTTTAACTACTACTTGTAGTCTTTATGAAAAGTTTGTTAATCCAACAAAGATTCTGACTGACACAAGTCATACAAAGTACCAAAAAAAAGTCTGTTAGAAACAGAAAATGGCGCGTGCGGGAAAACAGTAATATCAGGTTAGGGTTTTCTAAGGTGGCGAGATATTAGGAGGTGACGTAGCTGTCAAGATTGCTATGTTAAGGATGTTCCAGAGATTGGATGTTGTTGACGAACTTCCAATGGCTGAGGAGAAAGCTTTAGAAGGAAGAAAGAGAGAGAAACCATTTTCTTGAAAACAAACCTTAATTAGAAAAAACAAAGGAGGGGGAGAGAGAGAAGAGAGTTTGGTGAAGAGGAGGAGAGGAGCCAAAACAACCGGCGGCAGCGACTTGAAATCTCCGGTGGTTTCGTTCGCTGGCCGCGACAACAACAACAGACAAGCAATACAAGACAATGGTGTTTATTATGTTTTGGTCGCTCCGTCTTTGAGTCTAAAGCTTTGAGAAGAATATGGGGAGGAAGAAAAGCAGTCATGTCCATAGTGCTCCTTCTGACGACGACGACAACAACATGTATTCTAAAGATTCTAAGCCCAAGAGGATCTACCAACTCTGGCCTGGCAACAATGTATGTATGCATTTCCCTTGACAAACAGAGAAAAGTTTTTGTAATGCCCTCTTTCTTGCAACCCACGGATCTTCCTCTGTATTGGAAGCTGAGATTGGTGAATTAGGGTTCATTTTATTTTTTCTCTCCTTAACTTAATGCTTGGGATCTATCTGATACAAAATCCTGATCTCTTCAGTTTCATACATTTGGTATGGTTATGGTCGGTCCTGAGATTTTAGAAGTTATAGATAATTTAGTAAGGGTTTCTATAAAAAAAATATGTTTTAAAAACTGGAAATCTATATATAAATGTAAAAATTTTACTAAAATTTCTAGGACCATTGACCAATGTTTCACTAGATATGCTTAGAACCGGTTCTGGATATGGTTTGGTCTTTAGCTCTTTAGCATAGTATGTAGCTATTTCTTGCCTCACAAGCATGACATGAAGTACTACTCAGTGTTTTGTCTACGTGAATGTCTAAATTGCAGCTTGACTTATCATGTTTGATGTTTTAGAAATTTTATTGTGGAGGGAGATTAGTCTTTGGTCCAGATGCATCTTCACTTCTTCTGACCACAGCTATGATTGGAGCTCCTGCTGTCACTTTCTCCATCCGAATGGCTTTCATGATCGGCAAGCGCTACCCTTTCTTCCACACTCTTGTCTTGATGGGTTCTCTTTTGCTCACCGTCTTGGTAATAAACCCTAACAGTTACTTGCCTCGCAAGCTATATTTCCCCTCCTGCATCTCTTTACTTTCTCTTCTTCACAGGACTTCACGTTTCTCTTCTTAACATCATCGAGAGACCCCGGTATCATCCCAAGGAACAAAGACGCACCTGAAGGAGAAGGGCTTCATAAGATCACTCAATCCTCAGAATGGGTAAACAACAAGCTCGGTAGCACAAAGTTACCTCGAACCAAAGATGTGTTGGTGAATGGATACACTGTCAAAGTTAAGTTCTGTGATACTTGTTTGCTTTACCGTCCTCCTCGCGCCTCTCACTGCTCCATCTGCAATAACTGTGTCCAAAGATTTGATCACCATTGTCCATGGGTGGGCCAGTGCATCGCTTTAGTAAGTCAAAAAATGTTTTCTATTTGAATCTCATGTAACAAAAAGTGTGTGAGTGTGTATATAAACGGCTTGTCTTGTGCAGAGAAACTATCCTTACTTCATTTGTTTCATATCAACATCAACACTCCTCTGCTTGTACGTCTTTGTCTTCTCATGGGTCAGCATGCTTGAGGCACACGGCAAGATGTTGTTAATGATTATTACGGATGACGCAATATTTATTGTTCTCATTGTCTACTGCTTCGTTGTTGTCTGGTTTGTTGGTGGGCTCACTGTTTTTCACCTCTATCTAATCTGCACCAATCAGGCAAGATCCTTTAAAAACTCTTGTCTGATTATTGCAGCTATGTTAGTGTTATGTTCTTTTGCTTCTGATTGTATGTTTTATGCAGACAACTTGATACAGGAGAAGTAAGAGACACGTGTGGAGTTATTAGTGAAGGAAGAGAGAAATTAGAGTTTGTNGTGCAGAGAAACTATCCTTACTTCATTTGTTTCATATCAACATCAACACTCCTCTGCTTGTACGTCTTTGTCTTCTCATGGGTCAGCATGCTTGAGGCACACGGCAAGATGTTGTTAATGATTATTACGGATGACGCAATATTTATTGTTCTCATTGTCTACTGCTTCGTTGTTGTCTGGTTTGTTGGTGGGCTCACTGTTTTTCACCTCTATCTAATCTGCACCAATCAGGCAAGATCCTTTAAAAACTCTTGTCTGATTATTGCAGCTATGTTAGTGTTATGTTCTTTTGCTTCTGATTGTATGTTTTATGCAGACAACTTATGAGAATTTTCGATACCGATATGACAAGAAAGAGAATCCTTACGGAAAGGGTCTCTTCAAGAACCTATACGAGTTGTTCTTTGCTAAGATCCCACCTCCAGTGATCAACTTCAGAGACTGGGTTCCAGAGGAACCTGACGTGGAGGTTGGTTCCATAGCATCTGAGCTAGACAGAGCCTTTGGACCACGGGGAGATAATAAACATGATATGGATATGGAAATTGGAGATTGGAAAGCTAGCAAAGGCGGTTTGGTTCTCCAGACGCTGGAGTATGACAACAAGAAGATTGAAGAAACTGTTAAGAAGAAAGGTTTAAGTGATGGAACTGCAGAGACCAACACAGCGTTCAATGTGAGATCGAGATAAGATACATAGATCTGTTGTGGAATCTTTGCGCCTGTAAAAATTAAAACCTTGATTGCTTGTGTAAACTACTTTCTTACTTCTGAAGCCACACACTTTTGTCTCCAAATAGTAAACGTTTTCAGATCAGAGAAAAGCTTAGGAGTAGTAGTTTTGGGCATATTATCCTAAACCCCAAAACTGAACCGAAAAAACCGAGAGCGAAACTGGATCGAAAGTTACAAAAACCCAAACAATTCCTATTTTTCTAAGAAAAAAAAATGAAACTGAAACAAAAACCGAGCAGATACTCCAATATCTTAAATATAATGAAAATATTAATTAATTCAAATTTTATATAAGATATAATTTATAGATAAAAATATCCAAAAAAATTACTTACTCAAATATTTTTCGGGTATTCCAGATTTAACTCGAGTTTTTGAGATTTTCGGGTTTTTGGCTTTATATCCAAACCAAAAAGCCGAACTATTTTTAATTTAGTTCCACCTCGAGTTTTATAAAAAAAATAGAAACCCAATCCGAAAAATATTCAATTCCTAAACAGGTCATAAAACCATTTACGAACCAAAACATGTAAAAATACTGACGAATAGAGCATACAAGAATATCATTACAATGAAATAATAGAGAATCACTTTCAAGATAACAATAATAACAATAATGAAGAAAAGGAACAGAACATTAACAGGCTGAAGGCAAACACAGAATCTAATCCACATCCCAAAGATACCTATACAAAGATGGTCCCAAAACCGTAGGATACGTCTCATCTAGTGAAGCTTCTCCAGTCTCTCGGACAGGTTAAAGCAGAGAGCAGCACCTGAAAAGAATGTTTAATATAAGGACACACTCACATGAGCTTTAGCCTGAAGTTTCGATATCTTTCCCATGATCTTCCGAAAGATTCCTCTTCAGTCTCCTCAACCAAATATCATAATCTAAAGGATACGGCGTCCCACACAGACTATCAACGTAATCAGAAAAGGCCTTCAAAATGGTCGAGACATCGCCAAGCTTCTGCTGTATCAACCTCTTAGACCAAGAGGTCTCTCTCCACTGAAGAGCTCCCTCAACCGAATCCAAATCAGGCAAGTCCCCTCCACAACAGAAGTGAAGCATGTAGATCAAACTCTCCGCGTCCGAGGCAGCGCAGAGCTTCCCTTCCTGGAGCGCGTAGGTCGATGAGAAGTGAAGATTCATCGCCGGTCTATCTCTCTCCTCGAGCACCGCGTGACCCCAACCTATTAATACAAAGTAAGGCTGTCTCACACCTGAAGTAACATACACCACATTCTCAGGTCGGATATCGCCGTGGCGAATCCCACCTGAAGAGGAGGAAGAGAGCGCAGATAAGCAATCGTGGCAGCATCTGATAGCTTCTTCTGGTCCAAACATGCCTTCATTAACCAAATCGGCTACCGTCTCGCCGACGGGAGTGGTCGCAAGGATGGGAGTTCCGCACCAAGGATGATCACAACGTCCGCCAGAACTCGGTTTCTGGCATTGCCCTGGGTGAATTACCCGACCAGAGCCGTGGAGCTCCGGCAAGTACTTGCTAGAAAGCCCTCTCTGCTTCATGACGCTTAGTATCTTCGTCTGTCTTTGCACCTGGTACCATAAGCTCATGTCTTCCCAAGCAGGCTCAAGCTGTGAAGGAGGAGAGCCAACGTAGAGAAACACAGCCCTCCCTGAGTCGTCATCATCATCCACTGGTGATGCAATATGATGAGGAAGAGACACGTGGCTAATCTGATAGCCTTTTTGGTAGTTTGAATCCTCCAACCACAGAACAGATCCAACTTCAAGCTTCATAGACTCTCCACGCTCAATTTTTTTTTCTTCTTGAACTTCGACGATTTCAGGAGACCTAAACGCACCGGTTTCGTTGAGACTAGTATCCTCCCCCAAGTGCCTCTCCTGTCTTCTTGAGTGAAGGCGAGAGGTGTGGTCAGCGGCTAAGTCTTCAATAGAGTGCCTAGGCGGTCCAAAGAACTGCATTATACTGTGGTAAGTGGCGAAAACCACCTGCAAGGCGCCGATGTCTCCCCAGTTCGCGTTCCCCAGCTTGTTCCACACCCTCTCAACGGGCGAAACCGAGACCTTGGAGTGGTTTTGAACCCACTCCGCGGCGCAGTCATAAACACTCCTCACGTCGAAGTCGAGTTTACTCACGTCCCCTTCGACTTTCACTACGCCGCCGTATTGCGTATCAACCACAAGGATGAAGACGCAGTTTGAGCTTTGAGAGAAATCCAAACGGCTCACGCTTCTCGCTATGAGTATACGCAAAGCATAGAAAAGAGCCTCCCCTAAGATAACCAACGAAGGTTGATGATGATCGCTCTCAATGTCAGGTCTTAGGAGAGCGAGCTCGAGGATGTGATCCCACTTCCCGTGCGGATGACGTGGGTTTTTTAACAGAACGCCGGTTGCTGAAAGATCCTCTAGCTGCCCGAGAGCTAACGCTTGCTCGGCTTGGTAAAACTTAAGATTCTGATTGTACAAACAGCCCACGGAGAAAGGAACAGGCTCGTCCTCCTGGCTCCAGAACGCCTCCCACAGGGTCTTGACAGTAGCGTGCAAGAAGTCTTCTATTGCTAGATATGCATTTGCCTCCACGGAAGAAGAGGTTGAAGCGTAAACGGCGTTTGGCATTCGAGTTAGCTGCTGGAAGGAGTAGGAGACTCCTTCCAGCGCGTAGTCGAACTTTTGCAGCTCGACGAGCTCGAAAGGAGGGTCGAAAACCGGTTCATCGCTCT
Organism: Brassica cretica; assembly: GCA_003260655.2. Lineage (NCBI taxonomy): Eukaryota > Viridiplantae > Streptophyta > Magnoliopsida > Brassicales > Brassicaceae > Brassica > Brassica cretica. Next base: position 1,209,851 of record QGKV02000649.1, on the reverse strand, counting down.
CGGAGTTTTGTAGCGAGGAAGCAAACCAGTCTTGGAGCTTGTCGGTGAAATGCTCGCTGTTGGTGAACCTGGTGAGGAAGTCTCGTCGGGTGCGAGATCGGCTTCCTGATGAGACGCTTGATCGCTTTGTAGTTGTGCCAGACCCGGTGGATTCAAGGTCTGGTGATTTGCCTGTTAAGAGAGGCAGTGGTTTCAGAAGCTTTTAGTGACAGAATCATTACAGAACATATAATTGTTTCTATTACAGGGAAGAGAGTAGTAGTACTTCAGTCTTATCGAACAGAACAAATCTAAAGCAGATATTGAGAATGAACAATCAATATAGATATAGCATAGTGTCTTTGCAATAACTGTTTCTATTACAAAGAACAGTCTTAGGGTCCGAATGGTAACATCCAGAATAACTGTGGTACCGTTCTAATAATAACAAAAACATATAGATACATAAATTTTTGTTACTATTAAAGTTTTGGATCGTCACCATTCGAAGCTTTAGATGAGACTAAATGGAACAAATCTAAAGCAGATAGTGAGTATGAAGAATCAATAAAGCATTCAAATTTGAAGTTAATAGGGCAGTACCACCAAGTAGAATTCAATTCATATAAAGTTGAGGTCTTTCTCAAGTCTATCACTAAAGCTAATGCTCATTCAAAAAAGGATGAATCAAACAGTGTGAGACCCAGTTCTAGAGAAGCAAATTCAATGTGAAAGCTGAGAGAGAATTGGGAAAAGCTTAGGTTTTTTTTATCAGATGGGTAACAAGAAGGAGATCTGGTAATGAAGAAAGCACGAACCTTTCATTACAGAAGATGAGAATCTTCAGCTTCTTCTTCTTCCGTCTTCTTCTAGTCTCTGCTCTGTAGTTTCTTCGTCTTCGTTTAGGATTCTCTCTACCTAAGCCTCGCTGACCTGTCTTTCTCTTTACCTTTTTTTTATTGTTCCTAAAATTCTTTCTTCGGGTATTTTGTTTGGTTTATATGTTTTTATTTATTTTTTTATTGCAAAGACAGGTCAAAAGTACGAAACGCTTAAACAATATTAAGTAATAAATTAATCAAATTAATAGGGGACGTTGGAAGACTGCGGTCTTACTGTATATATTCAACATATATTCTCCAACTTTATTGTAAAAAGTAACATAAGGAAATTTAGCATTAAAAATTGCATTAACTCGGTTTTCATCCACAAACAGAATAGGACAAAGCCTCCTCGAATCATCTTTCCCAGTTAAATTTTTTTTTTATTTCGTACATTAATTAAAAATTGTCAAAATTGACATAAATAACTCAATTAATTTACACAACTTTTTATTAATAGTTTTCATTAAAAACCATACAGAAAATCTAAATAATATAAAAACAAATAAATCAACACAAAGCCATATAAAGTGAAACTAACAATTAAGAATTTTTGCAACACACAAAAATATAAATCTAGTTGTATTAGTGATCTAGTATTGTAGTATAAGTATATATATATAAAAAATCTCAAATATATAAAGTGGAAAATAAGTTGTACATATCTCTGCTAGATTTCATTTCTAAGAAAATATTAATACGAGAAAACAAACAACCAAATAAACGTATGAACAAAAAATGGAAAAAATTTAACAAAATTAAATGTCAAATAATAATTGCTTGAATCAAATTATCTGAGAGGTTGTTGACTTTAGACAACATTCTTAACTATAAGCCCATGTTTTACCCAATGCCGCCGGCCCACTTATGTTCCCAAAATTTATTGAATCATTTGTACAAATCTCCTAACTTGTCCCACCACATCAGAGATAGTTGATCAAGATCTCAGAGTGGAAATTTCATATACGATCGATCATGCATGTAATGTGTTAGAATTCGATAACAAATATGCAAGAGAATTCATCATGTTAGAGAGTTTTTCCAACTCATCTCTAATTTTACTTTTACAATAACATTTAAAAGTAAATCAACTCCAATTCATTTATATTTTTCAATATAAAATACAAATTTCTATGTTTTCTATAAATAGAAGTAGTATTTTTTTTAGTTATAAGAATACAGTAGGATAAATTACAGTTATGCTATATAGTTTTTATACAACTATAGCTAATAAATATGTTAAGAGGACTATCTTTACTACTTTATCATATTTTGTTAAAGTCTATACAATATATTCTATAGGTCCGAATGGCAACATTATAAATCCGAATGGCAACATGCACGACACTGCGGAATAATTGTAGTGCATATATATATATGTTATTATTAACTGCAGTGCGGTTTGTAACAATCGAATTATAAAGACATTACAAAGGAAAACACAATAATTTCTCTACTTTCTTGATCGTTCCTAACAAAATCTAGGTGGTTGACAAAATTAAAGGAATAAAGCAGTACATGGATTTCACAAAAGAACCTGCTTGGGGGTAGTAACTAGCTCGTGAATGTTTTACTTTTGAAATTGGGCTTTAATTCAAAAAAGAAAAATGAAAGCCCGAGGCTACGCAGTAATATAGCTCTCTCACATGATTTTGATAGTGCATTAGTTGAAATCTTTTTTTCTTTTGTAAAATATTAAATTTTGTACCATTTTATATTTTACGACAATGGTTTTTGAGATAATTTAGCAGATATATAATATAGGGACGAAAAAATGTCTTAGCAAACCAAGAAAATCCCTGAGGAAGAAACACCAAATCCGAACATCTAAGCTTGGACATTTTTGTTCTTGCAGCTTCCTAAGAACTTAATTTTTGATCTTCATTGTCACGGACAATCACTACAAAACAAATAGAGAAGAAGTCAAAAAGTATTAAAAGGAAAAAGAGAAAGCAGCCTCTCCCTGACCGCTGGAGAAGCATCATCTAGATGAGTAAGGACGGTGTCGGTAACGACTAGGACGTGGGTGAGAGAGCTTTCTAATTATGATAATTTCTTACTTAATATTTTGAATGTGAGTGATATTTTGGGTGGAAGCCTTCCATTACATCACGATGGGGAAAAAAATTTGTTATCTAGTAATATTTGGAATCGCCAATGCAACTGACCATGTGTTTGTAACAAGTTTATCACCGAGTAATCTCAAAATATAATTGACTGAATAACTTCTTTTGCATACAGTTATTTCAACCGAGTTAGATGATGATGTCGAATTTAAATTGATCCGAGCTTAGTATTTCTCTATGTAAACAAAAATGTTTGTTACATATCGCCGTTAACACTACAATTATCAAAATTGATATACATGAACTTGATATTTCAACGCCAAGTTCAGTTGAGCTAATAATTGGTGAGTCTGTTGACAGTTGTACATACGTCTCTAGTTTTCTTTTTGGTGTAAACATACGTCTCTAGTTGTAAACATAATTCGTTAAATTTATTTTCCATCAGAACGAACTTTTTATATTAACGTCAATTCGCTAATTAATTAACATAATTATACACTAAACATATAGGAAATCATATGCATGCCTAATAAAAAATATCATTACCGTGTTTTTATCCTATTTGATTGAGTGGTAGGTAGGTATCAATCAACCTAAAGGATACCTACACATAGGGGGGATATGGCCATCACATGGTTCATGAATTAACTTGTTATCACCCTCAATAAAGAAAGAAAAGATTCTCTGCTTTAAATCATTCTCCTTCTCTCAATTCTTTTAAGAATTTAAAACCGTCGTAAGTTGCTGTTTTTGGTTTTGAAAAATAAAAGTTACAATGATTTTCCAGTAAATGATATTGAACAAAACAGCATATCCTGTGCTTCTCTGGCCTTTTAATTATGGCACTTTTAAAGTCCAAAATAAACAGGTGCAAATGAAATCAAGGGGACAACTTTTGTCTGGTTTCACTTCTTGTCCTAGTGACTTCGCAAGAGATTCCTTTTTTTTGTCTCAATTTTCTTTAGTATACACGATGGTGCTGGAGGGTTGGCCACTAGATTACTTTAATACATCTAACGTCGGCGGCCGAAGATACTTCATATGTTTCATATAGTTGGATAGGTTTTTGATTTTACCCAAATAACCGAATGGTCTACCACTGGTGAATTTCGGGTTCTACACTAACTTTCACTCAAAATGGCGTTTTAGACACTTTTTTATTAGGGAGAAATGTTTAGTTTAAAGATCTTAATCGAATGTGGTTTTGGGTGCAAACCCCCACATATGATAAATTGGATCGATTAGGATAATATATTCCATAAACGGTATAATAGAAATAATCCAAATCATTTTGTATTTGAAGCGTTCATGAATCCATGTTCGAATGTTTAGTTCTGAGAAAGTGAATTAACTCAAATTTTCGAGTGGATTTGATATACTTTTATTTTGGATTCACACTTCGTTTTAATAATATACATCCTTAATTTTTAAATAGAAAAACTCGATTAAATTTCTTTTATCTTTCAGCTAAGCTCAGGCTAAAACAAAATTAAGGCTAGCTGTAAGAAGTCTTTTAAGTTAAACAGAACTCTACCTAACTTTTTGAATCAGATAAAATTGTAGAATTTCGTTGTCTCAGAATTAGCATCCTTATTTTTACATTACACGCCGAACCTAAAATTGGAATATTAATCATTCACACTACTCTAATGCATAGTTATACCTAAAAAGCTAGTATTTGATTTATTTATTAATGCAGATTGCAGCACAAGTCCCACTATCTACCCATACCTTTTTGTTACACTGTATCTAATACTCCCTCTGTTTATTGTAAATAGTTTAATCAAAATTTGTTTGTTTCAAAATATCAGTAACTTTCATAATTTTAAGTAATTTTTACTTTTATTGGGTATAGTGTTACCAATCAAATAATATATACTTATTTATGATTGGTTTAACTACACTTAATTTATATATCAAATGCTATTTTTGGAAAAAATTAATAACTTTCTTAATATTTGTGCATTCATCTAAAACTATTTACAATAAAAAACAGAAAGAGTAGTTTATTTATAGAATGACATGTTGATTCCAATATCACTAAACTTTTCTTTTGGTCTAAATTGTATAAATATATCATTAACTTTTCTTCTATCACATATTAACAAGTAACTAAGGTTGAATATACATTTGCAAAGACATTACAGAGTAACAAATTCAAAAGAAATACTTATAGATTGATAGTCATGAAAAAGCTATATAGCAGTTACAAAAAAAAAAAAAAAAAAAAAA